>OY757015.1:67154662-67754662 GCA_963580285.1 Lucinisca nassula
GTCTTTGAATCGAACTGCCTATTTGAAATTCGCAAAATTGCAAGTATGTTTCATCTGGCTTTCGTTGCCGGATCATTACAGGGTCACTGATGAGGCTTTATTAGCCGAAACTACGTAGTATGACCCATCTTCTTTCTTATGAATGTTTTCATTGCTCTTAAAGGAACTCATTTTTGATTTTTATTTATTAGCATGGACGGTCCGCCTCGCACAGCGGTTCCTGGACAGGCTTAGATCCTCTAAGCGGTTTTACCAGTACTATGTGTGCGGGCCGGATTCAGATTGTGCGTGGGAAGCATCATGCAGCCCATATATTTCTTCAAGCCCCTATGGGCGGGGGGCGGGATCTAACAATGGTGGTTGTACAGGTACGAACGGTACCATTGTAGTCCATGACAGGGGGGCAGTTTGAGGTGGGGGGGGGGGGGGGGGGGGGGCAAGTTCTGTATCGCAAGTTAAGTGGTTGTTTTTCTCCAGGCATCCGGTTTTCGCCCACCTTTGATGAAGATTCGGGTAGAAGAAAAAGTGAACTAGTCTTGATGAAGGACCGTAAAAAGCAAGGCTTTAGATAAAAATAACGAAGTAAACGTTTTTTTTTTTTTAATCGAAATGTTAAATTTATGTGGCTAGGCTCACTCGAACTTTACTAACTATTAAGGGGGAATTATAAAAATATACACAACGAACACACGCCTAATATTTTAAAATACATTGGCAAAATTTAACCACCATTTTTGTTTCAGATAAAATCCTGCGATTCCTCACAATGTGTAAAATAATGTTTGTTTTGTTTGATTTGTGGTTTAAACGTCCCCGTCAACACTGTATAGGTCATTTTGGAGACGTTGCTTCCAATACTGTGGGAATTTTTACCCCCGACATTGAGATGAAATGACGTCTCAAGCCCTGTCGCCCAATGAAACCAATAGGGTTTATAAGCATGGACGGTCCGACTCGCACCACCTTTACCTGGGCAGGCTTAGATCCTCTAAGCGGTTTGCAGCCAGTACTCATGTGCGGGTCAGTTTCAGCTCTGCGTGTAAGCATCGTGCAGCCCATCTATTTCTTCAAGCCCCGATGGGCGGGGGGCCGTGTAAAATAAATGTACTACCACTTGTAAACTCAGTTTGAGTATATAAAAGTGGGGGTTTAAGGGGATCAAAATTTTATAGGCGTGTCTGCATGATGGGCCGTCGGCGTGACATGTCATCCACATTCGCTTTTGTACTTAGTTTAAATTGTAAATTGAAATGTACACTTGCCCCCCCCCCCCCCCCCCTCCTCGCGCCCCTCGGAGCTTGAAGAAATATATGGGCTGCATGATGCTTCCACGCAGAGCTGATTCTGACCCGCGCACGAGTACTGGTGAACCGCCGATTGGGGGTCTAAGCCTGCCAGGGCAAAGCGTTGCGTACGAGTCGGACCGTCCATGCTTATAAACCCTAATTGGGCGACAGGGCTTGAAATGTCATTTCATTTCAATGTCGGTAAAAGTCCCACTAAATTGGAAGCAATGTCTCCAAAATGACCTTTACGGTGTTGACGGGGACGTTTTACCTCAAATCAACAAACAATCAAATCAAAACATGTACACTTATACCAGACCCACATATATACACTTTTATCAGACCCATATATCTATAAGCGGTCTCGAAGACCGAACTATTAGCGTAATGCAACCTACCTTAGGTGGGAGAGCACATTCCCCGCATAATCAAGAAAGCAACTCGCAGAACTGTCGGGTGAACTGATGGGGATTTAAAACTTGTCAAAATTTGAGCAATAATTGTTACATTTCTGTAATTTTGCTCTTAGTATCTGCAAAAGTGACGCCTCACGGTTGAGATCATCGCTTGGAACAAAGAAGGGAAATAACATTTTCACTTGTAAATTCCATCTTTCATTTTAGCTGATGCTTCTAGTTCTAGTATTGACATTCCTAACACATAACTTAGGGATATAAAGCAAACTCTCTCTCTCTCTCTCCTCTCTCTCTCTCTCTCTCTCTCTCTCTCTCTCTCTCTCTCTCTCTCTCTCTCTCTCTCTCTCTCTCTCTCTCTCTCTCTCTCTCTCTCTTTCTCTCTCTCTCTTAGGATAATACATCCGTGCGACGTAGTGCATTCTTTAATCACTCGAAAATTGGTGACTTTTCTGATAAAAAGCGTGATATTTTTCTCTTTTTTTTCTCCAAACATAGATTATATGCTCGTTATAATCGCGTCATAATGATGCATATCCTTGTATACCCCAGTTTTCTCTATATGAAGGGGGTGTTTAGAGAGGTACTTACTACACGGACATGTTCTCTCTCTCAAGCTCTCTTTCTCTCTCTCTCTCTCTCTCTCTCTCTCTCTCTCTCTCTCTCTCTCTCCTCTCTCTCTCTCTTCTCCTCTCTCTCTCTCTCTCTCTCTCTCTCTCTTGTAACGATAACAAATCCTGCATAGTTCAAAAACGTTTTTCTGGTGAAATATTGAGATACTTTCCTTTTACTCTAACAAAAGTTGTAGGTGCTGGACCTGCTTGTATGAGCCGCCTTACTGAGTACTCACAATTAACAATTGGTAGAAATAGAAAATATATCCTCTTGTACTCAGTATACAGTGGGATAATACTTATTGATGTTCCTAGCATATATTGTGGGTGCTCGCCAAGTTGGAACCATCTCATTGAGTACTCACAATACTCAGTATACAGTGGGATAAACAAGGCCATTTATACGCACTAGTTTACGTTCTCTCTCTCTCTCTCTCATCTCTCTCTCTCTCTCTCTCTCTCTCTCTCTCTCTCTCTCTCTGCGAGAATGTCTAAGCTAGAAACACTGAACGACCGGGAATAATTGCTCGGGATCAGTCGAATGCGGCGGCTGATCAGGTTCTAATATGTTCGCATAAAGTAAAGCTTTAGAAGGGTTCAACGAAATGGGTTCAAGCTCTTGCTAAACTCGGGGACAATCGACCAACCAGTGCGTTAAGTAATTTGACTTCAAATGAAGAAGAAGAAGAGTGTGAGTGAGTGAGTTTTAGTTTTACGTCCCACCAACAGCTAAGGTCATACGTAGACGGGACCTCGGTTTAAAGACTCATCCGAAAGTCTGGAGAAGCCCGGGATCGATCCTGCGATCCCTGGTTTACAAGGCGAGTAGCGTAACCATTGCACCACGGAGGAAAAAAAATGAAGAAGAAGAAGAAAACACAGCATTTTTTGTAGCATCGCAAACATATGCACTTCTCGGATTTCATGGTAATCTCAGATCATGTCATTGTAACTTATTTGTAGGTAACTGATGGGATAATTGCCATTTGGGAGACGTTATCGCTGCACCTGATCATTACATGTAGCTGAGAACTGCACTACCGACCGATATCAGAAAAGAACCTAAGTATAAGACAACTAATCCATTAATCTCTATCGCACATCCGTATAAAGGAAATCTGTTCTGGATACCAATGCAATCCATAACGACATTCGCAGCTATGATGTTGCATTTCATATCTCTTCAAACGAATCGCTTTAGTTTCAGTTTTCTTTTCTGGATATAGACGTTTGCCTCAATGAGGCGGTTCTAACAACTACCCACGCTCAATATTTTTAGAACGAAACGGATTCTATTGATACCCATTTTATCGAAAGATTTACCTATATAAAGTGGTGTTTATAAGATAGTTCATCGTATGGGCTTGTAAAGACGATGAGAGCTTTGGGCTTCTTCAGGAAAGTAAAGCTTCATTTTTTTCTACCATAACGAAAGCAGGCTTGTCCAAATATTTTTCCACGCAAAATAAAAATTTTTACATCCAAATTTTCTGATATTTTTCACATTTGTCTAGGGTAACGAATAATTCATCCATTTGAGACACTGCTGCCCTTTGAGGCCTTTATAAAGCCCTGGTAAATCCAACTTTATCTACATGATGGGGTTTATCGACAGAAATACGAGCAATACTGTAGATCTTCGTAAACCCCGATATTCCCTATATAATGGTTGTAGGTACGCCGAAGAATCGCCTCAGTTGGGAACGACCTTATAAATCCTACTTGTGTTTGATTTGGTTTTATGGCCCTTTCAATATATTTCATTTATTGCGAAGTCATCGTTTATCAGAAGTGGGCAAAAACCGGAGTACCCGTAGAAACACCACCAGACTTTCCGTTGACATTTCACGTGACCCGAGTTAGGCTCGAACCGCAGAGTTATGAGACTCCGACATTAGGAGTTATCGCTTTTACCCCAAAGACTATGGGGCCCGTTGTTAACCCCACTTTAAGTACAAGGAAAGTTTGCATGGGAATACCAATACCTTATTTTCCTTATTTTTGGTCTCAAACATAGGATGTGGGTGACTACACCTTAGCGGGCGGGCAAGATTTTTCAAATGCTGTCTCCCTCTCTAATATTAAAGGGTATAATTTCAAATGGCATGCCATTTCATCTGTCCTTTACTGTACGAATTTACGGGAAAGAAATATGAGGTTTCATATGTTGGTTTATCCCCTTTAACTGCCAATCAGGACGGTTGCCGGCGTCAGTTTCAAATATATTTTATTTTCTTTCTTTTTATTACTATTTCTCAGAGAAAATAAGTTTTGACGTTGCATGTGAACAGTCTGTTTGGGCAGCAGGGCTCGAGAAGTCATTTCATCCCAATATCCAGTGAGACCTACGAAACTGGAAGAGCGTCTCAAAAAGACCTAACTAGTGTTGGGAGGTTAAAGCTCAACCGAAACAAACAAAACACCATAGAACTGAAATATGTGAAGTTTTCATTTTTATTTTATTTTATTTTATGATTATTATTTTTTTTTTGTGTGTGAGGGCGGGGGAGGGGTAGACTAGCTACTTTACGCTTCATCAGCACACCTAAACGACTATGAAATATATATAATGTATGTACAGTATGACAAAAGCCTGCTCAGGAAGAAGGTGACCTGGCCCCCAGGTTATAAAACTTTTTTATGCTCAACTCAGCTGAGCATGAAACTTGTGGTGCTCATAAAAATTAAATTACTAAGAAGTTGAGCGATTTTCCTTTCTCAGATAGCAGAGAATGACATGTGTCCTGCTCACAAATTTTAAAATGCCAACATTGTTGGCATTTTAAAATTTGTTTAAAATGCCAACATTGTTGGCATTTTAAAATTTGTGAGCAGGACCAATTTCATGCTCAGGTGAGATAAAAAAATTATAACCTCGGATCCTGGATAGTGTTGTCTAGGCTATTGATATCCAAAAAGAAACAAACATGCCATGTCGTCCAATCTAAATTTGCATTGACATTTTACGAGACTTTAAACCGAAGTCCAGTCTCCGTATGACCTTAGATGTTTTTGGACATAAACCCCACACATCACATGACTTAGAACAACAAAGCCTTCCCAGGCTTTCCTTTATGCACATGTTCATTGCATGTCTGAACTGTGTTACAAGTTTCAGTGTCCTGCATCAAATACTGTAGGTGGAGTCGTGGGGACACGAACAGCACAATATATTTAACATCCTGATATGGCCAAAATAATTGTCGTTCTAGGGGACATAATTCAGCAATTATGCGGGGATTAGAATCCTGTTTCTTTTATGCACATGTTCAATGCATGTCTGAACTGTGTTGCAAGTTCCAATGCCCTGCATCAAATACTGTAGGAGGAGTTGCGGAGACACGAACTTTACTATTTAACCTCCCAGTCTACAAAATGGTTAAGTTTTTCAAGGGAACATAATTCTAAAAAAATGGGCTGGATCGGGATCCTGTTTCCTTTATGCACATGTCCAATGTGTCTTAAAAGTGTTGCAAGTTTCAATGCCCTGCATCAAATACTGTAGGAGGAGTTGCGGAGGCAGGAATATTACTACAAAATGACGGACAAGGGCAAACCTATATGCCCCTCCCCACTTTGTGATTGGGGTATAAAAATGGTGAAATTGAAACACCCCGTATCTTATATAAATTGTAGATCCACCGTTTCAGGATGATATAAAGCAAAAGTAGTTGACTGTTTTAAGACTTTAACTAAAATATCCAATTCTTCTCACCTCACATTTTATATTCACATGCATCGTTATGTAAGGGTTGATTTTAGTCATCCCGTATCAATTCAAACACATATTTTTAGTAAAAAGAAAAATAAGAGTTGACTGCCTTCTCCCTTTTTATACGTAGATTAATATCTGTTTTATAATCTATTTTACGAAGATCGCGTATGAGAAGGTGATGGTGAAAAATGTTACCACATACGAATATCAACCGCGGCACACAATCGGGATATAACTATCAACCAGGAATTTTTTTTTTATTCAAACACGAACTATACTGACTTTAATAAACCACGACAGAAGAACCTCCCAGGAAACCCTTTAGGGGACAAAATGATTCGGACACATTGCAATTTTGATATTCGACCATAAAGCGATATTTCAACCCTATAATGCGTATGAACGAAGAAATCCATACTTAAACCCCGAGAAAACACCGATTTTCAATGTTTATTGTTTAAAAAGCCCCGAGGAACCAAAGACCATGATTAAAGATATTATCTTGTACAAACAAGCTAATAAGTTGTGTTCACAAAATATAATGCTGTCCGCACAAGATCTTGTGCGCTCGAGATATTAAGTTGTGCGTAGAAGATATTATCTTGTTCGAACATCGCATGTCCCTTCTAGGCATTAGTATCCATACAACTTCTACCCGCATGATATTTCAGTCTGGTAAGAGACGTAAAAGCTCGCACATATGTCTGCTAACTTCGGAACAGAACTGCAGTTAAACAATGAAAAGAAAAAAAACAAACATGTGTTCTGTGTTCTTATGCATTTAATTAGTAATACCTTAGTCTATAAATAGAATAATTGGATTTCTTTCAAATCAGTAATAGTAACTTGGTCTATGCTTATAATAATTTTGGGTCAATGTTTATTTTAACCTTAAAAATATGTTGCTTTAAGCAATTAGTGTATATCTTGATCAAATGCCGCGTTCTGTGGCGTCTGGTCTTGGTCTACATTTTTTGCCAAGCCAAACCTTTGATTCCAATATTACTATCTTACGCAACACTCTGATCTCACTGCGAATAATTTCGATAAAATAGGTATTCCGACAAGACTGTGATAGCCACGTGTACTTTAGCACGGAAACGCTTTTCGGCTTAGCAACTTAGGGTCGATTGACAATCCAATCGACCTAAAACAAGCCGTGTTATGTGTTCCACTATGACGTCAGATGGCTGCGTACATGTAAGAGAGTTATCTGTAAAATCTGGACTGGAATCATGTGTTTGGTTTGGCAAACAGTGTAGACCAGATCAGACGTCACATAATGTGGCGTCTGATCAGGGTCTACACTGTCTGCAATAGGAACAAGAACCGAAGGGTATACCGAAAAAGTCCAAGTCTACGGCCATTTTACACAACCAGCGCTCTGAGTCAATCGGACTACAGTGCTGCCAATGCTTTGATTTCTTTTCCCTCAAATCCACCCACCCGTGAGATTCATGAGTGCACTCTTCCATCAATGAAGTTGGATGGGTACGCCCATTTTATGGTACGCAATATATATCCCGATTAGATTGCTCAGAGCCATCACGTCAGGATTTACACTGTTTGCATAAGTATCTGTACCGGGTTTCAGGGTTGTAAGGGATTCCTTTTTTTTTTTTTTTTTTTTTTTTTTGGTTTGGGTTTTACGGCCCTTTCAAGATTATTTCACTCATATCGAGCCGATCGTTAATCAGAGGTGGGCGAAAACCGGAGTACCCGGAGAAAAACCGCCTGACCTTCCGTTGCAGAACTTGGCGTCTCACACGTGGCCCGAGCGAGGCTCGAACCTACGGCGGTGAGAGACCTAATGACTAAGAGTCAGCGCTCTTATCCACTAGGCCACGGAGGCCCGTAGGGAATACCTTTCTTGCTGTTCCGAGAGGCAAGATATAACATGGACTGGAATCAAAACGGATAATTTAAAACGGAAGATTGTATATTCTGTGTAGGAATATTGTCAACGATTTCAAACAACCATAGACATACCGTCATCTATTTCAAAAACTGAATTTTAATTTTTAGACCATTCCAAAATGAAATACCAGGACTGTACTAACTGCAATCAAAACAATCATTAATAAATACAAGTGAGTGAGTGTTTGAGTTTTACGTCCCACCAACAGCTATGGTCATACGGAGACGGGACCTCGGTTTTAAACACTCATTCGAAAGTCTGGAGAAGCCCGGGATGGATCCTGCGATCCCTGGTTTACAAGGCGAGTAGCGTAATCACTGCACCACGGAGGCTTCTATTAAATAGAAGTGAAGGCAGTGATCAGGAATCGATGCAATTAACCCACAGATCCCTTGAAAAATAAAAACATGAAATAACTAGACCCTAATGGAAACACAAATAGCGGAAAGCCAAAAGGACAGTCACTTTCCCACAAAATAGCCAATTGTCTAACCAAAAAAAAAAAAAAAAAAAAAAAATACATGCAAAACACCCACTCAAAGACAAACCATAACAAAAAGTAAACCGCGACAGAAGAACCGCATGGGAACGGTCAGTGAACAGAATGCCACTGCGGGGCTTAAATGCCGCAATCCTCGCCCTTACTTCTGTCATGGTTTATGCTTTGGTCACAATCCCTTCCGATTAGGCTTAGGATGTACACCCGGCATGATTTTTAGCCATTTTGGCCTGGTCCCCGGCCGGACTCCAGACATGACGGCCGGTGGCGGGGCTCTCAGGCAGCATCGGAGAGGTGCCCGAAGAGTTTTAACTCGAAGTTAAAATTTCTCCGGTGTCCCGTACATTTTCATAATTGGCCACATATCCTTCACACATCGTTTAAGTATCGTCCGATATCCGGTCGGGAATCGAGGGGTAATCGGCCGGTGTATGTAGCCTCAGAGGAGAAATGTTTGGGACCGGACATGGGCCGATATCCGGCCGATGTCTGTTTACACATTGGAAAGTAACCCATCGATGTCCGATCGGCTTGAACCGGTGTGGATCAGATATGTTACAAACATCGTCCGGTCACCGGCCGGCTAGAACGGACATCGGGCGGAATATATAAACCCCCATCAGTCGCCGTGTACATCATTATAGCGCGTTTCCATCACACCGCCCGGCAATCGCCCGACATTCGGCCAGGCCTGGTACAAGCATCGTTCGTTGTCCGTAGGATACTCGGGCGGTATTCGTACGATGTCCGGTGAATAGGCCGGTTATCACTCGGACATCATAGGATAATCTGCCGATTAGTATTAGATGTTCGGTCGGTATTCACTGCCTCGCCGGCCCCCAAAAGATTTCTCTTTGGAAACAGATGCCGTACGATTACGAGGCGGTTTTCGGACGGCCTCCGCACGGCCTCCGGACGGTGCCATTTATGTAAATGATGTGTGACAAATTTTTTGACCGGTGTTGTCCGATGTCGGAAAAAATGCCAAAACCAGCGGTGTACTCACGATTACCCCCTATCCCCGGATACCGGCCGATCTTTGTGACCACAGCATTAGTCAAATACAGCACAGAACAACTGAAATATTAACCAACGGTAGAAGCCTCCGTGGTGCAGTGGTTACGCTACTCGCCTTGTAAACCAGGGATCGCAGGATCGATCCCAGGCTTCTCCAGACTATCGGATGAGTCTTTAAACCGAGGTCCCGTCTCCGTATGACCTTAGCTGTTGGTGGGACGTAAAACTAAAACTCACTCACTCACTTAACCAACGGACGAACTCCGGTTGGCCGGCTGTGAACAAGGGCAATCAGCTATCCAACACCAAAACGACACCAGCGACATACACATGCCGATGAAGTATAAGAACAAAACAGACGCACCGCGGGGCCTTAAATCGATTTTACGCGCCCGCAATGCGATTTAACAATCCGCATGAATGCCACCTAACGCATCAGTGCAACATCTCCGAGAACAACCACAGAGATGAAACAACGTTGAGTACTCAACAGCAAGAAGAAACTGAAATGCTGGAGCAAAAGAAAAACTACATTTAGACTCCGATGGGCCCGACCAGAGACAGAGCATCAGGCACCAACAAGCATTACATAAAATTAAATTCTCTAAAATCTTAAGCTAGAAACACTGTAAGACCAGGGTGGGAACTATTCTCACAAAAGCTGGGATCAGTCGCAATCGAATACGGCGGTTCATCAGAATCTCCTCTGATCGAATTAAGGGTTCAGCGAATTGGGTTCAAGCTTAGAATCCCTTTTCCAGCCTAAACGCATCGACCATCCAGTGCGTTTAGTAATTTGACTTCAAAAGCGGGTGAAGAAGAAGAAGAAGAAGAAGAAGAAGAAGAAGAAGAAGAAGAAGAAGAAGCACGTTGTGCACTCAATGTTTAAGCCTAATGCTTATAAACGTCGAGAATCTGGACTGAAGAATCGGCCCCGCCCATAGGGGCGCGAACAAGTATATGGGCTACATGATGCTTCAACCTAGAGCTGAAACCGACCCGCACACGAGTTGTGGTAAACCGCTTAGAGGATCTAAGCCTACCCAGGCAAAGCGGTGCGAATCGGCCCGTCCATGCTTATTAACCCTATTGGTTTCATTGGGCGGCAGGGCTTGAGATGTCATTTCATCTCAATGTCAGATAAAAATCCCACAGAATGGGGAGCTACGTCTCCAAACTGACCTTTATAGTGTTGACCGAGACGTTAAACCTCTAATCAATCAAAACAAATCAAACAGACTGAAGAAAAATAAGCGTAGAATTACGATGCAGTCTATCATAAATATTTTTTGTTGTCTCACAAACATACATGTACTTCTCGAATTTTGCGGTATTTTGGACAAAGTTCGGAATGCTACTCTCAGGTCATTATTATTCATACATGTAACATATTTGCAGGTTGGAAGGGGGTCAGATTACGGTAAACGTGGCTTAATTGCCATTTGGGAGACGTTATCGCTGCGTGAAAACTACATAACCGACAAATATCAGATGTCTAATAAAATCTGAATAGAAGCAAATTAACAGATGCAAACCACTACTGTAATATTGTATTTCATATCTCTTCAAATAATTTGTTTCATTTTCTTTCTTTTTTTATTTTTTTTTTTCTTTTCTAGATATAGAATTTAGGTGTGCCTTTGTTCATGTACATGTACCGCCTCGTTGAGGCGGTTCTAATGACTACCCACGCACTAAATATTAAGACGGAAACCATTGTACTCATTAAAACAGACATTTCCCTATAGAAGGTGGGCTTACAAGAATGCTCATTATATGGACTTGTAAACATGATGAAAGTTTTGGTCGGGTTCGATCCCGGGCCGCGACATACCAAAGTCGTTAAAAATGGTACTAGCTGCTCCTCGCTTGGCACTCAGATTTACGGGGTAGAGCTAGGACTGGTCGACCCAGTGTTAGGATAATGTGACTGGGTGTGGTATCATGTAATGTGTCTGGGACATGATATTTCAGTGAGGCAGCACTATAAAAGTGAGCATTGAGCTCCCTGTCGCAACCAGACACCGTCGTGATATGACTGAAAAATTGTTGAAAGCGACGTTAAACCCGAACTCACACACACACACATGAAAGTTTTTGTCTTCAAAACACGCCTATTCAAATATATTGTTTGGTTGTTTGTTTGATTTGAGGTTTAACGTCCCCGTCAACACAGTATAGGTCATTTTGGAGACGTTGCTTCCAATTTTGTGCGCCATTTATCCGATATTGAGATGAAATGATATCTCAAGTCCTGTCGCCCAATGAAACCAGTAGGGTTTATAAGCATGGACAGACCGACTCACACCGCTTTGCCTGGGCAGGCTTAGATCGTCAAAGCGGTTTACCAGTACTCGTGTGCGGTCGGTTTCAGCTCTGCGTGGAAGCACCATGGCACCTTTCTATTTCTTCAAGCCCCGATGGGCGGGGGCCTTCAAATATATTGAGATTTTAATACCAATTCTTAAAATTTCCAAATACAAAATTCTGATATTTTTCACATTTGTTCTAAAACAGACATTGTGGGTACTCTTTAGAACTGCCGTGCCAAGGCGGTTCCAATGAGTACCAATATTCTATGTTTTGAGCGCAAATAAGAAAAATAATGTACACTACATAAAAGTGGTCTTCCACTGACCGTTCCAAGGCGGCTCTTCTGTGGCGGTTTATTTATGTTGTTGTTTGTTACTTACTGTGTGTATCACTTGTGTCTTTTAATTTTGGATGGCCATATGGCCATTTTGTGGGAAAGTAACTGTCCTTATGGCCTTCCTTTGTTTAGGTTTCCATTATGGTCTGGTCGCTTAATGTTTGTATTTCTTTCCCTTTGGTGTCTTTTATGGGTGGAGTAAGTTAATTGTATCAATTCCTGATCTTTGTTTTACTTCTACTTTAAGGGGCCCAACATTATATAGGCTTGTTTGGGATGAATGTCATTTTTTAGGCGAAAAGTCGTGACGTTTTAATGTTTCTGCGGGTTACGAGCATATCATTAATTTCAGACACTGTTACCCTTTTAAGGCTCTGAAAAAGACACACATCTAGCCACGGACCTAATATACATTTACTTGGTACCAGATCTAGCGAAAAATTGTGATTAGTGTCTTAGTTTAATTAACTGACAGCCACAGTTACTATTTTGAGCAGAAATGTGGAAATACCTGGTAAACACAATCTTTTCTGTTGAAAGTGAGGTTTACTTGGTTTACCCACAGTCTGTGACTCGGAGCAGAAGCACAGTCAACACTGTAGATCTTTGTAAGCCACGCTATTCCCTGTATAATGGTTATTATTCGTTAGAATCGCTTGTTATGAACGGTCTTGTAATCCCCACTTTTTGCGTTGGTTTTACGGCCCGTTCAAGATATTTTCACTTATTTCGAGCTGATTGTTAATCAGAAGTGGGTGAAAACGGTAGTACCCGGAGAAACACCACCTGACCTTCCGTTGCAGAACTTCGCATTTCCACCCGAGTAGGCTCGAACCACAGCGGTGAGAGACTTCATGATTAAGAGTCAGCGCTCTTAACAAATAGGCCATGGAGGCCCGTTGTAAACTCCACTTTAAATACAAAGAGGGTTACGTAGGAAAACCTTATTTTCCTGATTAGGATATGGATATTTCAAACGAGCACTGTTACAACGCATAATGTAGTAATGTAGTAATTTCTTCATTTTGAAATTTTTACTGCATTATGCGTTGGCATAGTCGACGCGAAATGAAATAAAATGTCGTTTTTACTTCATTATGCGTCGATACTAAGAGGTTTGAGCAAAATGAAAGAATTATTTCATTTTGCGGCGATGGGTGGCATACTTAATTTTACTTCATTATGCGTCAACAGTTTGTTTGTTTGATTTGAGGTTTAACGTTCCCGTCAAGACTATTTAGGTCATTTTGGAGACATTGCTTCAAATTTTATGGGACTTTTACCCGATATTGAGATGAAATGACATCTCAATCGCTGCCGTCCAATTAAAAGCAATAGGGTTTATATGCATGGATGGGCCGACTCGCAGCAGTTTTCCTGGACAGGCTTAGACCTTCTAAGCAGATTACGAGGACTCATGTACGGGCGGTATCAGCTCTGCGTGGAAGCATCGTGCAGCCCATCTATTTATACCCCCGGCATACGAAGTATGCAAGGGGGTATATAGTTTTTGTCCATTCTGTCTGTCTGTCTGTCTGTCTGCCTGTCTGTCTTTTGTTTGATTTGTTTGATTTGAGGTTTAACGTCCCCGTCAACACTATTTAGGTCATTTTGGAGACGTTGCTTCCAATTTCATGGGACTTTTACCCGACATTGAGATGCCGCCCAATAAAACCAATAGGGTTTATATACATGGACGGGCCGACTCGCAGCAGTTTTCCTGGGCAAGCTTAGACCTTCCAAGCAGATTACCAGTACTAATGTGCGGTCGGTATCAACTCTGCGTGGAAGCATCGTGCAGCCCATATATTTCTTCAAGCCCCTATGGGCGGGGGCGCAGTGTGTCTGTCTGTCTGTCTGTCTGTCTGTCTGTCTGTCTGTCTGTCTGTGAGTTAACATTTATTTTGTGTCAAAGATTTCGCAAGAACTACTATACCTAGAAACTTGAAATTTCAGCTATGTTCTACCATCATTACTTCATTATGCGTCGATATGGTGCATATCAACGCGAAATGAAATAATTTTTTTACTTCATTTCGCGTCGACTATGCCAACGCATAATGTAGTAAAAAAAATCAAAATGAAGAAATTACTACATTACTACATTATGCGTTGTATCAGAGCACCCATATACTTGTTACATTTTACTCACTGAGTTTGTTGTGTATTATTTATTTTTTATTTTTTCATCATGTAAGAGCCACCGAATTTTTTTATCTTTGTGGCGGTTTGTACGCCCCGCCTTTCTGGTTTAAGGCGAAGGCGTATTCAAAGATGTAAATGCAAGTTCTTTTGCACCATCAGTTTGGTGGATATAGATTATCATGTCGATTTTACTTTCTACATACAATAGTTTGTATGCGTCATTTATTACATAAATGACCGTTTGACGCTTATGACCCACAAAGAGGGTTGACGCGTCGTTAAACACGAAATCATCATCATCATCATTACATAAATGACATACTTACGAAAATATAATGAAACTACCCAATGTACTTGTAAACCTCAACGCAAGGCACACATCTGTCATAACGTTTGTTTGATTTGAGGTTTAACGTTCCCGTCAACACTGTAAAGGTCATTTTGGAAAAGTTGCTTCCAGTTGTGTGGGACTTTTACCCGACATTGCGATGAAATGACATCTCAAGCCCTGTCGCCCAATGAAACCAATAGGGTTTATTAGCATGGACGGTCCCGCCTCGCACCGCGGTTCCTTGGCAGGCTTAGATCCTCTTAGCGGTTTACCAGTACTAGTGTGCGGGCCGGATCGATTCAGCTCTGCGTGGAAGCATCATGCAGCCCATATATTTCTTCAAGCCCCTATGGGCGGGGGCCGACATCTGTCATAACGTCACAGTGGATAATGACTCTTAATCATTAGGACTCTCACCGCTGTGGTTCGAGCCTGGCTCGGATCACATGTTAGACGCCAAGTTCTGCAACCGAAGGTAATGTGGAGTTTTTTCTCCTGGAACTCGGTTTTTCGCCCACCTCTGAGTAACGATCGGCTCGATGTAAGTTAAATTATCTTGAAAGGGCCGTAAAACAAAAACAATAATAATATTAAACAAACAAACAAAAACAAAGAAAATAACGCCACTGATAAAGTGATAAATGGGGGACCAAATGGCTTTGTTTTTTGGCAAATTTTGAACCAATAATAATAATGAAAAAAAAAAAAAAAAAGAATCAGTATATATTTTGTATAAGTGTATAAGTTGTAGCAGTCTGTAGTAGCTGTATGTTCACCGACGTAGGTCTTGTGTACAGAATTAAAGGAAATACATAGAAAACGTAGAAATTGTAGTTTTTATGAACCAAAAGCTCAGCATGATAACAGGACCGTGTAATGGACACCCCTTTATATCTCATTCTGTAGTGAAAATTAAGGGGTTTATCTGTAGGTATATACATTATGTTTCTTTATCATAAGTTGTGGATACTCGTTATAATCCTGCCCCCGCCCATCGGGGCTTGAAGAAATAGATCGGCTGCATGATGCTTCCACGCAGAGCTGAAACCGGCCGCACATGAGTACTGGTAAACAGTCTTGAGGATCTAAGCCTGCCCAGGCAAAGCGGTGCGAGTCGGACCGTCCATGTTTTTAAACTCTATTGGTTTCATTGTCCGAAAGGGCTGGAGATGTAATTTCATCTCAATGTCGGGTAAAAGTCCCACAAAACGATAACACATCCGTGTGCTATATTGCATTTTCAAATCTCGAAAAGGCATTTTTTTCTGATGAAAATTTGTGACATTTTTCTTATTTATACTCCAAACTTAGGTTTTGGGTGCTTGTTAGAACCGCCCCATCGAGCTGGTTCTAACGAGTACCCACAACCTGTCTTGGAGCAGAAATAAGGAAAATAATGTTTAACCCCGTAAACCCCCGTTTTCTCTATATGAAGTGGGGTTGGGAGGGGGGGGGGGGGGGGGGCGTCTTTATATCACGGACTTGTTCAAGTGAGGAACGTCTCAAAAATGACGTGTACAGTGTTGACGGGGACGTTAAACCTCAAATCAGACAAACAAAAACTCGTTATAATCGCCGTACGAGCAACCACAACATATGTTTGGAAGAATATCACACATTTTCGTTAGAAATGTAACTATTTTTGGAGATAGCAAAGAAATCGCTGTGTCAAACGGTGGATGCCATATACAAATGACATTGCGGGGCTTTATATATGCAATATATGCGCCTGATATTTCGGTTAAAACACCACTTAACTAGGTTGTATATCGACACCTCATATCTTGTAAATACATGTATATATTCGATGACGCATTCCTCATTTTTTTAATTTGATGGAAAGAGTTTTATTTCTGACTTTGACATTTTTGAGCTTGCAATCTGTTTGATGGAACCAGTTGCTAAATATAATAGAAGGACCAATTTTATTCCAGTTTTGCTATCATTCACCTTTAATGCAATCCACTAATTATGAAAAAAAAAAAAAAAAAAAAAAAATCGTCCCTAATATTTTCCGTGGATATTTTTAATGTTAGAATAATGTATAGGTCTATTCAGATCATAACTGTAAACTCACGATCTTGTCATATTTTATTGTCGTTGTTGTTGTTGATGGACTAGATAACAGTCCAACAACTTTTGCTCGTTAATTTCTCTAAACTCGTGGATTTACAAAGGAAATAAAATACGGGGTGTTTACCTAAGTCTGTATAGCACTTCAAATTCGTACAATTAAATACCAGGGGCCAGTTGTTCAAAGCATCGTTAGCTTAACGAGCTCGTTAGTGGTCATACTGTTAACTCTTCTAGCAAGTACAATATCGTAAATTTTGGTATTTTTGCTGGAAAAATGTGAGCAGCTTTTGCGTCAGCAAAAGCTGCTCACATTTTTTCAGCAAAAATTTCAGCATATTTACCATATTTAATGATCAAAGTTTTAACGATACGTTAACTAACGACGTCGTTAGTTTTGAACAACTGGCCCCAGACAGTTTAATTTGAGGTTTAACGTCCCCGTCAACACTGTAAAGGTCATTTTGGAGACGTTGCTTCCAATTTTGTGGGACTTTTACCCGACATGGAGATGAAATGACATCTCAAGCCCTGTCGCCCAATGAAACCAATAGGGTTTATTAGCATGGACGGTCCGCCTCGCACCGCGGTTCCTGGACAGGCTTAGATCCTCAAAGCGGTTTACCAGTACTAGTGTGCGGGCCGGATTCAGCTCTGCGTGGAAGCATCATGCAGCCCATATATTTCGTCAAGCCCCTATGGGCGGGGGCTTAAATATCAGACAGAATAAGGGGTGATATATGGACACCCCGTTTTTCATATAAATTGTGGCTTTACAGATTAGGGTGTTCAGAAGACACCGTGGTGTAGTGGCCTCACAAACCAAGGGTCGTGGGGTCTCCAGACAATAATAATAACAATATAATCACAATAATAACAAAACAAAAACAGAAGAACCGCCTTGGAACTGTCAGTTAGAAAAAAAAATACTGGGTGGGGGGCTTTGGCACGGAACTAGCTGACCAATAAAATTAACTAATGGTCAATTCTGAGTACCTGTGCAATAAAATCAACTGTGATGCATAAACACTACGCCCATGATTAATTACAGACACGCATTGTAACATGGGTACGCGCAGTTCTGCAAGCAAAAGGATTTATTTATTATTTTGACTTATAACGTATAGGGTGCATTCGGAGGAATGCCACATCTTGTTATATTTCATATAAAAATATTCTAATTTTCAATATATTTTAAAGATGTACAATTTTAAGCAAACTGCATTGCACTTATTATGAACAAAAAAAAACAAAACAAAACAAAAACCTTAATTCGTCACTCATCAATGGTCCAGTCTTCACTGTACAAGGTTGCATGTGTAAAAGACTTTATTTATTAGTTTCTTCTCCTGACTGTAAGACTTTGTATGTGCCTGAGCACTATGTCACGCTTCTTAGCATTACGAAAACGCGCCTATTCAAATATATTGACAGTTTAGCCACCAAAAATGAACATTTTCAGATAAAAAAAAAATCCGATATTTCGTCTCAAAACATAGATTGTGGGTACTCGTTAGAACCGCATCGACGAGGCAGTTCTAAGGAGTATCCACAATCTAAGAAATTAGAAAAAGACTATTTACCCCTGTAAACCTCAGTTTTAATATATAAAAAAAATGGTTAAGGGGGTCAAAATTATATAGGCATGTTCGTGATGGCAGTGCAAATCTATGAAATTTAACTTAAACTTTTCTTTCGTTTTTTTTTTTCTCAAGCACCTGCTATTGGCAGGGTTCGACAAAGGAGACCGGTTTTCCGTCCGTTCGTTCGTCCGTTGGACAATCCCTCAACATTTGCGCTAACCCAAATGTTCAAGTCCACTTCTCAAGAACTACTATCTCAGACTGAACATAGCCTGTGGTGAAATTCTTGTTATTTTTGTTTTTTATTATTATTTAAAATAATCTTGAAGGGCCGTAACGCACCCCTACTGCCACAACAAGAGGGCCCAGAGGGCCCTGAATCGCTCACCTGAGAATTAGTGTCTCCAGTACATTCTAGGCCCAAGGGCTATAATTTGAACAAACTTGGTAATGGTCCACTAGATGAAGCTTCATTCCAAATATCAAAGACCTGGGCTTTCTGGTTTGAGACAAGATTTTTAAAGGTTTTCCCTATATAAGCCTATGAAAAACCAAAGGGTCCCAGAGTGGGGGTATTTTTGCCCCCCCCCAGGGCTATAATTTGAACAATCTTGAAAAAGGTCCACTAGATGAAGCTCCACACCAAATACCAAAGATCTGGGCCTTGCGGATTCAGAGAAGAAGATTTTTAAAGATTTTCCATGTATAAGCCTACGTAAAACCAAAGGCCCCAGGGGTGGGGGCATTTTTGGCCCAAGGGCTATAATTTTAGCAATCTTGGTAGAGGTCTACTAGTTGAAGCTTCATATCAAATGGCATAGAGCAGGGCCTTGTGGTATCAGAGAAGAAGAATTTAAATATTTTCCCTATAAGACAATGAACAACCAAAGGGTCCCAGGGTGGGGGCATTTTTGGTCCTAGGGCTATAATTTGAACAATCTTGATAGAGGTCCAATAGATGAAGCTTCACACCAAATATCTAAGACCTTGGCCTTGCAGTTTCTGAGAAGAAGTTTCTTTAAAGATTTTCCCTATATAAGCCTATGTAAAACCGAAGGCCCCCGGCGCGGGGGCATTTTTGGCCCCAAGGCTATAATTTGAACAATCTTGGTAGAGGTCCATTAGATTAAGTTCACACCAAATATCAAAGATCTGGGCCTTGCGGTGTCAGAGAAGAAAAGTTTTAAAGATTTCCCCTACATAAGCTTGGTAAAACCAAAGGCCCCCTGGGCGGGGGCATTTTTGGCTCCAGGGCTATAATTTGAACAATCTTGGTAGAGGTCCACTAGGTGAAGCTTCATACCAAATATCAAAGACCTGGGCCTTGTGGTTTCAGAGAAGAAGATTTTTAAAGGTTTCCCTTTAAAGGGCTATGAAAAACCAAAGGGTCCAAGGGTGGGGCCATTTTCGGCCCCAGGGCTATAATTTGCAAAATCTTGAAAGAGGTCCACTAGATGAAGCTTCACACCAAATATCAAAGATCTGGGCCTTGTGGTTTCAGAGAAGAAGATTTTTAAAGATTTTCCCTGTATAAGCCTATGTAAAACCAAAGCCCCCCCCCCCCCCCCCCCCCCCCCCGGGGCGGGGGCATTTTTGGCCCAAAGGCTATAATTTGAACAATCTTAGTAAAGGTCCTCCAGGTAAAGCTTCACACCAAATATTAAAGACGTGGGCCTGCTGGTTTCAGAGAAGAAGATTTTTTAATGATTTTCCAGGTATATAAGCCTATGTAAAACCATAGGCCCCTGGGGCGGGGGCATTTTGGCCCCCAGGACTATAATTTGAACAATCTTGGTAGAGGTCCACTAGATGAAGCTTCACACCAAATATCAAAGATCTAGGCCTTGCGGTTTCAGAGAAGATTTTTAAAGATTTTCCCTGTATAAGTCTATGTAAAAACAAAGGCCCCCGGGGCGGGGGCATTTTTGGCCCAAAGGCTATAATTTGAACAATCTTAGTAAAAGTCCTCCAGGTAAAGCTTCACACCAAATATTAAAGACGTGGGCCTGCTGGTTTCAGAGAAGAAGATTTTTTAATGATTTTCCCTATATAAGCCTATGTAAAACCATAGGCCCCTGGGGCGGGGGCATTTTGGCCCCCAGGGCTATAATTTGAACAGTCTTGGTAGAGGTCACTAGATGAAGCTTCACACCAAATATCAAAGATCTGGGCCGTGCGGTTTCAGAGAAGAAGATTTTTAAAGATTTTCCCTGTATAAGCCTATGTAAAACCAAAGGCCCCCTAGCGGGGGCATTTTTGGCCCTTAGGTAATAATTTGAACAATCTTAGTAGAGGTCCATCAGGTAAAGCTTCACACCAAATATTAAAGACCTGGGCCTTGTGGTTTCAGAGAAGAAGATTTTTTAATGATGTTCCCTATATAAGCCTATGTAAAACCAAAGGCCCCTGTGGCGGGGGCATTTTGGCCCCCAGGGCTATAATTTGAAAAATCCTGGTAGAGGTCCACTAGATGAAGCTTCACACCAAATATCAAAGATCTGGGCCGTGCGGTTTCAGAGAAGAAGATTTTTAAAGATTTTTCCTGTATAAGCCTATGTAACACCAAAGGCCCCCGGGGCGGGGGCATTTTTGGCCCTAAGGCTATAATTTGAACAATCTTAGTAGAGGTCCACCAGGTAAAGCTTCACACCAAATATTAAAGACCTGGGCCTTGTGGTTTCAGAGAAGAAGATTTTTTAATGATTTTCCCTATATAAGCCTATGTAAAACCATAGGCCCCGGGGCGGGGGCATTTTGGCCCCCAGGGCTATAATTTGAACAATCTTGGTAGAGGTCCACTAGATGAAGCTTCACACCAAATATCAAAGATCTGGGCCGTGCGGTTTCAGAGAAGAAGATTTTTAAAGATTTTCCCAGTATAAGCCTATGTAAAACCAAAGGCCCCCGGGGCGGGGGCATTTTTGGCCCTAAGGCTATAATTTGAACAATCTTAGTAGAGGTCCACCAGGTAAAGCTTCACACCAAATATTAAAGACCTGGGCCTTGTGGTTTCAGAGAAGAAGATTTTTTAATGATTTTCCCCATATAAGCCTATGTAAAACCAAAGGCCCCTGGGGCGGGGGCATTTTGGCCCCCAGGACTATAATTTGAACAATCCTGGTAGAGGTCCACTAGATGAAGCTTCACACCAAATATCAAAGATCTGGGCCGTGCGGTTTCAGAGAAGAAGATTTTTAAAGATTTTCCCTGTATAAGCCTATGTAAAACCAAAGGCCCCCGGGGCGGGGGCATTTTTGGCCCTAAGGCTATAATTTGAACAATCTTAGTGGAGGTCCACCAGGTAAAGCTTCACACCAAATATTAAAGACCTGGGCCTTGTGGTTTCAGAGAAGAAGATTTTTTAATGATTTTCCCTATATAAGCCTATGTAAAACCAAAGGCCCCCGGGGCGGGGGCATTTTGGCCCCCAGGGCTTTAATTTGAACAATCTTGGTAGAGGTCCACTAGATGAAGCTTCATACCAAATATCAAAGACCTGGGACTTGCGGTTTCAGAGAAGAAGATTTTTAAAGTTTTCATTTAAAAAATCTATTTTTAGCTCCTGTGACCCAGATGTGCAATGGACCGGAACCATTTGAACAATTTTGAAAGGGGACCACCTAAGGATCATTGCTGTGAAGTTTGGTCAAAATCTGATCAGTGGTTTAGGAGGAGATGTCATTTGAAGAAAAAGTTTACGCACACACACACACACGCACGCACACACGCACGCACTGACGACGGACGAAAAGTGATCACAAAAGCTCACCTTGTCACTACGTGACAGGTGAGCTAAAAAAGAACTTAATTATTAACTAAGGCGAATCTCATTTTCAACTCATTTTGGGTCACTTTTCCGTAAACAAAGTAACTCTTTGGTCGGTTTGTGTGTATATGTTGTATTATGGTCCGGAGACCTACAGTACCAAATAAAATATATTCTGTTCTATTCTGTAGCAAAATTTAATCATTAAGATCACCTTTAGAACTGTTCGGATATTGTCAGAATCGCCTTACTTATGTTTCTGCAAACTGAAAAACATGCATACCCCCGTATATACATTTTTGGTATAAAAGTGGTAAGAATATTCTTGAACACTCTATGACTGTTCAGTTTTTATGAACTTTTCGGAAAGCAAATGAACACTTTCCGAAACAATTTAACTACTCTCTTTAAACTAGAAATTTTGGAAGAAATATAAAACTTTAACGCATGTATGACTAGCGGTCCTTTTTGGGTCATTTGCATACAGTGTCGAACCAGATCAGATGCCGCACAACGCGGCGTCTGATCTCAGTCTACACTCTTTGCTTAACGTACTTACATTTTTGTTAAACTTTCTACACACAAAAAACCCTGACACCCCTATAATTGGAAATGGACCACTCCAAACTTATGGGTACGCAATAACTGCTGAGATATTGTTTACAATGAAAATTACATTAAGCATTATCAATTTCAATGGCCATACAATTTGCACACTCAATAAAGGCTTTTAACGATTGCTTTTCTCCGATCATAAATCGTCTCCAACCTAAGGAGTTTATGCTGCTTTTCCTAACACTAGCATTGATTGGCTGGTCAAATTATCTATGGTCTAATCTCACCAGTAGTGATCCTCCGCTGGACAGTAGGGTCATTTAACTAACATGCTTATAATTGAGTACCGGGTCTGTAAGACTTTTATTCATTGTATTGGTTGAAATGCATTATTTAGTTATTTTTCACGATATTCAATTTCGAGCCCCGCCCATCCGGACTTGAAGAAATAGATGGACTGCATGATGCTTCCACGCAGAGCATTAACTGACTGCACATTAATACTGGAAAACCGCTTAGAGGATCTAAGCCTGCCCAGGCAAAGCGCGTATAAACTCTATTGGCTTCATTGGGCGACAGGGCTTGAGATGTCTTTCATCTCAACGTACGGTCGGGTGAAATCCCACACAATTGGAAGTAACGTCTTCAAAATGACCTATACAGTGTTGACGGGGACGTTAAACCTCAAATCAAACAAACAAACGATATTCAGTTTTACTCATATCCGCTCAAAGTGTAATTATTGTAGGAATGCACATTGCTAATTGTTCAGACATAACGATAACACATCTGTGTGAAATAGAAGAGCTCTCTTTCATTTCTCTAAAATGTCAATATTTCTGAGGGCAATTTGTGATATTTTTGCACCCACCCCCCCCCCCCACCCACCTCACGACTGAGATTCTCGGGGGCATATAGTTTTTGCCCTGTCTGTCTGTTTTTCTGTCCGTCACAAAAACTTTAACTGACATAAAAATTGTCCCCGCGGGGGGCATTGGTCGCTTACAGTGACAGCTCTTGTTTTCTTATTTTAACTCGAAAACATGGGTTGTGCGTGCTCGCTAGAACCGCCTCATTGAGGCGGCTATAACGAGTACCCACAACCTATGTCCTGGAGCCGAAATAAGCAAAATAGTGAATACCCCTATAAATCCCAGTTTGCTCTATGTAATGTGGTGTTTAGAGAGATGAAGCAGATATACCAGGAAGGAATGAAACAGCATCTATTTTAGCCCACCTGGGTATTCAAAACATTTTGGAACGAATTAAGTTTCTTTACTTAATGGCCAAATTATATGACAAAGATATCATTAAAACAAATTAGCCTTACCTTCAATTTATTATTGAGGCATTTTTTCAGTGTATTAAACGATGGTGCGAATAGCATTTAAAAACCGTCACCCTCATTCGATGGGGACTTTAAGGCGTCACTTCTCCATTAAAGAAGGCAAAAACACCACAAACGTTCTACTCTTCCTTATGTAAAGGTTTTGACAAGTTAACACTTGTAACCTCCGATTTACGTTTCATAAGGGTGTTATCATATCGAAGTGCATTTTTTTTTTTGTTGTTGTTTTTTTTTTTTTGGGGGGGGGGGGGGGGGGGGGGGGGACAGTTCTTGGCAAGAGACTTATATAACAAAGTTAGGTTTATAATGTATTTTACGCGAGTTTTCTATGTTGATCTGCGTCAGCACTCATAAAAATCAATGTATCGTTCACCATGTTCTTTATTAGATTCGGCTGCTGTTGCTTCCGCGCAGAGCTGAAACTGCTGAGAAACGGCTCACGACTAAGCCTGCCCAGAAAAAGAGGTGCGAGTCAGACCGCTCTTTAAACCCCAGCGGTTTCTTTGAGTGGTAGGGCTGCTGCTGCTGCTACTCCTACAACTACCACTGCTACTTCTACTCTAATTTACGTCCCCGCCCATCGAGGCTTGGAGAAATAGATTGGGCTGCACGGTGCATCCACGTCGAGCTTAAACAGACCGTACTGGTAAACCACAAAGTGGCAGGAGTCGGACCGTCTTTACATATAAACCATTTTGGTAGCATTTGGTGGCAGGGCTTGAGATGTCATTTTATCTATTGACGGGTAAAAGTCCTTCACAATCAGAAGCAACTTCTCCAAAATGACCTAAATAGTGTTGACGGGGACGTAAAATCTCAGCACAAACAAACTTTGCTCTTTTCAAAATCGGATCAACAAGGATTTGCCTTGCATGGATCTTTAAGTAATGAACACGGCAGTCTGCTGGGTCACTGGTTTCATATTTTGTGACATTTATACTAGTTAACGAAAACCGCACTTTTTTACGTATTCGGACTTGGTCCCCGCACATCGGGGCTTCGAGAAATAGATTGGGCTGCATGATGCTTCCACGCAGAGCTGAACCCGACCGCACATGAGCACTGGTAAACCTCTTACAAGGTCTAAGGCAAAGTTGTGTGAGTCGGACTGTTCCATCAATAAAAACCATGTAGGTTTCACTAGGTGGCATGGCTTAAGATGTAATTTCATCACAATGTCTGGTAAAAGACCCCCAACATAGGAAGCAGCCCCTCCAAAATAACCTAAATAGTGTTGACGGGAACGTTTCGGACTGCGCTATGTGAAAATGTTTTTGAGTGTATGCAGCTCAGATCAGCCAGTGCATTCATGTAGTCCGAAAAGGCTTTGCTATGTGTTGTATGGGTACCTGGAGATCTTGATCAGATGGCAACTTCGAAAGCCATCTGATCTGGATAATGCACTGTTTTCAAGATAGAGGTTGTCATTTTCCGCAGGATAAGGGTTAGAGGCTATTTTGCCAAGGTGATCCAAGCTATATATATATATTTTTTTTCTAGATATTGATGCGAATATTGGGCAACTACGTAAGTCTTACACTTATTGCTCATTTTCCTCCATTTTGTTTTGTCAAATTTTATTGTATTCAAGTTTCCAATTATATGTATGGACTAGTACCTCAGACTACGTAACCTGGGAAGAGACATGTATTTCTTTTATTATGTTTAGCGAACACGATATTAAGTTGTGCGAACAAGATATTATCTTGTGCCCACAAGATAATATGTTATTCGCACAACTAAATATCATGTGCGCACAGTATACTATCTTGTTCGCACAGTATATTATCTTGTTTACACAACACAGATCTTGTGCGGACAACATAGTATCTTACGCGCCTGATTAAATTGTGCTAACTAAGACAATATCTTGTACGCACGAGATATTATGTTGTCTGCACAAGATCTATGTTGTGCAAAAAAGATAATATGCGAACAATTTAATAACTTGTGAGCGCAAGATAATATCTTGTGCGATAGTCGGTTGTCCACACAAGATATTAAGTTGTGCGAACAAGATAATTTCTTGAACGCACTAGATATTATGTTTTTTGCACAAGATCTATGTTGTGAAAACAAGATAAAAGGCGAACAAGATAATAACGTGTGATTACAAGATAATATCTTGTGCGAACAAGATAATAAGTTGTGTGCACAATATTTTATGTTGTCCACACAAGATCTATGTTGTGCAAACAAGATTATATCGTGTGCACACAACATATTAAATAAATTGCTTGTCCCTTCCAGGGTTCCGTATGAGACTGATCGGTTGTTGAACACATACTATAGAAAAAGAGTCATGTGCAATTTGGTTTGGTGTTACTGTACGAGTGTTTACAAATCATCCATTACCTTTATTTTTAAAATAAAACTTCAACATTGGATAAACTGGCAGCCTCGAATGCATTCCAAACCAAACCAAACAAGGTATTCATTATCATGTGATCAAACCTTTTTGCAGAAGTTGAAGACTTCAAGAAAGCGCAGTCAATCCATTACGATAATGTACACGTGTGAGCTAATTCTTTCATTCCTCTAAAAAGGCTACTTTATTTGTTATATGTTTCTTATTACGCCTTAATTGCAACCAGCGGGTCGGTATCTCTGATGGTGGATGATTCGTTCGTCCCCGATGGTATCATCAGCTCTGTATCAGTTCCTTAGTGCTGAGATTGAATGCGGTGCTGACTTCAGAACTCAAATACTGATTTACTTTTATTTCTTTTTGGCAGAATAAAATTCTAATTTTTCTAAAACTAAGGCTTGTCAGGTGAGACATGTATTTTAACGGATTTGGTTGCCACTTTTTGTTATATCTTTTTTTTGCAAGTCTCGCTACTTTGGACATCTCCTTCCTGATGCCCCGGACTTCGTGGAGTGTGGGCCATGTTTGCTGATGTTGGCTCGGTGGGGGACGCCTATATGTCCTAGGGTAGGCGTCTCTTGCATGATGCCTCCAGTTGACCTGTCTCATTAGGTACGTTGGTCGGTGTGTGCTCAAAGGGGGGGGGGGGGTGTGCTGTGTTTGCCGGGTCTTGTCCATCATCCGTTTCGGTTTCAGAACTTTGGGGCTGAGACACACTGATGAACTGATGAAGATTAAATATCAGAAAGGCCTCTGTGTCACTACATGTGGTATAGTTACGCCTTAATTATACTCAGAACACAGGTTGTGATGCTCGTTAGAACCGCCTCATTGAGGCGATTGTAACGAATACCCACAACCTATGTCTTGGAGCAGAAATAAGCAAGATAGTTTATACCCCTGTAAAGCCCCGTTTTCTCTACATAAAGTGGGGTTTAGAGGGTATTCATTTCACGGACTAGTTAACATAATTAATAAAGAAAACCCTTGTGAAAACCTGTTGTTGCAGTTTGCGACCAGGTAGGACACAGACAGTCTAGAAAGAGTCTTGGAACTTTTAGGTACCTTGCATTCTTAAACGCAACGCCAAATAATGATAAATCAGTATATTACATGCATAACAGAGAGATTGGCCCTATACTATGATTTCTACCATGATGACTTAACTTTGCTAAGCAGAAATATTTCTCCTGAGCCCTTTAGCTGGAACTACTTTATATGAAAGATACAAGATACCGCTTTTGCGGTGAAATCGGTACATACAAACGCGGGAAAGTTTCAGTCCCGTCGACGTTATTCATTGCGTCATTGCAATGACGTCTGGAACGATATCAACATACGTTCATAATACGTGGCGTTTGAGTCGGATGCAACGCTGAAAAAAAAGAAAACAGGGATATGGTCATTGAATAGGATGTTTGATCTCACAATTAATTTGTTGTATTACTAAACCCCTTTTTTATATGTTTGGTTGGAGGTTTAACGTCTCCGTCAACACTTTAAAGGTCATTTATGAGACGTTGCTTCAAATTTTGTGGGACTTTTTCCCGACATTGAGATGAAATGACATCTCAAGCCCTGCCGCGCTATGAAACTTATAGGGTTTACAAGCATGGACTGTCCGACACTCGCAGCACTTTGCCGGGCAGGCTTAGATCCTCAAAGCGGCTTACCAGTACTCCTATGCGGATTGGTTTAGCTCTGCGTGGAAGCATCATGCAGCCAATCTATTTCTTCAAATCCCGATGGACGGGGGCTTTGTTTCTTCTTTTTTGGTTCAAAACTGTATAAAGCGCTTTCATAATGGCGCCCATCAGTTTTTTCCCTCCCAGCTTCTGTAACACTATGCTGATTGAACCGTTAACCTGAGCTGTAAACAGTCAATTGAACGGGAATTCAGATCCAAAACTCAAGATCCAAACTGTCCTAAAAGTCTATGGAAGTGCATGTAAAATACATATTATTCATTTTTTCCTGTTTTAAAATATGGGATGTTGTTGTTGTTGTTGAACACTTCGCACTCGTTTCTTTATCGGATTGGTTTACCCCCAGAGGTTTATAAATTCTATACAGTAGCGAATCTCAGAGGCCGGCGTATGTAGATTTAAAAACATTTTTCTCGAGAAAAAATTCGATGGGACTATAATTCAAAGATGAAAATGCCTGTCGAGTCAAATTTCATGCTCTTGACACAACCTGTTTGATAAAATTCACCTTTGAAAAATAGACAGATATGAAACTTTGTGTACATTTCTTTCCGATGAAAATACCACACAAACACAATTCTCAGCAAAAACGTGTATAAAAATGCGGTAAACTTGAGAAAAATCTGGGTCGTTTCAGTGGGTTCAGAAAAGTCAAAAAATAATATATTTAGCGATAAACTGGAAATTTTTCACCATAATCATTAAATCGAAAATTGAATAATCTGCAACCGAGTTAAATTTCAGGAAAATCTATTTCTGACCATTTTTTTATTCCAAAAAAACTGAACTACTTCCGGTCGTTGAACAGGAACAAAAGCCAGCCAACATGGCTGTAAACACAAGGAAAATAACGAGACGAAAAGACTAACCCTGTAGTATTTCTCCAGCTACTGATTTGTTTACCCCGCCTGCAGTCCATCAGGTTTTGCCAGTAAATCCGGACTCCCGATGTTTACTTTATTTTTCCATTTGTGTCAAAAATAGCCTCGAAGAGTCTGCCAATATACGCATCTTCCATGCCATATTAAGTATATTGCAAACAACAACAACAAAAACATATGACGTATACATTTGTACTGACGTCATATACGAAAAACCAATACTAACTTATTTGCCCATCTACTAATCAAGATCAAATAACAATGTAGACTAACAATGTAGACAGAATGAGCACCTTACTCTGTTAATTGCCAGTTCACGTGCAGCCTAAGTTTCAACTAGTCCCATCCACCTCGAAACACAAATAACCTTAACTTTCCATCACGTTTGCTCAACGATGCTTAATTTTAGTTGTCACTGCTGCTCAATTATGAGAGAGAGAGAGAGAGAGAGAGAGAGAGAGAGAGAGAGAGAGAGAGAGAGAGAGAGAGAGAGAGAGAGAGGAGAGAGAGAGAAGAGAGAGAGAGAGAAAGTTTGTTTGATTTGAGGTTTAACGTCCCCGTCAACACTGTAAAGGTCATTTTGAGGACGTTGCTTCCAATTTTGTGGGATGTTTACCCGGCATTGAGGTGAAATGACTTCTCAAGCCCTGCCGCCCAATGAAACCATTAGGGTAAATAAGCATGTAAGGGCCGACTCGCACCGCTTTGCCTGGGCAGGCTTAGATCCTCTCAGCGGTTTATTAGTAATCATGTGCGGGTCGGTTTCAGCTCTGCGTGGAAGCATCATGCAGCCCGTCTATTTCTTATTTCTTCAAGCCCCGATGGGCGGGGAGAGAGAGAGAGAGAGAGAGAGAGAGAGAGAGAGAGAGAGAGAGAGCCAACAAATCATGTTGGGACATCACTGTCGGCCAAACATTGGCCCGCTGTAGCATAGCATGTCGGGACATCACTGTCGGCCCGACGTCGGCCCGCTGTTTTGTGTGTGTCTGAGAGAGAGAGAGAGAGAGAGAGAGAGAGAGAGAGAGAGAGAGAGAGAGAGAGAGAGAGAGAGAGAGAGAGAGAATAATATGATTGCACTCTGACGTAAATAAAATGAAATAAAAAGAAAAAAAAATCCGCACAACCGAGCCAGCAAAGCGTGCCGGGCCAACGTCTGGCCTCTTAACGCTGGGCTAACTTACGTCGTATCGCTGTCGGTCCGACGTAGGCCTGTTTGTGCCTGCCGGGCACTATCCGCAAGAAAAAGATACCTGGGTCTCAAAGTAGAACCACAAAAGTCGCGCGGTGGAGGATGCTCCTAGAAAACCGACCGAAAGTTGATAATATATTTTCATTCGCATTTTTTTTTTATTTTATTATTATTATTCTTATTTTTTTTTTTTTTTTTACCATCCCTATCAGTCTTTTTGCGTGTTCGTGATGGGGTAATTTATCGGGCTTTCCCACAAAGTGCGACCCGTCTCCGTATGACCTTAGCTGTTGGTGGGACGTAAACCTCAAACACTCACTCACAAAGTGCGATACAGGCTTGTTTGTAGAAATTATTTCTACAAACAAGCTGTAGCGAAATAGAGACGAGCTGTAGCGCAATGGAAAACCTTCCACCCCCCAACCCCACCCCCACAATCTTTCATGCCCAGTGTCAAAACAATTGTATGATCGCAGGCGGTTTATCCTTTTCAGGCAGGTAATCTTTGAAAGACGGCAACCGCCTCACCTTGAAATTAATGAATGTCATGTCATAATAAAACCCCCGTCTGAGTATAGGCTGAGAAAAAAAGTCCTGAGCGAGGATTTAGACTGTTTCGTCCTGTATTTGTTTAACGTCCCCGTCAACACTTCATGTGTAGGTCATTTTAGAGACGTTGCTTCCAATTTTGTGGGACTTTTACCCGACATTGAGATGAAATGGGCAAGCTTAGATCCTCTTAGCGGTTTACCAGTACTCGTGTGCGGTCGGTTTCAGCTCTGCGTGGAAGCATCAAGCAGCCCATCTATTTCTTCAAGCCTCAATGGGCGGGGGTCGGGCCTTTACTGAGCTGATATAAATCTTAGGTTTCTACAGAGTCTACTGTTCACACATACGAATGCAAACAGTGTAGATCCAGATAAGAAGCCGCAAAAGAAGTTATCTCAACCATAACGATTGTCATTCTATTAATGATTTACATCGACCAAAAACCCGATGGGTGAGTACTATAGTCTCACAAAAACAGACCTATATAATTTTGACACCCTTTAAACGCCACTTTTAAGTGTAGTAAAACTGGGGTTTACAGGGGTATATTTTGCCAACGCTTTCAAAAATAGATTGGGCTGCAAATGCTTCCACGCAGAGCTGACACCGACCGCACACGAATACTGTTAAACTGCTTAGAAGGTCTCAGCCTGCCCAAGCAAAATGGTGCTAGTCCTGATGACCTACACATGCAGTGTTGATGGGGACGTTAAACAAATACAGGACGAAACAGTCTAAAATCCTCGCTCAGGACGTTAACCTCATGCATATAAACACTATTGGTTTCATTGGGCGGCAGGGATTGAGATGTCATTTCATCTCAATGTTCGGAAAAAGTCCCACAAACTAGGAAGCAGTGAGTGAGTAAGTGTTTGAATTTTACGTCCCATCAACAGCTAATGTCATACGGAGACGGGGCCTCTGTTTAAAGACTCATCCGAAAGTCTGGAGAAGCCCGGGATCGATCCTGCGATCCCTGGTTTACAAGGGCAGTAGGGTAACCACTACACCACGGGGGCTTCTAAAGCATTGAAGCAATGTCTCAAAAATGACCTAAATAGTGTTGACGGGGACGTTAACCTCAAATCAATCAATCAAATAAACAAACAGGGGAATACATTATTTACCCAACACTGAGATGAAATGACATCTCAAGCTTACCACCCGAGGTATCCGCTTGTCCAGCGGGCACACAACGTTTACGCTACGTCGTATCAACGTCGATGCAACAGAATGTTGTTGCATCGACGTTTTAAACGTCATATGCCCCACCCAACATTGAGATGAAATGACATCTTAAGACTACCACACCAGGTAACCGCTTGTCCAGCGGGCACACAACGTTTACGCAACGTCGTATCAACGTCGATGCAACAGCATGATGCTGCATGGACGTTTAAATTTCATTTGCCCCCCCCCCCCCACCCCCCACCCCCCATCCCCCTCCCCCCAAAGCGGTTTTACAACAGCACAAAAGTTCGCTCGGCGCAGAAGCTAATGCAGCCCAATCCAATTTTCTCCAAGCTATGATGGAAGTCGGTGTCATTTTCTGAAGGCTCGAACATAGCAGTCACCACTCACAGGCTGCAGTATTTAAATGGAATACCGACAGATACAATGCCGTCAGATAGACTTAGAGAGAGAGAGAGAGAGAGAGAGAGAGAGAGAGAGAGAGAGAGAGAGAGAGAAGAGAGAGAGAGAGAGAGAGAGAGAGAGATAGAGAGAGAGAGAGAGAGAGAATAGTACCAGTGATGCGTTTTGCATAGGATTTACATGGATCTGGTGAAGGATTGTCTAAGGATGTGACACCAGTAAAAATTCTGATTCTGATCTACGTGTTCACAAACGGCTTCTGTCTATCTATTTATCTTCTTATACTGAGTCAGTCATATTTGACCATTACCTCAGTTGCCGTATCAAAGTGTGAAACTGCTTAACTTACCGACAAAAATAAGGCAATCCAGAGGCAGTTAGTTTAGTTGTGGTCTAACAACCAAGGTTCATAACGTATTCTGACAAAACACGCCTTCTTTCAGCGTTTAAATTTTGAATAACTTTACTTCGCAGCCATGTATTTTAAAAATCTGTGTGTGCAAGTGTTGCGACTAGGTCAAATATTGACCCAACTTCTGACGTCAACATTTCCAATACTGTGCTTACTTTCGTGTAGATACTCAGCTGGAAGACAGAATAATGTATAACAAACATTTTAGGAAAATTTGAACCAAAATTTTTTCTGACCATTTTTTTATTCCAAAATAACTGACCGGTACTGTTTGACCAGAAGAATGTTTAAAAATATGGGTTACTTAATAAACGAAGCTTCGGAAACGTTCCATTTCAGTGGCAACCATAACTAAAGTAATGAATCGTTTTAGGAAGTGTTGATGTTTTCATTTGTGCTTTTGAATGCTAATTTTATCATTTCTGACGACTGTATGCTTATGTTAAAATGACCGGAAGTAGCTTTCGATTTCACAATTATTTTTGCTATAAAAAATAATCCCTTTCGCGGAAGCTTACAAAAAATTAAAATCTTGACGACGGCCTTAGCAACTCTCCTACTGATATTTCGAATAGGAGAATGAATGATCTGTATTTATTATATGACGTCGCGTCTAAGAGTGTAATAACGCCATTTATTACATACCTACTATAGGAAAATTACATTAGAATCTTTCAATACAGGCCCATTTTTTCGCTATTTTGATGGCACAGTCACGTGACGGGGCCAAAAATCAATATAATATGGATTTTTGGCACTGCCTTTCCATATTGGCACTGCTCCACTCTGTTACTATAGCAACAAAACGTTAATGCCGTACTAGAATAGAATAGAGTAGAATAGAATAGAATAGAATAGAATAATTTTATTTCCAATCAAAGACCCTCTCGGGTATATAAAAATGCAAACATGAATTGATTAGAAAAAATACATTGACACAACAACAAGGACAGACAAAAACATTTAGGACATACCAACGATCCAATGTTGAACATGTAACAAAGGTAACATTAATCATGTTGATTGAATTAAGGGGTGAAAATGAATGACGTTATCGTATGGATGATCTGTGTCGACGGTCTTAATACTAGAATGATAGAATATACATAATTCTATTTGAAATTATTGCATCGTTTTTCAAAACAAACATGTATAAAAGACCCAAGGGCCATCAGAAGATTTTTATCTTCCTGTAATAAAATCCATCTAGTTTTGTCGGTATCATTTAATAGAGCAAAGTTACTATTAATTCTAGCAACCTTATCAAATAACTCTACTCTTTCAATATTATAAAGTGAACACTGTGTCAAAAAATGTACCTCATCCTCAATCGCATTATTATCACAGAACTTGCATAGCCTTTCTTCCCTAGCCAAAGAACCTTTTTTTGAATATCTCCCTGTTTCAAATAAGAGGTTGTGTGCACTTATACGGAGTTTACATATAGATTTACGCAAATTAAAATTTTGTATACTTAAATATGGTTCTTGACAGAAAACGGACTTTAAACTAAAGTAAGTGTCAAGTTTACCACTATGTATTTTTCGTTCTCTTTCTTGCCTCCAAAAGGATTTAAATTGCTCTATCAACTTCCTTTTTACAATTGCTATCAACTGATTCTCCCCTAGATTCCTACAAGCATAAATATTAAGATCTAGCAACTTAAGAATGTATAATGCTGAAGAGAACCACGTTTGAATTCCTCTGTTATGCAACTCTTTAGTCATGGCATAGGACTGTTTTAGCAAACCATCTGGTAAATTTTCTAATCTGTATAAGTATTTTAAAATAGATAAAATTATGGATAAGTACATTGGAAAACGACCCGTTTCAGATAAAATGGCTAAATTTGATGAATATTTGTTCACTCCCAAAATATACTTAAGGTACCGTACTCCATAAGCTTCAAAATGGCCGCAGAAAAATCACTTGAAACAATGTCAACCCGACTTCTGGACCTAGACAGAGCGATAGAAGACAGTGATAACAATAGATTTTGAGAAAAATCTGATATTTCGTGGCAAGCATGAAAAATTAACAACAAAATACTTTTTAAAAGAAGTTCACTCACGATTGGGAAGCATTGTGAAGGCCGTTGCTTTCAAGCACAGCAGGGATGTCCCAACATTTGAAACAATAAGGTCTTGCCAACAACCTTAACCGAACAGATCCCTTCACTTATGAGGAGCTGGAAATTGTGCGGAAGAAATCTGTGGGAGGGAAAAATGTCCCCAAAATTGGCTTGTATTTTAACGTAAACAACCACCGCGACCGACTGCTACACACGGAATCGATTATGCAGTAGCTTGATGAATGACACTAAGAGCCTTTAAAATAAAAATGTTCTTCAAATAAGCACAAAACATTCTGTAAAATACCTTAAAAAGCATCCTTTGAACTGCAGAAAGTCTGTATTTAAAGTGGCGATTTGTTTTTGTTTTCAAACTTACAGTTGCGACGTCACTTGTGACGTAATTTGCTGCGCACTACTATGTTACTGTATTACCGTGAGCATGGTTGGTGTAGGCCTACTAATCAGTTATATAATTTAAAAGGATTTTTTTTTCGGCTGATACCGAAAATATATCCTCAACATCCTCGATAAAGGTTCCCGGCATCAACCTTTGAAAAGTAAATACTCTCTTTGTCTTCATTTCTTCACGTTGCAATATAACTATGCTATATAAATGGTGTAATAAAGAGGTTATGATATTGTAAAGGTGTGCCTTTAAGTCATATTGGCACCGGAAGTCATATTAGAGGCACACCTTTGCCATATAATAACCTCTATGTCATAAATTCCGTAATCCACTAGTGGATTACGAGTAAATAAGCAAATTAGTAAGATGAGCCCCGTTACGTTGCATGTACGACGTCCTTAACGACGTCGCGTTTACTAATAGCGGAATATTCATAACATTGTAAAACAATCGTGAATAAAATGCGTTTTAAATGACATATGATAAATAGAAGCGTGCATTGGTGCTCATGTATTACTGAATTCTTTAAACTCGTTGAGGAAAAGGGATAAATGCTCGGCAAGCCTCGCATTTTATCCCTTTTCTCAATTCATTTAATAAATTCAATAATACATGAACATTCATGTAAGATCCTCTTTTTATTCTATGACGAAGTTGATAAGCAGTGGATAACGTCGTGTAATAAAAATCGTATGACCACACGTGAAACAACACTTTAGCGGTAACGCTTTAGCGGTAACGCCAGTACGACGTCCATGTCAGCCATGCATTTATGTGGATTTTTTTGCCAAATTTAAGGGCGATGAAATCCAATTTAAAGTGTCCATATGATAAAAAGAACCTTACATGAGCGGTCATTTTATATGAAATGTATGAAACTTGCCAAAGGCTCGTTTATAAATTTCATATGAAATGACCACTCGTGTAATATCCTCTTTTTAACATACGTTTGTGTTATCGAATTAAATAATGAAAAAATGCATCTGTGTGAGACCTAGTTTTCATATGAAGTGGGGTCTACAAGAGAAGTTATTACACGGACTTGGTACTTGATATGAGGGTAGGCTGAAAAGTTCTGAGCCTGACCAAGATCCAATGGTTTGTCCATGCTGAAAGTGCCTTATTTTTCAACAGTCTCCCTTCCTGTCCACACACTTCCTCCAGCGATGCTGGAGTCCTTGGATCCCAGTGGTATAGAAGGTCTCATCTTGGTCCCTGAAAAACTCCTCCACAGAAGCTATCACCTCCTCGCCTGACCGATAATGCTGCCAAGCCAAGTGCTTTTTCATGTTTGGAAACAGGAAATAATCTGATGGAGCTAGATCAGGTGACTACGGAGAGTGGTCGACAAGTGTGAAGCCACAGTCATGCGCAGCAGCCATTGCGACAACCGATTTATGAGCAGGCGCATTGTCCTGATGGAACAAGACCCCTTATGTCAATTTTCCGGGTCGTTTAGCCTTAATTGCTTTTCGCAATTGTTTTAGCAGATCTGCATAATGCTCCCCATTAATTGTTCTGCCCTTTTGAAAGTAATCTATGAATATTATGCCCTTGGCATCCAAGAACACTGATGCCATCACCTTCCCTGCAGAGGAGACGACCTTTGCCTTCCTTGGAGGGGGTGAGCCAGGGTGCTTCCATTGCATGGATTGTCTTTTGGTCTGTGGCTCAAAGTGATGAACCCAACACTCATCCTGAGTGACAAAACGGTCAAGAAAACCATCTTGGTCTGCTTCAAAAATAGCCAAGTTGGCTTGTGACAGGTTCAGTCTGGTCAACTTTTGGTCAGGCGTCAAAAGCAGTAGCACCCATCTAGCGGAAACCTTCGACATTCCTAATTCACTGTGTAGAATGTTCTCTACTCGTTCACGGGAGATGCCAACAGTGTTAGCTAACTGATTCACAGTTAAACGCCTGTCATCCATCACGTCCCTGTGCACTTGGCTGATGGTTTCCTCAGTTGTTGCCGTTGTGGGTCGTCCACACCAGTCATCATCTTCAATGCTGTCCTTGCCATCTTAAAATTTGCTGCCCACCTTTTCACGGTTGCATACGAAGGAGCATCATCCCCTAATGTAGCAACCATATCGGTATGAATGCCCTTAGGAGCTTACCCATTTTTATGGAGGTACTTGATGACACCACGATGCCAGATTTTGTCCATTTCCTCAAAAACGTGCTAGTATCAATTTTCAAAGTCTAGAATTTCTACGTTATTGCAGGTAAACTTGAACTCATTTGAGTCAAATCAAGTAATAAAGGTTTGGATTTTATGAATACAAAATTTCATGGCTGTTCGATGCCTGCTTCTTGGTCAGGCTCAGAACTTTTCAGCCTACCCTCGTAGTTTAAACGTCTGTGTCAAAATATCGTCGCCTGCGATACTCGCACTACGTTAACATACTTCGTTCTTATTTCTGCTCAAAACATAGTATCTCATGTGTCCTCGCCCCACCCATTGGAGCTGGAAGAAATAGATTAAGACTGGACTGCTCAGAGCTGAAACCGACTGAACATTCGAGTTTTCGTAAACCGCGTAGAAGGTCAAAGCCTGTCCAGACATATTGGTGCGAATCTGACCGAGCCTTAAACCCGTGCGGTTTCTTTGGGATGTTAAAAATTTCCACATAATCGGAAACAACGTCTCCAAAATGACCTAAATAGTGTTGACTCGGATGTATGTGTGACAGCAGCATTAATAAAAATATATAACATTGCAAAACTCACTTTGCCTACATAAAGTGGGTTTGTGAGGGGTTCAGTACGTGAACTGGATAAAGTTTACAAATCAAGTGTGAACAAGAGCAACAATTCTGGCTGCGTTATAGTTCTGAGGTAATCTGTTCCTGATATATCTGAAACATGGATTTAAGTGAGACTGCTTTTTGTGGAATGTCGTCATATAGCATTATGATGATGACCACGACCATAACGGCCACGAGGACGACGATGATGATGAACCGTCATGTTGTAATTTGAAAATCCCGCTTTTCACAGCTCATGTATATGCAGCGACAATCTACGTTTATTATGCAGCAGGAAGGAATAAAGGAGCGAAAGGCACAAGAAAAAAGTAACGGAAAAAAGTCACAGGTTTGGGTAGGAAATAAATAATGGAAGAAAAGTCACAGAAATGGTTTTTATCTTGTTTTTCTTAGAATTGTTGGTGATAATCACAACCATTCATAATGTTAACAAGTCCGAGCAATGAACACCCCTCTAACCCCCATTTTATGAAGAGACTAGAAATGCGTCCAAAGGACACGGATGCCCCCGCGTGAAAATATGCCTATGTTCGTATTAATCCATAGAAAGTTATTGACGGTGTTTAAGTTTTGGACCCTTTTTTCCACATTTGACCTCTAAGTATGACATTGACCTTGGCGGTAAGGACCTTGGTTTTGTGTCAGACAGATTGTCTCATGATGCCCAACATTTCTGCCAAGTAATTTAAAAATCCATCCAGAATAAGAAAGTTATTGACTGCGTTTAAGTTTCGGACCCTTTTTGGAACTTTGACCTCTAAGTATGTCCTTGACCTTGGCGGTACTGACCTGGGTCTTGCACGTGACACATCGTCTCATAATAATTAACAATTCTACAAAGTAATTTCAAAATCCATCCCAAAATAAGTTATTGACTTCGTTTAAGCCGGCCCCCGCCCATAGGGGCTTGAAGAAATCTATAGGATGCATGATGCTTCCACGCAGAGCTTAATTCGGCCCGCACCGGGTACTCCGGTTTTCGCCCACCTCTGATTAACGATCGGCTCGATATGAGTGAAATAGTCTTGAAAGGGCCGTAAAACCAAAAACCAAAAAAAAAAAAAAAAAAAAAGAATTCGGCCCGCACACTACTACTGGTAAACCGCCTAGAGGATCTAAGCCTGTCCAGGAGGCGCGGTGCGATGCGGACCGTCCATGCTAATAAACCCTATTCGTTTCATTGGGCGACAGGTCTTGAGATGCCATTTCATCTCAATGCCGGGTAAAAGTCCCACAAAATCGGAAGCAACGTCTCCAAAATGACCTTTACAGTGTTGACGGGGACGTTAAACCACAAATCAACCAACCAACTTCGCCTTTTTAAGTTTCGGACGGACGAACGGACTGACGGACAGTGGCAATGCTATATGCCCTTCCACCATTTTTCGAAAGGCGGGGGCATAAAAAGTAGGGCTTACAGGGGGTATTCGTATTTTTTCATATTTTGCTTTTCTTCGTGAAGCAATCTGATCTGGGTCTACAATGTTTACTGTTTGCCAAAAAAAAAAGTATTTTTAAAAAAGTTTGTAAGAAGATGCAGCAGAGTGAATAAACAGTGATAAATAGGCAACAATTTCCAATTCAGGTATTCTTGATATCTTTAGGCCAAAGGGTTTGACACCGGGAAATGTCGGGTTTGCAGGTGTTGACGTTACTTTTATTTACCCATTATATATTTTGAAAATGGATGATTTCTATTTTTTCTGTTTGTGACTTTTTTTTTTAAGTTTTATCTGTGACTTTATTTCCATAAGCCTTTTCCAGTGCCTTTCTTTCCGAACAGCATCGCCAACCGCGACACAAGAAGGGACATTTCCTGTCCGATATTTACGAGGATTAAAACCAGAAAAGAAGACAAGAAAATTAAAACAATAAAACAAAATCAGTAAGAACAGAATTAAAGTTAAAACACCATTGAATGTGTGTGCTCACTCATGTATTTGCTTTGGATAAATGCTTTAGCCAAAACAAATGCATCAGGTTTATGAAAAAAAAAAAAAAAAAAAAAAGCAAAAAAAAAAAAAAAAAAAACAAGAAGCATTTTGCATTGTTATATACAGTTTAATGCCTTAGTACAAAGGTAATTGTCTGCGTCGCGTGTTCGAGACGTTCGGAATAGTCTTGTCTCCGTATGACCTTAGCTGTTGATGGGACGTAAAATTCAAAATACACAAAAGGTCGATTGATAGTAAAGAATTATAGCATGACACGTTTGCGGTAGAGTGTCAAAACCTCAGCAACGCTCGTTATACACACGATTACGAAACTGACACCTGCTTTATCGACGATAATCATCACTAATCAGCCTGAACACAGCAAGGTCTACATTCGCGATGCGCATTATGGGAAGTTTTTTTTTTTTTATTTTGTTTATTTTTTTTTTTTTTTTTTTTACTGAATTGAGATTGAACGTCCCCGTAAACTATAAGAGGGTCATTTTGGAGACGTTCCTTTCAATGTTGTAGGACTTTTACCCGACAAGGCTCAAGCCCTGCCGCCAAATGAAACCAAAAGGCTAATATGCACTGGACGGTCTGACTCACACCAATTTCCTTGGGCATGCTTAGTAGGACCCATTGTTTCTTCGTGCACCTAGTGAGGACTCCGATCAGACAACCCAGATGTTTAGGCTGATATGTGTCTTTGCTGGATGTAATAAGTGTAGAAAATGCATTGCCAGGACTCTTTTATACCGTCTCCAAATACATAAAAATAAATACAAAAAAAAATAAATAAATAAATAAATAAAAAAAAAATGAAAATAATAAATATATAAAACTACAAAAGAAAATTTAATTTCGCAAATAATGTTTGATTAAAATAAGATCATTTTTACAAGGTTATTCGATGCACAGGCAAGTTAATATGAGGTAGTTACTACCTCATATTAACTTGCCTGTGCATCGAATAACCTTGTAAAAATACAGTGCCACCTTTATCGCCGAAAAAATAAAAAGTTCAAGATGAAAAATTGTGATATTTTTCTTATTTCTGCCCAAAATATAGATTGTGGGCACTCGTTAGCACCGCCTCATCGAGGCGGTTCTAACGAGTACCCACAATTTATAGAGCAGGAATAAGAAAAATAAGTTTTACCCCTGTAAACCCCAGTTTTACTATAAAAGTGGGGTTCAAGGGGGGTCAAAATTATATAGGCCTGTTTTCGTTATGTAATTGTAATGTCAAGACTCTTAAGTGTCTTAAAAGATGGAAAAACTCCGTGGTCAGTCCTCGTTAGTCATTGCCAATATTCTGGATTCGAACTTATCAATAAGAACCTCATATAACACATAACAGTCATTATATGCCTTATTTTCGGTTCAAAAACAGATTGCACAACCCCATTGAGCGGCTGTCCTAACAACGACCCATAGTCTATAGTTAGGTTAAAATAACAAAGACTGTCAAAAGTTTCCATCTAACTTATGTTATATCTGACATGAAAGATGACATTTTAGCAGTGGCACGGGCGTAATACAGAAATGTGAAGACTCTAAAGGGATCAACAAGGATGAAATACTCCGTTGCCTGTAGTTGTTCGTCGTTGTCAACACTTAACTTTGAATCATGCTTTTCAGTAAGCTACTCACATAACACTAATGAAAACATTATTCAAACAAATTTTGTGACTTGTTTTTCCGTGACTGTTTTTCCCAAACTTTTTCCCCCCTGTGACTTTTTTTCCTACATTCGTAAAAAACTACCACTGAACCATTGCGGATGATTCTAACGAGCACCCGCAATCTACATTTGCAGCCGAAATAATGAAAAATATCAAGCTTTTATAAATCAAAGCACTGAAGCACTTGTATCTGAGTCTAGGTTGGAAAATGATCCTGAGCGGTAAGCAAACTGTTGACATTTCGCTTAACTTTTACAGTTTTACTTGTTTGATTTAAAGTTTAACGTCCTCGTCAACACTAACTTTTACAGACCTGCATTGTAAGATATTTGTATAGACCCTGATACGATATCGTGTACGTAAGCAAACACGGTAGACCATGATCAGACATCGCGTTCAACGGCGTCTGATCTGTGTCTACACTGGTTGTCAAACACAACACTTGATTCCAGTCCAAATTCTATAGATAGCACTCTGACGCAATACTCTGACCTCAACGCGGCTATTTTCCTATAAATTTGTTAAAACCACGTGGACTTTAGCAAAGAAAACCGAATACCCATTATAACGTTGGGTCGTTTGACAAACAATCGACCAAAAATTGAATTTAATTGTTGAGATTTTGTTTGTTTGATCTGAGGTTTAACGTCCCCGTCAACACTGTAAAGGTCATTTTGGAGACCTTGCGTCCAATTTTGTGGGACTTTTACCCGACATTGAGATGAAATTACATCTCAAGCCGTGCCACCCAATGAAACCCATAATGTGTCTAAGCATGGACGGTCCGACTCGCACCGCATTGCCTGGGCAGGTTTAGATTATCTAAGCCGCTTACCAGTACTTGTTTACGGGTCGGTTTCAGCTCTGTTTTGAAGCATCATGCAGCCCATCTATTTCGTCAGGCCTAATGGGCGCGGGCAGAATTAATTTTTGTGATACAAAAGTATTCGCCGGCCTCTATAGCTCAGTCGTACGCACGTCTGACTGCTGATCAGTAGGACGCGGGTTCGATACCTGCTGGGGTCGGCAACATTCTTTCGGTAAGATTGATCATGAAATCTAGCGGATAGCCAACAGGACAGTAACTTTCCCACAAAATTGCTATTTCGAGCGTAGTGCACACGGTTATACATGTATATGGCTAAATATGTGACCCAACTGCGTTTGCTTTAAAATTCTTAGCGTAGCGTATACCTTGCAAAAATCCGTACGAAAAGAAACGCACTAAAACGCCAATACGTGTAAAAAGCAGTATAGCGCGATAATACGCATAACAATCGGTTTCCTACGCCTTAATATATTTGCTACGTTTTATTCTACGTTTTATTACGTTTCAGTTTTTTTTTTTTTTTTTTGTAGTTATTGCTTGGTATCGCTTCCCTACAAAACGGCGCAAAATTAATGTACATGTAGTAAAGCATAGCCCTCACTACGTAGCGGTGAGACTGAGGCTTTACTCCGAACCACGTAACGTAGAGGCATACACGTTTACGAAATTCGCGGATGTATGGCACTAGAGAAGACGAATAAAAACAAGGATTTTTTTTGTATTTTTCATGAACGTAATGTTTGTGGGGCGACATATATAAAGGGTATTGTGGGGCTTTATATATGTATAATATATACATGCCTCATATCTGGGTTGGTATTGTGGGGCTCTATATATGTTTAATATATGTATGCCTCATATCTGGGTTAACATTTTCTACCCTTTAGCTAGGTAAAAAATGTATAGATATAGAGATCAACGATATCTGGCTTGCGTAATGGAACTAAACAAAACACATAAAACGAAGGATTTACATTTTCGTGAACATTATGTTTGTTTGTTTGTTTGTTTGTTTGATTTGAGATTTAACGTCCCCGTCAACACTGTACAGGTCATTTTGGAGACGTTGCTTCCAGGTTTGTGGGACTTTTACCCGACATTGAGATGATATGACATCTCAAGCCCTGTCACCCAATGAAACCAATAGGGTTTATTAGCATGGACGGTCCGCCTCGCACCGCGGTTCCTGGACAGGCTTAGATCCTCTAAGCGGTTTACCAGTACTAGTGTGTGGGCCGGATTCAGCTCTGCATGGAAGCATCATGCAGCCCATATATTTCTTCAAGCCATTATGTTTGTGGGGCGACGTATATAAATTGCAATGTGGGGCTTTATATATATATAGTATATATGCCTCATATCTCGGTTAAAATTTTGCGCCACTTATCTCGGTTTAGACACGACCACCCCATATCATGACCAATTTCTATATATATGTAAACACTACAAATAAAAAGCTTGTTGTTGACGCTTCAAAGCGAACTAGACGATCGGGAAGGTATACGGTAGGTACACATGAAGGAATCTCTCTCTCTCTCTCTCTCTCTCTCTCTCTCTCTCTCTCTCTCTCTCTCTCTCTCTCTCTCTGTAATACGGGTATTGACGTAAACCTTAAATACTGTGTCTAATTCAACATCACGTGAACAAATTCAACATCACGTGAACAAGTCCGTGAAATGAACACCTTAAAACCCATTCTATATTGAGAAAACTGGGTTTTACGGGGGTATAACTTATTTTTCTTATTTCTGCTCCAAGACATAGGTTGTGGGTGCTCGTTAGAACCGCCTCAACAAGGCGATTCAAACGAGCGCACACAACCTATGTTTGCAGTATGAATAAGAAAAATATGACAGATTTGCTTCGCCATTTTTGAGATGTGTAAAAATGCACTAAGTCGTACGGGTGTGTTATCGTTATGAATACACAGCAAATACGTCAGGATTTTTAACCTTTATCCTCTTCCTGGATAGAATAACCTGGGAATGATCAAAATTTCTTTTTCATGTCAGAAGAGTTCAAGACTTCAAAATCTGATCTAAGTTAAAGAAACTTGTTCAAAAGCAAAACACTGATAGCACTAATAAGTCGATTGTGGGTGCGGGTATGATAAAGAAAATGTTTCTTACAATCACGAAAACACGCCTATACAAATTAATTGTAAATTTTATCACCGAAAAAAGGAAACTTTTAAGATGAAAATTGTGATATTTTTCTTATTTTTGCTCAAAATATAGATTGTGTGTACCCGTTAGAACCGCCTCGTCGAGGCAGTTCTAACCAGTACCCACAATCTATATTTTAGACCAGAAATAAGAAAAATACAGTTTACCCCTGCAAACCCCAGTTTTACTGCGTGAAAGTGGGGTTCAAGAGGGGTCAAAATTGTATAGGCGTGTTTTCATGCTACTTCAGATTAGAAAATCTGTGGTTTTACAAAACAGCACTTTTAGGTCGATTGTGGGTGCGGGTATGATTGAAAAATGGTTCTTGCCATTACGAAAACACGCCTATACAAATAAATTGTAAATTTTATCGCCGAAAAGAAGGACAATTTTAAGATGAAAAATTGTGATATTTTTCTTATTTCTGCTCAAAATATAGATTGTGGGTACACGTTAGAACCGCCTCTAACGAGTACCCACAATCTCTATTTTAGAGCAGAAATAAGAAAAATAAGGTTTACCCCTACAAACCCAAGTTTTACTATGTGAAAGTGGGGTTCAAGGGAGGTCAAAATTATATAGGTGTGTTTTTATGCTACACCAGATAAGAAAATCCGTGTTTTTACAAAACAGCACTAATAGATCGATTGTGGATGCGGGTGGGTGTTGAAAAATGGTTCTTGTAATTACGAAAACACGCCTATACAAATACATTGTAAATTTTATCGCCGAAAAAAGAGGAAATTTTAAGATGAAAAATAGTGATATTTTTCTTATTTCTGCTCAAAATATAGATCGTGGGTACACGTTAGAACCGCCTCATCGAGTTCAGTATTTGTCACAAACATTTCAGACCCGAATAAGACGCTGCAAAGATAAAGGGCAATGTTTAAAGTGTGTGTTTGTTGTTATTTACGACCAAGTCAACAGCAAAGTTAGGCATGTCAGTTACCGTCGCTGTTCCTGGAAGGCTTAGCGATTTACTAGTATTTAGTAAGTCCGCCCCACCCCCACCCACCCAACACCACCAACGTCCGGTGGGCCTACGGCTATGTACTCAAGCAACCGTTCATCTCTAGCCGTCTCATAGGAGAATAATCATTACAAAAAGGAAAAAAATATGATAGAGCAGAAAAAGATCAGCCCCATCCCGCACCTGCTGCAAGCATAACATACCCTTGACCTACTGAAGTGAAAGCAGTGGAATGCAGCTACACAGGACCTTCACACCAACCCATCCGTCCAACACTTTAAGTTTTGTCAATGACCATGTAAGGGGTGGGGTTGTTGGGTGAGGGCAATGTGTCGTGTATCTTGCGTCACTGGGTCGTCCTACTGATATTAGCTCACAGCTAACAAGACATGCTGTCCTTGTTTAGAGGGGATGTTGTTATTTTTTCTCTTTCTACACTTCTATTTATTATTTTTTTATTTTATTCCTGTCCGTCAATTTCATCTCCTCAACTGTCTCTTTCATTGCCTGTCTCCCTTTCTATGGAACACGACACAAAACGACCAACAAGGGTTGATTTGTTTGTTAGAATTAAGGTTTAACGTCTCCGTCAACACTGTATATGTCATTTTGGAGACGTTGCTGCCAATTTTGTGGGACTTTTACCCGACACTGAGATGAAATTACATCTCAAGCCCTGTCGCCCAATGAAACCAGTAGGGTTTATAAGCATGGACGGTCCGACTCGCACCGCTTTGCCCAGGCAGGTTTAGACCCTCTAAGCGATTTACCAGTACTCGTGTGCGGTCAGTTTCAGCTCTGCGTGGAAGCATCATGCAGCCCATCTACTTCTTCAAGCCCCGATAGGCGGGGCCCAAACAAGGGTTGATGTGTCATTTTACTCCAACACAATCAATCAATCAATCAATCAATCAATGACGTTTTTGTTCACTTTCATCACAAAAACGCCTATATAATTTTGACCCTCTTGAACCCCACTTTTACATAGAAACACTGGGGTTCACGGGGGTATACATGTACCTTATTTTTCTTATTTCGGTTCTAAAATATAGATTGTGGGTACTCGACGCGTGTTTTCGTAATGTGAAAGCTACACAGGGCCTTCACAACGACCCATCCTTCCAACACTTTAAGTTTTGTCGATGACCATGATTAGGGTTTGGTGGTTGGGTGAGGGCAATGTATCGTTTATCTTAGGTCTCGGGTCGTTTCGCCCGTGAGTCGTTTCGCCAATGAGTCGTTTCGCACGTGGGTCGTTTCGCCCTGAGTCATTCGCCCTGGGTCGTTTCGCCCGTGGGTCGTTTCGCCCGTGGGTCGTTTCGCCCTGATTAGGTGGGTCGTTTCGCCCTTATTTTTTCCAAGCCCTATTGATTGAGGTTATGTTTGGTTTTGGTATGTTAAGGGATTGATGGGGGTATTGGGAGTTCCGGAAACATGGTTTTGCCCTCGTTTGGTGCAGCTGCATGGACGACCTTCGGACGGCTTCTACTTCAGGTTTGAGCAACTGCGCTACTACCTTTTTGAAAAAGATATTCGAGCTCACATAAGGTTAACAAGTCTTTGCAATAAAATGGGATTTATGGTTGTGAAAATGACTGTTTATATTTAAAAAATGTGACATATTTTTCTTTCTGCTCAAAACATAGATTTTGGATTAGAACCGTCTAATTGTCTATGTTCTAGAATCAGAAATAAGAGAAATAAAGCATATGCGAAAACCCATTTTTCACTGTATAAAGTTGGGTTTAGGGGGACGTTATTGCATAGACATGCTAATATATTTTATTTACTTATCAGTTGTTCTTTCTGCACAAATAGTGATGTGATATAACTGGTTACATTATTACGTTAATTGTGTTGACGGGAACGTTAAACCTCAATTTCAACAAACAAAATATTTTCAAACAGTGGTGTCTGAATAAAAGTTAACAAAAATGTCACTTAAAGAGTATTAATTAATATTACACATTAAGTGTCATGTGTAAAAAGTTGGTATAATTTTTATACAGACTCTACTGTAGCTCAACCTTGGTAGGAATAGAAACATAATGTTTTATACTTTCTTATCATTTTTTCCCATAATTTTATGCGTAACAAAACACATATTTTACATTATAAATATATAACAAAGTATAACATGAAACTATAGCATCACATTGACAAGTCCGTGGAATTAACACCCCCTACACCCCACCTTATATGGCGAAAACTGTGGTTTATTGGGGTATACATTATTTTTGTTATTTCTGCTGCAAGACAAAGGTTGTGGGTACTCGTTAGAACCGCCTAAACATATGTTCGCAGTTAAGATAAGAAAAAATACCACAGCTTTTCATAAAAAAAAAGTAAAAATAAAAGTAGTCATTTTAGAGATGTGAAAACATGCACTATGTCGCACGGCTGTGTTATCGTACTGGTCTGTTTAATAGTTTGCATTACGAAAACATGCTTATTCAAATACTGGAAAATTCTACCACCAAATAAAAAAAAAAAAAAAATGTTCTGATCAAAGATTCTTATATTTTTCATATTTCTGCTCAGGTGCTCGTTAGAAACGATCCGTCCATCTACACAAGCATCACTTCATTCATTCATTCATTTCCGTTTGTCCAGCTACCAATACTTTCCATTCATTCATTCATTCATTCATTCATTCATTCATTCATTCATTCATTCATTAACTTATCTATCTCCATATATTTAAATTCCGTCCGTTCATCCGTACGTCCGTCCATCTACCAACGCACAACTCCATTCTCCATTTATTCATTTATTTATTCATCCATCTGTCCATTTACTCATCCATTCCGTTTGTCACTCCCCTAAAATATAATTTAGGCGAAACGACCCACGGGCGAAACGACTCACGGGCGAAACGACTCACCAGGTAAGGGCGAAACGACCCACCCCCAAAATCAGGGCGAAACGACCCGGCGAAACGACCCACGGGCGAAACGACCCGGAACCTTATCTTACGTCACTGGGTCGTCCTACTGATATAAGCTCACAGCTAACAAGACCTGTTATCCTTGCAACAGGTATGTGTACAGGTGGGATGTTGTTATTTCCTCTTTCTACACTTCTATTGATTTTTCTTTTATTCCTGTCAACCAATTGCATGTCTTCTACTGTCTCTCTCATTTCCTGCCCCCCTTTCTATGGAACACGATACAAAAGGACCAACAAGGGTTGACGTGTCGTTTTACTCCAACTTAGTCAATCAATCAATGACCATTTTTGTTCACTTTCATCCCAAAACATGCCTATATAATTTTGACCCCCTTGAACCCCATTTTTCCATAGAAAACCGGGGTTTACAATGGTATACCTTATTTCTTCTTATTTTCTGCTCTAAAATATAGATTGTGGGTACTCGTTAGAACCGCCTGAGGCGGGTTCTAATGAGTACCCACAATCTATATTTTAGAGAATACGATGAGGCGGTTCCAATCTATATTTTGAACAGAAATAAGAAAACAATTTTTCATCTTAAAATTTCGTTCTTTAGGCGGTAAAGTTTACAATGTATTTGAATAGGCGTGTTTTCGTAACACTCAAACACATTACCCAGTGCTTTCAGTGCGTTGATTGTTCTGACAATCGTGTTTGTCTCAGATTGCAGATTTGAGTCATAATGCCTTTGGGAAGAAGAGGTTCCATTGAGGACGTTGGACAAGCTGGTTCAATCTTACCACCCACGCAACGCCAACTCGGTGTGATCTTCATACAAACGATTCATAGAGGAAACACGCTCGGGACAACTAAACTAAGGTACCAAATGCTTCCTGGGAAAGGTGACAACCTCTGTATTCCCGCGAGCTCTAAAGAAAAGGTACTATAAAATCAAACTGTACCGTTTTTCTTTCCTTAACGGTTTGTCAACTACGAAAGCCTAGGAGGACCACTTTCAAAAAGAAAAAAAAAAACTTTTCTCGTTATTACGAGATAACTATGCCGTTATTACGAGATAATTATGTCGTTATTACGAGATAATTATGTTGTAATTACGAGAAAACTAAGTCGTTATAACGAAAAAAATTTTCTCGTGATAACGAGATAACTATGTCGTTATTACGAAAAAACTAAGGCGTATTAACGAGATACTATCTCGTATTAACGCGATAGATAACGAGATAGCTATCTCGTTATAACGAAGTAAGTAATCTTCAGCAACAAAGTTTTCAGCTACTAGTGCTAGAGGAACTCAGAGAAAAGTGCTTTTGGCACCGACGAGAAGATCCGAACTAACAATACCACTTCCACAAGAGCATCTTCATTAAACACATGCATATACACAGGCATATGGACACTCGTGCTTAGTTTTCTCGTAATAACGACATAGTTATCTCGTTATAACGAGAAAAATTTTCTCGTTATAACAACTTAGTTTTCTCGTAATTACAACATAATTATCTCGTAATAACGACATAATTATCTCGTAATAACGACGTTGTTATCTCGGAATAACGAGAAAAGTTTCTTTTTTTTTTTTCCTTTTAAAAGTGGTCCTTCTAGGCTTTCGTAGTCAACAGACGACGAAATGAAAAAAAAAAAAACAAAAAAAAAAAAACAAACATTTTTTTGTTTTCCAGAAAAAGCAGCAGTTCATAGAAAATTTAATTTAATTTACATAGGATGTTAAGTCTTGTCATTACAATAACAAGTCCGTGAAACAAAGACCCCCTAAATCCCACTTTGTACAGAGAAAAATGGGGTTTACTTGGGTAAACATTATCTGCCGTATTTTTGCTCAAAATCATATATCGTGGGTATTCGTTAGAACCGCCTCATTGAGGCAGTTCTAACGAGGACCCACAATCTATGCTGAAAGCAGTATTAATAAAGATGTTATAATTCTTACCTAACATTTATCATTTTCTGACACCATGTTGGACGCCATTATCTCTTACGGACATGCTTTCCTAATTCTCCTGGGAACAAATACGCGAAATAGAGAGGCATTAACCTTTACTACCCTCTGGGCTATTTTTTCTTTTCTAATTTTTCCCAGAAAAATGAACTTATGCCATGCAAATGGACTCCATAGAAAACAGGATCTGACATTTAATTCGCATGAGATGTCAAGTCGTGTTTTCTGGGAAAAATAAGAACAATAGGGAGACAATTTGTCAAGTCCTGTTTTCTGGAAAAAAATAAGAAAAATATCAACAATTTGTCGTGTCCTCGATTAGCTCAGAGAGTTGTAATTTTGTTTGTTTGTTGATTTGAGGTTTAGCGTCCCCATCAGAACTGTATAGGGTCTTTTGGAGACGTTGCTTACAATTTTGTGGGACTTTTAACGGACGTTGAAATAAAGAAATTTCAAACCCTGTCGCCCAATGAAACCAATGGAGTTTATAAGCATGGAAAGTCCGAATCGCACCGCTGTACCTCGGCAGGCTTAGATCCTCTAGGCGGTTTACCAGTCCTCGTTTGTGGTCGGTTTCAACTCTGCGTGGAAGCATCATGCAGCCGATCTATTTCTCCAAGCCCCAAGAGGCGGGGGCCGCAGATAGTTGTAAAGATTAAAGAAAGAGCCTATTGAACCATTCAATGCAGCCTGTCGTTTCCATTCGATTTTATTTTCATTGGTCAGTTTTTTCAGCGACTTTATCAAAATGATATTGAAATAATCGGAAAAAGGGAGTACATACCTGTTTACACCCATTCTGCCATCTTAATGTCCGTCCTTCCATCCGTTCCTACCCAACAGTAGTTCGCATCAAATGTTTCACAATAACAAACCAGTCGCATTTGTTTGTGTCGTGTAGCAGACACTGTGCATTCTTTGCTTATTTGTTCTTCTGACTTCCTATTTTTCTTTCTCTCAAATGCTACATTTTATATTCATTACATTCACGCATTTAAAGAGAAGGGATGAATACTAGTTTTACATATGCCCTTCCATCCACATGTCCGTCCGTCCTTTATTTTTATCCCGCGCACGAATATTTTGCGTAAATCGTTTCTCAAGAACTATAATAGTCACAAACTTCTAATTTGGCAGTCTTGATATAAGTCAGAAAAATATTCAGAAATTCAGAAAATTCAGAAAAATATATAACCGCAATGACTTCAGCACCCAATTTCGTAAAATCATTCTTCGATATAAAAAAATTGGGTACAACATAAATGTTATACGACAGACTGCATGCATGTTACGTAGTTAACCCAATCACGGTTGACAACTTTGCTTCCCTCTTTAATTGGACAGGCCTCAGATTCTATGACGGTTCCAGCGTAAAGGCTTATTGAGAATTAGAGAGATCTAATTCAAGGTAATGTTGGTTGGTGCCTGATGCTCTGTCTCTGGTCGGGCCCATCGGAGTCTAACTGTTGGTTTTCTCTTACTGTCGAGTCCTCACCGTTGTTACGTCTCTGTGATTGTTTGATTATTTGTGTTCACGGAGATGTTGCGCTAGTGAGTTAGGAGGCCTTCATGCGGACTGAACAAACCATTTGTCTGAATCGCGACGGAAGTAAGGGCGAGGATTGTGGCCACGTAAAATCGATTTACCCTCCCCTAGTGGAAATTGTTTCATTGATCGTTCCAAGGCGGTTCTTCTGTCGCGGTTTAACTTTGGAATGGTTTGTCTTTGAAGTTTGGAGGGCTTCTTGGAGGGCTTCATGAGGACTGAACAAATTATTTGTGTAAATCGCGGCGGAAGTAAGGGCGAGGATTGTGGCCACGTAAAATCAATTTAAGCCCCCCACCAACCCCCACCCCACCAACCCCCACCCCACCCCCGACACCCCCCAGTGGAATTCGTTTCCGCCTTTGGGTGTTTGTGTCGCTTAAATTATTTTTTTTTTTTGGATAGCCTATTGGCCATTTTGTGGGAAAGTAACAGTCCTTTTGGCTTTCCGCTATTGATGTTTCCATTAGGTCTGTTGATTCAAGTTTGTGCTTCTTTCCGTTTGGTGTCTCTTATGGGAGCTATGGATTGATTGTATCGATTCCTGATCATTGCCTCCACCTCTATTTTGACAATGAGCAGTCTTGGTTATTTATCCGTTTGTCATTCCATTTGCAGTTTATTGTGTATTCCCAGTGGAAGCCTACACTTATTAGACAATAAGTTATAATGACTTATATGACATACATGTATACATAAAGCGCAAGAGGCCGTGCTTTCTCTCTTTATGTGTTTATCTGTTGTTGTTGTTTTTTTCTTTTCTGTCACCCTTCTAAGTAGTCCTACATCAGCTTGTGTCAAAGATTTTCCAACGAAGCTAAAGGCTCAAACTTTGCCTTGCATACATCATGGCGAGTTATGTTGTGTAAGAGGCAAAAGACATTCTCGACTTACGATAAGTTGTTTTCTTTTTGTCCATAAAGGCCAAGTTTAGATTTTTGTCAAAGATAGCTCAAGAAATATAAAAACAGACGCCTAAAACTTGGCAGAGACTTTGTTCTGGTTGCACCATAATAGTATTTCTCCACTTATTTTTTTTTCATTTCATTTTCTGGCCTGTGTTTAATTTTTCGTCATTATTTTCTAAACAAATATCATAGACAGACGCATCAAACTTGACAAGGTATACAACCATAAAACTTTGTACCGCGTAAAACACAATAGACATTTTGAGATTAGCGATTTTTCCATCATATTTAAAAACAATTTCTTTCTCTGCATATAGGTCAATGTTTATTTTTGTTCACAATTTTGCAAGTGCTGTTTGAGTAAGCAATGCGCATTGACCATAAGAAGAACTAAGTAAGAAACTGTGGGCTTTCTCCAATATTTGCGGGTACTTGTTAGTCATTCCTTCTTTTACCCCATTTCTAAAACAATAGTATGATTATGTGAGCCCCGCCAAGCGAATTTGGGTCTTCGAGCATTCCGTCATGACAAGTTTTAACTGCGCATGCCCAGCCATTCAGAGGGGCCAGGGATATGGCTTTTTGTCTGAAGGTTCCTCTTGATTCACTTGTTGTATGAGCGAGCAGCGAAGGTTCTGGCGAGACTGCGCGGATGCGCAGGCTCGCCTGAACCTTCGCTGCTCGCATAGGCGATAAGTACCAAAATCGCTTGGCGGGGCCCATGTGATATGCACCGGCGGCGGTCTGGGTAGGGTAAAGACCCAATCCATAGGGTTGCCGATGCATGTTGCAATCTCTGCTTAAATTAACTCGTATGACTATTTGCACATTTGAACTACATACTTCCCCTGTAACACCTTCTCCACAACGGCCCTGTTGTAGAGATTTGAATGCTAATTGATGATACATCTTTATATGTATCTGGGAATTCTCTTTTTGATGTGTTTATGGTCATTTACTTGTGCTTGATGTAACACTGTCCAATGCCATCGTTTGTATATATGTTGTATCCTCATGGGCTTTATAGCCTTTTGGACTTTGTAAATTTATAAACTGTTCTATGATGTTATTAATCAAGTAATTTCGTATTGGCCCAGTTACAGGTTCGAGGTCTGCTGTATTGGACCGAGGCCGAAGGCCAAGGCCAGTACAGCTGACCGATGACCTGTAACTGGGCCCAGTTACAGCTTCGAGGTCTGCTGTATTGGACCGAGGCCGAAGGCCGAGGCCAATACAACTGACCGTTGACCTGTAACTGGGACAATACGAAATTGCTTGATTAATGACAATTTTATTAATCACAATTAAAAAAACGTGATTATTCATTCTTGACCTGGTGTTAATACGGATGACCTCCGATCAATACAGGATAGTCAATTAAAAATAAAATGTTATTAATCAAGTAATTTCGTATTGACCCAGTTGCAGGTCCTCGGTCAGCTGATTAATGAAAATTTTATTAATAAAATTATTGATACAACTGAAAAACATGATTATTGATTTTTTTACCTCACTTGACCTCAGTTAATATTGGTATACGGATAACCTCCGATCAATACAGGATAGTCAATTAATAAAAATCTAGATGTCTCAAAATTGGTATTTCATACAGTTACAAATAATTATTCTTGGTGAGAGACTGTGCTTAATCTGCTAATTTTTGTCTTTTAGTTTCTCTCCATATAAGCCCAAACTAATCTTTCGTAAAAACTAGACGCCTCAAAATAGAAAGGGTGTGCAAATATACCATTTATATGACGGAAGAGACAACATACATTCTTGGCTGGCTTATTTGCTCTTCTGTCGTTCCATTTTCTTCTTTCGGTTTAGGCATTCGGTTGACGTGTCGTCAAATCTTTCTCAACAACCGTAAAAAAGCGTACGCCTCAAACTTTGCAGAGTATACACTCATGATTACATGTACTTATTTTGTGTAAGAGTCAATAAGATTTTTTCAGCTTATCAGTGTTTCGCGAACTCTGCGTTGTCTTGACCTTTTAATGGCAATTTCTATATTTAGAATTAGGTTTGTTTAACCCATTTAGCACCGGAAACCCCAAAAGGGGTAGGTGGCAAGCAGTGCAAACCCAGATCAGAAACCGCAGAACGCGGCGTCTGATCAGGACAGACAAGTTAAGCCATTGTGAAAAGTTAAGCCATTTTCAAAATAAATTATGAAGAAAAAACAACCTGACACCCCTTAATTTTGAATGGACTCCTGCTATATATGAGGAGGAGGATTCCATTTGGTACAAAAAGGGTTAATTTGACAAAGCAAATTCAGTGCTCATGTGGACACAAGGAAAGGATTCTAGTTTATTTCTGAACTAAGAAAATATGTTTTAGAAGCAAGAAATACACCATAGAACTGGAAAATATGGAGTGTACATGTTTTCTGGGCAAGACTAGCTAGTTTCGGCCATTCAGGTCTCATCAGTGACCCTCAGTTATTTTCAAAATTCCACAATGGAATAATAAAGACTGGTTTGAAATAAATGTGCCATCAGTTTAGTAAATACATGGTTAGTGTCTTTAATAATAAAATATAATCGGTGAGCCTTAGACAATTTTATAGGGGCGAGCTTCAGCGAGCCCCTATGAAATTGTCGCGGCGAACCGATTATATTTTATTATTAAAGCCACTAATCATGTATTTAATTTATACCGCAAATCAAAACAATCAAGGGTTTTACCAATAATTAAACAAATTTAAGCAAATAAGACAGCCGACAGCGCGGCATGTTAAGGTTATGAGCCTGGAAAAGGAGGTTGTGGACCCAGCTTTTAGCCATGTATGAGACAATAGTCACATTTGATTGGATATAATTATGAAACTGATGAGAAATACTTAGCTGTTATTTTTTTTCTTGCAGGGTATTATATGTGCATTAAACACATAAAGAAAACAAAGTGAACTGTCTCCTGAATTTTCTGTTGTGATAATAATTGTACATGTGGTATCTCTGAATTTCCAAGACTGAATTTTCACTTTGAGGCAGGGTTACCTCCCTTAGACAGTTAGAATGCTTGAAATTGCCACATGACACCCTTGTTTTTTTGTATAATTTTGTAGTTGGCAGTTTGTTTACCATGTTTTGGGGTAAGAAAATCAATTTGAAATGCAGATTAATCAGGTACAGGGTCAAATATTAACATGTAAGCTTATGGAAATGTAAATAGAAGACCATAACCTTAACCGAAAGTAGAAAATCATCACCTCTGTCCTACTTTTGGTCATTACATAATATTTTCACAAATTTGAAGGTTCTATGTAATTCTGTGTCATAAACTGGATCTTCCTGACATGTATTTTGCTACAAAAACTGTAAAATTTGTAACTTTAGTGCTAATTTAGGTCTAACTGGGCCATTTGATCAACTTTGTGCTTCTGATCCATGTAAACGGAGGGGGGGGGGGGGGGGGAGGGGGTAGGGGTTGCTTTGCTCTAAAGCCATGTTAATCAGTGTTGTCAATTGTCTGTTTGGAAAGGAGTCTTGCAGTAGGTGTATGAACATAACATAAGTAAAAGAATCTACTCCATCTGGAATATATGGCATCAGGCTTGGTCCAAAGCAAAATTTCAAAAATTATTTCTCCAAACAGCCCGCTGCAATATCGCAACAAGTTTTCTCATCTGTTATAAGTTCTAATTGGTTAGATTCATGTTACTGGATCTGAACAGATATTTTCAGCTGTTTCGTATGGCATTAAGGCATTTATGACCATTTTCATCAATGTTTTGTCTTCAAAATATCCTCAAAATGCCTTTTTTTACTTAAAGTAGGGGGTATAGGTGTAGGAACAACCATAACTTCTACATAGGTGTGCTATTTAGGCATAATTTAGTGCATTTTAGGACTGAAGTATTCCAAAGACACATGAGAAGAACCACTGATGCAAGCCGGTCTCTGGGTTCCAGTCCAGAAAGAGGTAAACTTTGCGTTTTTTCACAAAATATGGTTTGTTCGGCTTTCATCGTAAAATCTGAAGGCGATAACTTTTTTGCAAACTTGAAAGATTCTTTGTCACTGAACATTTAGTATGCATGACTACATTATTATATATGATCTAAATTTCTATTTGGCAATTCTTTTGATGGATTATAAGGAAAATAAGGTTTGGTTTAAGGTTATGAGCCTGGAAAAGGAGGTTGTGGACCCAGCTTTTAGCCATGTATGAGACAATAGTCACATTTGATTGGATATAATTATGAAACTGATGAGAAATACTTAGCTGTTATTTTTTTTCTTGCAGGGTATTATATGTGCATTAAACACATAAAGAAAACAAAGTGAACTGTCTCCTGAATTTTCTGTTGTGATAATAATTGTACATGTGGTATCTCTGAATTTCCAAGACTGAATTTTCACTTTGAGGCAGGGTTACCTCCCTTAGACAGTTAGAATGCTTGAAATTGCCACATGACACCCTTGTTTTTTTGTATAATTTTGTAGTTGGCAGTTTGTTTACCATGTTTTGGGGTAAGAAAATCAATTTGAAATGCAGATTAATCAGGTACAGGGTCAAATATTAACATGTAAGCTTATGGAAATGTAAATAGAAGACCATAACCTTAAACGACATTCAGTGCCATGGCGCGCACAGGTAGTATAACGTGACATCAAATAGTGCAAAGTTTCTGGCGTCACCGCACCACAGGGACGTTGGAAACAACATGGACGTTCGAATAAAAGTTTCTCAGCGCTTTACACTCTGGATGAAAATCTGCAAATAAATAGTTTATTTTAGCTTTAGAAATTATTTTCGAAGTTGAGACGCAACCGCAGTAGAAGTGCATAATTATTCCAACGGACCATTCAAACCTGGAAAGCCCAAGAAGGTAAGAATTTAGCTTAAAGGGGGGGGGGCCTATAGTAAATTTCCACAGGGTTCTGCCCACGCACAGGTTTCCATGATATTCTGCATTATTAATGCCTGGTAAATGATTGTTCATTACTTAGCTATTTCACTCTCATACCTGTGTTCATTATAAATCTAAAATGTTTTGTTTATTTCCACTTCCGAAAACAGGGGTACCCTCAAACAAGTGTATATATACATAATAACTTCTTATGTTTTGGAGTTATTTTGTTCTCAGGCATCTTTGTAGTCATTTGAGACTATTTTTGTATCACATTTGCTATTGTTCAGTTGAAGTTCCATAGACCATGATCAATTTCATATGGAACAGACCCCAGATTTCACAACCATAAAATCTTTTGGAGTATGTTTGACTTTTGATTTCACATTGTTGCAGTTCTTGTCACCCCATCATTTTAATATGAAAATTGCCCATGTATATGTAGAACATTTTATCAAACTTTCTTGAAAATCTGAGACCGGTAACATACTGCATTTGAACATTGAATAGTAGTGGTCAGATTTTTTTTTTCAAACCATTTGTAGATATGGTATAACATTTTCAGTCGAGCAATTGCTCACCAATATATATATACACATGAATATATATATGTATGTTTAAACCTTGATTGTGTAGTATGAGCTCATTTAATCGGCATTTGTATCAGTTATGGTACCCTGGGGAACACCAAAAACACAATTCATTTTGAGCGTTCATTAACAATTATATCGGATTTTATTGAAAATATATTTCATTTCTTAACAGGCGTTTTTGCATTTTATGTAATCCTAAAGACTGGTGCAGCTTATTATGACAAAGATTGTTGAAATGGCAAGATAAATAGGTGGTTCTATCGCTTGACTGTCTGAACTGATGCAGTCTACTTAAAAAGTTTGAAAAGTCTGATTGTCATATCTGAATAGCACAGCTTGCTTGAATGGCCAAGAGTAATGATGTTTTATTATGTTTGAGCCAGGTATGTCATAATACCACAGACAATATTTTCTGATCTTTTGGCTCACTGTATACACAGATTACTGTAGACAAAATGGTAACACAATTGTGTTGGCTCTTTTGTCACTCTAACAATGCCCCCGGCAAAATCTGGACTAAAGCACAAACAAATGTCGCCTGCTGTGCAAATCAGTGTCAGAAAGCTATGTACTTAAATATGATCTATTTATATTCTAAATATGATCCAGAAGGCAACCAGTTATTTTTGAGTAACATGAATTAGTATTATAGGGAAGACCAATCAGTTCAGCTTTCAAACTATTTCAGATGAAGCAAAGGGCAAACGGTATATTTGCTATCAGTATTATGGATAAATATAAAACCAACTGCAGATTTTGGTTCAGAAATATGCTAAAGTTCAACTAACAGCTGATTTACGCCACTTGCAAAAACAGATGAATACAGAGCTAGACAACTTAGCACAGATGACAAATACTGCATACAGATGACTATATATATATAAAAATGCGAATAGTATTACAACATCTAAATATAATATCAGCTATCAAATGTATTAGTTACAGCAACTTGCCTTCCATCTATTTCATTTGGGAAAGTGTATACCAAATGCCAATTTTACAACTAGTTACAGTGTGACTAGCTATGCATTTATTTTGAAAACTAAGACATTGTAGCTTACACTTCTGCAGATGTTATAATGAACCTTAGAGAAACAATGCAGAAAATAGTTTTCATGATCTCACAAAACCTTTGGTGGGGGAGCGGAGTGTGAGTCTCTTTGACCAAATGATGTAAGAAAAAATTAACAACACATGGACCGATCAGTCATTAGAACAAATGGAAAAATCAGTCTGTCCCTTCACAATTAGCAATTTATTGGCTGCTATTTTATTTTAAAGAAGAGAATGACAACAGCAAACATAATTAAAGAAAAAAATAGGACTATGCAAGTAATTTATTAAGCAGATTCAACACGTCATTGCGTATTACTGACATCAAGTGTCTTTTTTATTGCGGGGTTTAAAAATATACAGTAAGACAAAATAAAACAGGGTAAAAAGATCCACCTTGTCTTATTCCTATTCTGCCATAATGTAATTTTTTTAGGATTATCATTTTTGCAAAACTGTCAAAACTAACATTCATCATGAACAGTGCATGAATGCATTTTATTTTTTCTCTTTCAAATGTTTGGATTGAACTGGTATACTTTGCTAATGTAAGTTCCCATTTACTTTTGAAAAGTCAAACTAATACGCCTGACTGTAAACAGTGTCTTTGGGTGTGTGTGGGGGGGGGGGGGGGGGAGGTGGTGTGGGGAGGGGGGAGAGAGTTTTTATTACATAAATGCATATGCTAAGCTTTGTATGATAACGTGGCACCAAATGGTCATTAAAACACAATAAAAATACACTTTAAGGAAATCTTGTCCCCTTATATTGCAACTGATTTTAGCACAAAAATAGACCTGAACCCATATCTAGCAATCAAAAACAATGTTACCGGTTTCTGACTTTTCTGAAATTTGTTTGCTATATAGAGGATATATGTGGCCTATTTTATATGCAATATCTTGGGGTGACAAGATCAGTAACACATCTAACACTTATGATGAAAATCTCATTGTTTATAAATTTTCATGAAAAGTAGAAGAAATTTTGAAAATAAATTTATCAGAAAAATTAAAAGACATCGACACATTTACATTTTCTGTATTAGATTAATCCTTATAGAGTTCCGTTGCCAATCAAAGAAACAAAATTTGAAAATAATCATACCTATTGATTTAAGACTGAAAAGTTCACAGGTGTGTATGACCTCTACAGGGGACTACCCCAGGGAGCTCTCCTGAGACCTATAGTAATTTATTAAATGAAACAAAGTTATATATATAGTTGATAGTCCTCAAGTAAACACAATTGAAGTTTCAAGAAAATCTGTGCGTGGGCAGATTTGGAACTCCCCCTTTCTGAAAATCTGTTTAAATAACTATTGCAAATATTGTAATTGCTGTTTGGTTGTTTTTCCGTGCATAAAAAGTTGCATATTATTGTTTACATTTGCAAATGAGAGACCTGAAAAGGAGGTCCGGTCTATAAACGGTCACTAGACGTATTATAGGTCAGTAGAAGGTATTATAGGTCACTACCGATTATAGCGTGCAGTTATTCGACCCCCTTTAGTAGGTTACTAGAATGTCTGATTGCGGTATAAAACCGTTTTCTTTTCCAAAAGTATAGTACAATCACATTCAAGTCACTTGACATAACGCTCTTGTGTCATATTTTTTGTTGTTCTAATGTCATTCTATAACGTATTATACTTTTCTTGCACGCCAGTTTACCCTAGGATAGAAATTTATGTTCTGACCCTGGTGTTCCGACCCAAAATCGAATATATCCACGTGTTTGATAAATGCACTGATTGATTACGACCTTGATGCGCCGTCGTTAAGGTTGATGTCACAGCAAGTAACGTGACGTCACTAAACATTCCTGCAGTGTCAACACAATATTGCGCACGTCGGTAAACGAAGGGACTGCAGCATTAAAATCCGCGCTAAAATGGTAGGTATGCAAGAAAAAGAATCCAATATGGATGTGAGGGGTGGATAGAAAAATCCGTTCCTCGGGATCACTGTCCGGCATCACTCGGCAAGCCTCGTGATGCCGGACAGTGACCCTTTTCACGGATTTTTCCATCCACCCCTGACACTCATATAAGATTCTTATAGTCTACAATATAACCCTTTTTGTACCAGATGGAATCTTCCTCTTTATATATAACAAAGAGGGCTAGTGCATTGTTAAACTCGGAAACATCATCATCCTCTTTATATATAGCAGGTGTCCATTTAAAAATTTAGGAGTGTCAGGTGGTGTTTTCTTCAAAATTTGTGTGGAAAATGGTTTTAACGTTTTGCAAACGGTGTAGGCCCTGGTCAGACGCCACGTTCTACCATCTGTAATTGTAAGAATTTAGGTTGATTATAACAAAGCATAGGGTGGGTTGAGAGTCAGATTCTTTGACAACTTTCATTTCTGTCTGTTTCAGTATGATGTAATTGTCGGCGTCCAGATAACGGCGAGTAGTACCAATGACAAGTCAGTTCGGATAGGGTCTATATCCTTGAAATACAAAGGCCGAGCGAAGAACGCCTACGTCAACAGTTCTATTGCAAAGGGTTCTACAGAGTCTTTTTATTTCTAGATTGCTACAATACGAAATCGAACTGCAATAACTCGAATACGTTGTGGCCATGAGACTTTATACGAGTCACAGTCTCCTCTCTTTATTCACCTTATTTGCATTATCTGCTGGTTCCTAGTCTGAAGGTTATCAGTATTGGAAAAAACAGGTAGGCAGCTTTCCACTAAATGTTTTCCATAGGCGACAATAGTAACCTTTTACCTGCTCCCACAAAAACTAAACTTACACACATTTTCAAACCTTACTTGTTTATAGAGCCATCCTAGCCCAACAAGTTAATGAGAAATATCCACATATTGATCGGCTCATTTTCAAGTTACAGTCAACCATGTTTGTTTACCTGCTAGAACGGAGTAAATAAAACCAACATTTTTAAAGGAGGGGTGACCATATAAAATCAGCAAACATTTCTTTGAACTTGCAGATATATTTATAAAACATGCATCATTTTAGTCCCTTATATCTATCATTTTCTCACCTTGAAATAAAACATGGGATTTATGTCCAATGGAAGCAAGTCTGGTATTTAGAACGCAACTAAAAGCTCTGTCCCAAAGTGATAAAACCCGGCACCTCCCAGTATTTATTGTAATGCTACCTATACCAAACCCTTATTTTCTTTATGTTGCATCAAAAGAATTGCCAAATAGAAATTTAGGTCATATGTAATAATTTAGTCATGCATAATAAAAGTTCAGTCACACAGAATCTTTCAAGTTTGCTAAAAAGTTATTGCTTTCAGATTCAACAATGAAAGCGAACAAACCATAATTTTTGTAAAGCACAAAAGTTTATCTCTTACTGGAATGGAACCCAGACACCGGCTTGCATCAGTGGTTCTTCTCCAATGTCTTTGGAACAATTCAATCCTAAAATGCACAGAATTATGCCAAAATAGCACCAATACTCATTTTATAGCTAATTTCACACCTACACCCCCTATTTAAGTAAAATGGCATTTTGAGAATATTTTGAGGATAAAAATGCCAAGAAAATGTTTATAAATGCCTTAATGCCATGAGGAATAGCTGAATATATCTGTCCACATCCTTTTACATGAATACAATAAAATAGAACTTAAAACGAATGAGAAAACTTATCCGGATATTGCAGCGGGCTGTTCAGAGAGACAATTTTGAAGGTTTGCTTTGGTTTGAGACATAGGCCTAGTGCCATGAAACCTTACTCTTATATTCCAGATGGAGTAGATTCTTTCTTGTGTTTGTACAAATACAATTACTGCAAGTCTCCTTTCCAAACACATCAATAAAAACTGATTTACATGGCTTCAAAGTACCCCCCTCCCAAGGTCAGAGGCAAAAATTCATCAAATACATCCAGTTAGACCTAATTTAGCATTACCATCACATTTTTACAGTATCTATGGCAAAATACATGCCATGAGGATACCTTTTATGAAACACAATTGGACAGAACCTACAAATGTGTGGAAATAGTATGTAATGACTGAAAACAGGATAGTGGTCTACTTTTGCTATATTGAGCTTTCCACTAAATGTTTTCCATAGGCGACAATAGTAACCTTTTACCTGCTCCCACAAAAACTACACATACACAACTTTTCAAACCTTACTTGTTTATAGAGCCATCCTAGCCCAACAAGTTAATGAGAAAAAATCCACATGTTAATCGACTCATTTTCAAGTTACAGTCAACCATGTTTGTTTACCTGCTAGATCGGAGTAAATAAAACCAACATTTTAAAGGAGGGGTGACCATATAAAATCAGCAAAAACTTCTTTGAACTTGCAGATATATTTATAAAACATGCATCATTTTAGTCCCTTATACCTATCATTTTCTCACATTGAAATAAAACATGGGATATATATCCAATGGAAGCAAAGTAGAAGTAAAACAAAGATCAGGAATCGATACAATTCACTTACTCCACCCACCAAAGACACCAAAGGGAAAGAAATACAAACATTAAGCGACCAGACCATAATGGAAACCTAAACAAAGGAAGGCCATAAGGACAGTTACTTTCCCACAAAATGACCATATGGCCATCCAAAATTAAAAGACACAAGTGATACACACACAGTAAGTAACAAACAACAACATAAATAAATCGCCACAGAAGAACCGCCTTGGAACGGTCAGTGGAAAGATTTCCACTGGGGGGGGGGGGGGGGGCTTAAATCGATTTTAGGTGGCCACAATCCTAGCCCTGACTTCCGTCGCGATTTAGACAAATAATTTGTTCAGTCCGCATGAAGGCCTCCTAACTCATCAGTGCAACATCTCCGTGAACACAAAAAATCAAAGAACCACAGAGGTGAGACAACGGTGAGGACTCGACAGCAAGAAACCACTGAAATGCAGGAGCAAAAGAAAACCAACAGTTAGACTCCGATGGGCCCGACCAGAGACAGAGCATCAGGCACCAACCAACATTACCAAGAACTAAATCTATCTAATTCTCAATAAGCCTTTACGTTGGAGCCGTCATAGAATCTGAGGCCTGACCCACCGGCGTGCAATTAAAGAGGGAAGCAAAGTTGCCAACCGTGATTGGGTTAACTACCATGCATGCAGTCTGTCGTATAACATCCATGTTGTACCCAATCTTTTTATATCGAAGAATGATTTTACGAAATTGGGTGCTGAAGTCATTGCGGTTATATATTTTTCTGAATTTATATACTAAGTCACCATAAAATTCGGGTTCCGATACACCTTGTTGCAGAAGAGATTTAAGTCCAATATTGAATTTTGAAATTAAATCAGAATGGCGTCTATAAAATTTTGAAAATGCTTTGCGTAGTTTATGGTACCGATAACCCTGATTAAGGAGTTTGGCCGTTAATAATTTATTACGAGTATTGAAGTCAGTTACATGACTACACATTCTAGCAAATCGAATTAATTGCGAAATATAAACGGCATAGGATGGCGCACGAGGAACATCACCATCCAAAAAAGGAAAATTTACAATCTCAAAATCAAAGTCATCGCGTTTATCATAAATTTTGCACGAAACAAACCCATCTACAATAGATAGATGTAAATCCAAAAACGGGGCCTCGGTATCAGAAGAATTTGCTTTATTTAATTGAAGTTCTGGGGGGTAAATCTGACTGATCAAACCAACGAAATAGGTATTATCAATATTTAATAAATCATCTAAATATCTAGAACTGGAGCTAAAAGCTTCAATAATTTCAGATTGGTTATCAATGGAAAGCGACAATATGAAGTCTCTTTCATAACAATACAAGAACAGATCAGCCACAAGAGGTGCGCAATTCGTACCCATCGGAATACCCACAATTTGTCTAAATAACTTAGTACCGAATCTAATATAAATATTGTCAAGTAGGAAGGTGAGGGCATCACACACTTTCTGACATGACCAAAGTGTATAATTCTTATGCTCTTTAGAAGTGAAAAATGCATTTCTGACATTACATGCAAGATAGAGAGATTCTTCTCTGTGAAAAGCCCATTCAATTAAATCATTAAGCTTTTCTTTTATAAGATTATGAGGAAGTGTAGTGTAAAGAGTGGAAAAATCGTAAGTAGACAGACTTGAAGCACGAAAATGTCTGGATTTCAATTTATTTAAAACCTCATTCGAATTTTTTATAGACCAAAACAGATTTCTTCCTGATCTCTCAAAGACTTTATCACAATATTTAATCACATGCGTTTTAATAGCAGTAAGACAGGAAGTTAATAATTTAGAAAGTTCAGTGGTAGTGCAAGAGCTAGAATTTGCAATAAACCGTGCTTTGTAAGGTCTTTGATGAAGTTTTGGTAGCCAGTTTAGCGTAGGAAGCTTGTCTTGGCCTTCGGTAACACACCCAGCAAACTTGGTGGCTGAATGACAAATATGTCTGGTATTTAGAACGCAACTAAAAGCTCTGTCCCAAAGTGAAAAAACCCGGCACCTCCCAGTATTTAGTGTAATGCTACCGGTAACCAGACCCCCCTGACCTTGAAAGGTCAAGGGGTCTGGTTACCTGTTTTTCTAGTATTGACAATATGCAAGCTGGTATCCAGCAAATAATGCAAATATGGTGAATACCGAAATTTGGAAGAACGACAAAATGTGTTATAACGACAATTTCACAGGAAAGAATCAGCGAGGCGATTCCAACAAATGTCAATATTTTTTTTTCTTTGAGTCATTAAGGATAAGACTACACCTTTCGACAGAGGCCATCTTTAAATGACATTTTCTCTGCTATTTCTTGGGTGTACTTCGTGATTTTTATATCAAATTGAATGTTAGACTTTAAAGTTATTATCCAATTTATTTTATCTTCAATTATTTCAATGGTATTTTTGTTATAATTGAAAAACGAAATTTAGCCTTGATTTACTTTTATATATTTATCGTAGACCAGATTGGCATCTTGCAGGATTGTCCAGGTCAGAATTCTAATTTGATCTAGGCAAGAAACGAATCATATTTTAGTCCAGCCAAATTCAGAGTCTGTCTAGGCGAAACTAGAAGTCGAGTTTGGAATGGCAGATTCTGGATCTGCCTAGATCAGATTGGAATATTTGTTTAAGTTATAGTTGTGTGTGTGTGTGTGTGTGTGTGTGTGTGTGTGTGTGTGTGTGTGTACTTGCTACCAATCGGGGAAGTACATAAGAATACACACCTTCGAATCGGGGAGACACCTCCAAACGCGGAGCTCCCCGTTTTGAAATAGCAAGAAATATTGGAAATTCAGTACTAGATGAACCTTAAAAATAGTTTCCTATGGTAATCTAACACCTTCCCCGTTTTGTAGGTTCAGGACGTATATCTGATACACAAAGGTGTATAACTGCTGATCGATTAAAAGTTTCACGTGTGTAACCCCGATATCGAACCTCCCCGTTTGTGCGGAAAAATTCATATTCTGCAGAAAGGGGAAGTGTTAAGATCTACAGCTCGAGTGGCTCATAGGTGATTTATGTTTTGCATTTTCTAAACAACTTTAAATCAAAGACAATTATTAGGAATGAACCAACTTTTTTCAGCGGCTTGAAACTGAGTACATCAGAATACATTGGATTTCACTGCCTTTGTTTGTTTGTTTTAACCGCTTCATTGATTGATTAATTGATTTTGAGGTTTAACGTTCCCGTCAACACTGTATATGTCATTTTGGAGACGTTACTTCCAATTTCGTGGAATTTTTACCCGACCGTGAGATGAAATGACACCTCAAGCCCTGTCGTCCAATGAAACCAAAAGGGTTCATAAGCATGGGCGGTTCGGCTCGCATCGCCTTGCCTGGGCAGGATTAGATCCTCTAAGCGGTTTACCAGTACTGGTGTGCAGTTGGTTTCAACTCTGTGTGGAAGCTATCTATTCCTTCAAGCCCCGATGAAACCGTTTCATTATTACTATTTAATCATTTAAAATCCCATAACTGTATTTATTTTATTATTTCATGGTACGCCCTATTGCCCCATCCACTCCACATCGAGGCTTTGGGAAATAGATTGGGCTGCGCAGAGCTGAAACCGACCGCACATGAGTACTGGTAACTGTTTAGGAGGTCTTAGCCTTCCCATGCACCATCCATGTATATAAACATATTGGTTTCATTGAGCGATAGGGTTTGAGATGTCATTTCATCTCAATGCCGAGTACTATTCCTTCAAAATTGGAATAAACGTTACCAAAATATCCTAAATAGTGACATTAAACCCAAATTCAACAAACAATCAATTAATGCCATGACAGATTGTAAAGATTTATCGTATGATGCAATACCAGAAGCAAAGCAAATTCGATTACTCTTTTGAAACTGATGCCTCCGGCCCCCGCCCATAGGGGCTTGAAGAAATATATGGGCTGCATGATGCTTCCACGCAAAGCTGAATCCGGCCCGAACACTAATACTGGTAAACCGCTTAGAGGATCTACGCCTGTCCAGGAACCGCGGTCCATGCTTATAAACCCTATTGGGTTCATTGGGCGACTGGGCTTGAGATGTCTTTTCATCTCAATGTCGGGTTAAAGTCCCACAAAATTGGAAGCAACGTCTCCAAAATGACCTTTACAGTGTTGACGGGGACGTTAAACCTCAAATCAAACAAACAAAACTGATGCCTCTTGGTATCGACTTTCATAATTAAACATCGTCTATCGTTAATGGTATGTAAATGGCATCAGATTAGCAAGTTTGTTTAATGACCACCCATATAGACACCCAATTTCTACAGGTAAAAGTGGGGTTACAGGGATATACAATATTTCCTTATTTCCGCTCATAAAAATAGGAGGCGGATCTAACGAGCACCGATAATCTATGTTCGGACTAGAACTAAGAAAAATCATTATGAAAACACGCCTATTCAAAAATAGAAAATTTCATCACCCAAAAATGAAAATTTTCGGGTAGTTTTGTTTGTTTGATTTGAGTTGTAACGTCACCATAAACACTGTAAAGGTCATTTTGGAGACGTTGCTTCCAATTATGTGGGACTTTTACCCGACATTGAGATGAAATGACATCTTAAGCCCTGTCGCCCAATGAAACCAATAGGTTTATAAGCATGAACGGACCTTCTCGCACCGCTTTGCCTGGGCAGACTAAGATCCTCTGAGCAGTTTACCAGTACTCGTGTGCGGGTGGGTTTCAGCTCTGCATGGAAGCATCATGCGGCCCATATATTTCTTCAAGCCCCGATGGGCGGGGGAAGAAAATGTTCGGTTAGGTAGAAAATTCTGATATTTTTAACGGTTTTGCTCCAAACAATTTATGGGAATGTGCAAGAACCGCCTCGATGATGAGGCGGTTCCAACAGGTACCCTGTATATAGTTTTGTTTGTTTGATTTGAGATTTTACGTCCCCTTCAACACTGTATATAAGACATTTTGGAGACGTTGTTTCCAATTGTGTGGGACTTTTACCCGACATTGAGATGAAATGACTTCTCAAGCCCTGTCGCCCAATGAAACCAATAGGGTTTATAAGCATGGACGGTCCGAATCGCACCGCTTTGCCTCTAAGGGGTTAACCAGTACACGTGTGCGGTCGGGAAAGCATCATGCAGTCCGTTTATTTCTTCAAGCCCCGATGGGCGGGGCCGAACCCTGAATATACTAAATACATGGTCAGTGCCTTTAATAATAAAATATAATATGTGAGCCTTAGACAATTTAAAAGTGGCGAGCTTCAGCACGTCCTTATAAAATTCAGTGTTGCGGCGAACCAATTATAATTATCTTAATATTAAAGACACTTATCATGTATTTAGTTTATACCGCAATTCAAAACAATCAAGGGGCTTTGCAATACTTTAGCAAATTTACCCTAAAATACAGCAGACAGTATGGCATAATAAAGGAAGTTGGTGCCATGGCGCGCACACAGAGTATACCGTGACGTCAAAGCTTTTGACGTCCCCACGAAGGCGTAAGAAACATGGACGCTTGAATAAAAGTTTCTCAGAGCTTTACATCCTGTATATAAATCTGCAAATAAATAGTTTATTATAGTTTTAGAACCTATTTTCTAGGTTCAGACGCAACCGCAGTAGCAGTGTGCAATTTCATACTGCAATTAGGCATTCTAGTAACCTAATAAAGGGGGTCGAATAATTGCTCGCTATATTCGGCAGTGACCTATAATACCTTCTACTGACCTATAATACGTATAGTGACCATTAATAGACCGGGCCTACTTTTCAGGTCCCTAATTTGCAAGCGTAAACAATAACATACAACCTTTTATACACAAGAAAACAACGAAACTGCAAGTTATATTCTTTACAATATCTATTGAAACAGATTTTCAGAAATTTCAGCTAAATTCTTACTTTCTCGGGCTTTCCTGGTTTGAATGGTCCGTTGGAATGATGGCGCACTGGTACTGCGGTTTCGTCTCAACCTCGAAAATAATTTCTAAAACTAAAATAACCTATTTATTTGCAGATTTTCATACAGACTGTAAAGCGCTGGGAAACTTTTATTCGAGCGTCCATGCTGTTTCCTGCGTCTCTGTGGCACGGTGACGGCAGAAAGTTCGGGCTATTTGACGTCGCGTTATACTACGTGTGTGCGCCATGACACTGAATGTCGTTTAACATGCAACACTGTCTGGTGCCCATTTTGCTTAAATTTTGCTAAATTATTGCAAAACCGTTGATAGTTTTGAATCGCGGTATAAACTAAATACATGATTAGTGTCGTTTTATTATTAAAGACACTTATCATGTATTTACTATATTCCAACAGACCATTCAAACCAGGAATTCCCGAGAAGGTAAGAACCTAGCTGAAACTATGTTTAAATAGATATTGCAAAGATTTTGAACTTGCAGTTTCGTTGTTTTCCTGTCTATAAAAGGTTGCATGTTATTGTTTACACTTGCAAATTTTGGACCAAAAGTAGTTCCGGTCTATAAACGGCCACTAGACGTATTATAGGTCAGTAACAATGTTATTATAAGTCACTACCGATTGTAGCGTGCAGTTATTCGACAGCCTTTATCAGGTTACAAGAATGCCTGATTGCGATTGGCCTTTCTATTTTTTTTTATTTTTTTTTGGCAGAGATACGAACAATATTGTATACCCCTATAAACCCTAGTTTTACTAGCTTAATGGGGTTTAATGGGGGTAAAATTATATAGGCTTGTTTTCGCGATGACAAAAAAAAGAAAGAAAAAAAAAAAGAAAGAAAAGCATCCTGTGAAAAATGCTGGTTTCAAGACATGGCAAACGCCATTTTAGCGCACAGGAATGTTATTGTATTTTTGTGAAAGCCTCTGTACCGGTCGCTTTTGTTTTCTTATTTCTGCCCCGTAAACATCAATATTTAGAAGATGTTGTAGTAGTAGTAGTAGTGCTGCAGTTGTTGTTTAATGAGAAATTCCCTTTATCGTCATGTTCGTTATCCTTTTCTCTACTAGATCTATCAATATTTCTTTTGCAATAAGATATTATATAATACTTAATATTTCTTATTGGCAGATAATATTTTTGCTCACATGAGCAAGAAGTGCACAAGTGAGCTATAGCTATCACCTGTGACCGTGGTAAGAGAGTCGTGCGTCGACCCTCGTCAACCTTTACGTTTTTCATCCGCTACAACGCCCCCGCCCATAGGGGCTTGAAGAAATATATGGGCTGCATGATGCTTCCACGCAGAGCTGAATCCGGCCCCCACACTAGTACTGGTAAACAGCTTAGAGGATCTAAGCCTGTCCAGGAACCGCGGTGCGAGGCGGACCGTCCATGCTAATATACCCTATTGGTTTCATTGGGCGACAGGGCTTGAGATGTCATTTCATCTCAATGTCGGGTAAAAGTCTCTCAAAATTGGAAGCAACGTCTCCAAAATGACCTTTACAGTGCTGATGGGGACGTTAAACCTCAAATCAAACACATTTTATCCGCTACAGCCTACAGTTGTGCTGGCCTCGGTAGCTCTGTCTGATGCGCGTCTTACTGGTGATCAGGGGGGCGCGGGTTCGATACCTGCCATGGTCGGCAACATTCTTTCGTGAAGATTGATCATGACATTTTTCTACGGTCATTCACTCTTTTCCCTGATTCAAGAGGGGCAGTTGTCAGTTTCTGGTGAATGAATGTGCACTGTAGTGGTTAACCGGTAACGTATAAGCCTACCCAGGAAAAGAAGAGATAAACTGACAGGCTCAAAAATGACCTTAATAGTGTTAACTGGGCTGTTAAACTCTAACTCAAACAAAAACAGCCTACAGCTGTACTACAATTACCACGAAACTTTGCCAGAATGTTTGTCCTGGGAATATAAGTTCGATAGGTCTTGTCCGGTTAAAAACAAGGTCAATAGGTGAAATGTCTGTAAAACATTGTTCACCCTCTATAGACCATACGTTTGCTTTAGTTGACATGAGACTTTATCGTAATGCTTATCATGATGATATCTCGGCCAAATTTTAATATAAGACATGTTGGACCAGAGTGCTTTAAAACCTTGTTCACAATCTACAGGCCACAGGTTTTGAATAACTATTCATGAAACTGTACCAAAATAATTGTCTTGATGCTCTCTTTCGGTCTGTTTAAATTCCTAATGAGGTTTAAATAAATTAAATTCCGGACGTTTTCGTGCAGGTAGTCTGTCAACGTATGGATTTCCCCGAGCTTTAAAATACTAAACCTCATAATTGTTTTAAAGAATTTAATGATTTAATTGAAATGACATTCCATACAGGAGATTCCCCCATCTTACAAATAAGGTAACAAATGCATTTTTCGATGGCTTGATCAGTCGAATCTCAACTGAATATAGCTAGTTCTTCCAATACCTGAATCCCGCTTTTGTATTTACATTTCTCTATTTTCAATGGGTTTGTTTCATGCAAAATTTCCGATAAACACGATAACATGTATTTTGAAATAAAAGTTGCGCTCGTGGATGGTGATGTTGCTCTTGTGGCATCAGATGGAGCTTATTAATCGAAATTACACTGAAATTCGGTTTGCCAAAGTGTCTAGTCTTGTAACTAACTAACATCAACACTCGTAAGAATTTTTAACTGCTAAACTTCTTAACCAGGGTAATTGATATCATAAACTTCGCAAGCCTTTTCTTAGTTTTACAGACGTCATTTCGATTTAGTTTCAAAATTCAATGTCGGACTTAAATCTTTTCTGGAACAAGGCCTGTCGGAACCAGAATTGTATGGTGTCTGAGTATATAAATTCATAAATATATAAGCTTGCAAAGGTTTCATGTTCGTAAACATCTGTAGAACTGAAAAGTATTGAGTGTACAAGTTTTTCTGGCCAGACTAGCTAGTTTCGGCGAATAAGGCCTCATCAGCTACCCTCAGATAACTTTGCTTTCGTTTTTGATTGCAAGCCGGCGGGTTGGGTTTCTGATTCTATAACGGCTCACGCCTTAAGAGGCCCTAAGACTTACCTAAACTTTTATTAAGTGAGGTCGGTTGATGCCTGGTCAAGCCTATGGGAGTTAAACTTTTTTTGCTCCAGCATTGCAGTTATTACATTATGCCGGTTTTCTTCGTTGAAGAAGAAGATGAAGAAGAAGAAGATCATCGTTTTTTTCTGGTTTATCATTCAGACACAGATTTTGGCATGTTATAACGCAGAAATAGGAAAATATCACATTTAAATGCATAAAATGGGATTTACCACGGTTTTAACTAGATCTACATTGATATGTTAATGTATTTTAGGTAAGTATAATTCTTTGAGCATTCTCAGGTACATGTAAATATTGTTTTGCGTTAACGCTGTTTTATTTCATTGCTGTACTATTGACAGAAAAAAAAATCAGTGATGATTTTATGTGTTTTATATAAAAAAAGGGAAAATAGTTCCTACCCTGCAATCAATACTTTTTTCTACATAAATAGGTTACTACCTGAAGTGGGGTTTACCGGCGTTAAAACTACGGTGACATGTTAATGAATTGTTACATTTTTATGATTCTGTGCAGCATCTCATGTACATGTGTACATAGTCTTCGTTCGGCCCTCGCCCATCGGGGCTTGAAGAAATATATGGGCTGCACGATGCTTCCACGCAGAGCTGAATCAGACCCACACACGAATACTGCTAAACCGCTTAGAGGATCTAAGCCTGCCAAGGCAAAGCGGTGTGAGTGTCGGACCGTTCATGCTTATAAACCCTATTGGTTTCATTGGCCGACAGGGCTTGAGATGTCATTTCATCTCAGTGTCGGGTAAAAGTCCCACAAAATTGGAAGCAACGTCTCCAAAATGACCTTTACAGTGTTGACGGGGACGTTAAACCTCAAATCAACCAACCAACCAACATATTCTTCGTTATGGGGCGGCAGGTATCATTTCACTGTTGTAACATTGAGGGCTTTTCTCCTGAGAGTTTTCAGGAAAATGAAGTGTTGGTTTTTAATGATTTATTCTTCAAACATAGATTTTTATGCAATTTAGAAAACACACGAGATGACGCTTCTGACCATCCGATACATATGTTTTAAGCAGCAATAGGAACAATTATATATACCCCTGTAGACATCGCTTTTCCCTACTTGAAGTATAATTTACTACCTTGTCATGTTAATGTTAAATATGTTCATTTATGTGAAACACAATGTTATTTATGCTTCAAATATCATATATTGGATATCTGTGCATGTTAAATGCGCATTAAAAAGTAACTCTAATGAGTACTCGCTATCTAGGCGTTAAACAGAATTAGGAACAATATTATAAACCCCATGCAAACATCACCTTTTCCACATGAAGTGTGGTTTAATGGGGTTTAACTACATTTATATGTTAATGTAATGTTAGGTATGTATATTCCTTTGCTAGGTGCGGTCTCATGCACATATTAACATTGTGTTATGTGACACATTGCACAGGAGTAAAAGTGATATCTTTATGTTTCATGCTACAAACAGATTTTCTCTGTGCTCGTTAGAGCCTCTAAATAAGAATGCTCTAAATATCACCTGATATCTATGTTTTAAGCAGAAATAGGAAAAAAAAACGATCTCGGCACATGCAAAAATAACGTATATATATACAATGAGATAGGTGGGGTTTAAACTACTATTACATGTATATGTGCTTATATTGCTGAACATTTTTATTCTTTGCGGAACGGGTACATGTACATTGCAATATGGTCTGCATTTAGTAGACACACCTGTTAGACAAACAGCAAATCACGTGAGTGTTCGTGTAGTATTAAAGTTATTAAATGCGAGGCTGTGCCGAGCATTTTATCCCTTCTCCTCAACGAGTTTAAAAAGTTTAATAATATATTAACACGAATGCCAGATTCTAGTTATCATAAGACACATAAAACGGAGTTTTACGTTTTTTTTTTGTTTTTTTTTTTCAATTTTTAAGGAACACGCACAAAAAAAAAAAAAAAACAATATTCCACCACAAGTAAACGCAACGTTGTTAAGAACGTCGTACGACATATCAAAGTAATTTGCATATTTAACCCACTATTGGATAACAACCGAATTCAATACATTGCGTTATTACGTTTTCAGACGCGACGTCATATGATAATATGCATTACTTCGCTGTTGTAAATTTTCAAGAGAAAAGTTAGTTTTATTGTTGTGAGTTATGGTTCAAGCATTTTATGCTCGTAAAAATTCTTCTTAGTAAGGTCGCTGTTATGAGAACTTGATGTGCATGTTTAAGAAGAAATGGAAAAAAAATTATCTGTACTCGTCCGAACATCTAATGCTTAAAAAGAAATAGAAAAATAATCTATTCTCCAGAAAACATCACTGTTTACTTCATAATGTAGTGTTCACCTGGATTTGTAACTTTGTGGACATGTTAATGTATTGTTTAGAGTAAGGCCAATGGAAAACAAGACATTACCCGGAAAATGAAGTAAGGAGTAATCGAAGTATTGCATATATAGGTGTATTATTAGGGGTGAAAGTTCTTAGACAGATTTTTTTACTATCCTTTAACTAATGAGGCACGATGTACGAGATGTTGTAGGAGACAAATGGGTGCAACAATTAGTGATACAAAACATAGAGGATATTTGATTTTTTCAGTGTAAGATCGAATTTTATTTCATCGAATGAACACCAAAACTGTTATTTTCACGAGTGGCGTAGCCACGAGTGAAAATAGCAGTTTTGGTGTTCATGAGTGAAATAAAATTTGATCTTGCACTGAAAAAAATCAAATTTTCTGTTTCTTACATGCTTCAAAAGGCAATATTTAGCGTCTGTAATGGTGTCGCTCACATTCGGAGAAAATTATCTTTGTTCCTGTTTGTTTCGCGTCAATTTAGTGGTGTCCATCGTGTTTAGTGGGTATACTATTGGGTGTAAACTGAAAGTTTGCACCTGAGAAATGGCCTGGGATGGTATTATTATGAATGATTAATGAAATAATTGAGAGAGTAGTTTTCCAAAGAAGTTGCTGGCAAGTCTAACGTCGCGCGACAAAAGACGTGACGTCAGCGTCATAAATGAGTCAGTAACGTCCCCGTCACACTTGAACGGGCTATGCGTCAATTAGAACACATTTCAGTATTGTTCAGTTATCTGACAAAGATAAAATTGAAATTAGCGTTAGATTTGAAGAAAAAAGTAGTCCCAAACAGTGAAAAATAAAAAATCGTATTTTCACTGTTTGAAACAGTGAAAATATCGATTTATATTTCACTGATAAATCTCTATCATTCATTGAAAAGCATGTAAGAAAGTACGGCACACAGCTTTTCTGCTCTCTTAATTCTGGCTTCATTGGAATAACGTACGTCTGGTTCCGTAAGGGTAATGGTTAAAATACTTTCCCAGTGAATGATTTCCGTTCTGTGTTTGTTTGGTTTGATGTTTAACGTCCCCGTCAACACTATATATGTCATTTTGGAGACGTTGCTTTCAATTTTGTGGGACTTTTACCCGACATTGAGATGAAATGACTTCTAAAGCCCTGAAGCCTAATGAAACCAATAGGGTTTAAAAGCATGGACGTTTTGACTAGCACCGCTTTTCCTGGGCAGGCTTAGATCCTCTAAGCAGTTTACCAGTACTCGTATGCGGTCAGGTTTAGCTCTACGTGGAAGCATCATGCCGCCCATTTAATTACTTCTTCAAACCCCGTTGGGTGGGGGGCCAGAATGATTTCTGTAAAACGCAAAATAGCCATAGAAATCTAGCACACTATCACCAAGCCTGGTTTACCACGTGTATATAAAGACCACGCGCAGGTGTAGAAAATCAGAACAAAATGTTCTGTGGAAAGGTAAAACTTTGGAAGCGAGGACGACGACACAGAACAGAAAATCCTCATTAGTGACCCTCAAAATTTTCAAAATTCCACAGTTGTATCACTGATCCCAAAGGACTAGATAATATTGGCCCCCGCTGATCGGGGCTTGAAGAAATATATGGGATCCATGATGCTTCCACGCAGAGCTGAAACTTACCAACACAAGAGTACTTGTAAACCGCTTAGAGGATCTAAGCATGCCCAGGCAAAGCGGTGTGAGTTGGCCCGTCCATGCTTATAAATCCTATTGGTTTCATTTGGCGGCAGGGCTTGAGATGTCATTACATCTCAATGTCGGGTAAAATTCCCACAAAATTGGAAGCAATGTCTCCGAAATTACCTTTACAGTGTTGACGGGGACGTGAAACCTCAGATCAAACAAACAAACAAAGGAATAGATAATGTAACCCACACTATGATAAAGGACAGGGAGCCTTATTACGACTGCCACACATTCCCTTAACACCATCGGTGGTGAAGTTAAATAAATTCGATTGAAAGGTAGTCCTTTGGAAGAAAGGTGGACAACACAGGACTGGAGAAGAATTTTATGGACGGGACTAGCAAGTTTCGGACTATTAGGCCTCATCAGTGAGCCTCAAAATTTTCAAAATTCCACAGTGGAAGATTAGAACACTAATGGACCTTAAGTAGGTATATAGGACATTTACTCACATAATTGAAATCATAATGTATGAATGTCATTTGACGTGTCACCAGTAACAATTCTGATTCTGATTCTGATAATATTTTGTTCTAAATTTAAGTGCTACCAAAGCAAAAATATTAACTCCGCTTTTGGCTGCTGTGCGTATTCAAAATTTGTTTAATGATCTCCTCGTTTGGGTGTGTATCTTCATAAGTCCTCGTTTCGGTGTGTGGATTCAAATTGTGCATCCCCGATACGATAAAACTCTCTTTTTTAATATTTTTCTTGAACGTATAGCCTTTCAGTAATGCCAATGGGTGACATGCAAGCAAAACGTTGATCAGCCTGCGCATTTGCAATCTGAAGAGAGCACTTACAGCGATTAATTTATATGTATAATTTGGGGCACAACATGAACTTCCAACCCAGTCTGAGAACTAGATGGATTGCAAACCCACATGTCTAGCATTTTGAAGGAGTAATAATTTGATATTGTCTGAATTTAAGTTGTGTTAAATAAATTAAAAAGAATAGTTCTCCTCGTTTTGCTGTGTGTTCGAATTGTGTATCCCCAGTTTGTAGGTGGCCCGTTTTGTAGTAAACATTTCACATGTGTGTATAAAAATGTGTGTTTCCCCGCTTTGGTAGTAAAAATTCACATTTCAACATTTTTTAAATATATGAGAGTTTTAATGATAGATTTTCAAATTCTAATTAAACAAATCTATTTTATGCTAAATAATTCATTTTTTACCAAAAATACCGAAGCAAAGCTACCTCCGCGTTTGGTAGGTTACAGGCAGACTTCCCCGATATGTTCACTTTACAAGTATGTGTGTGTGTGTGTGTGTGTGTGTGTGTGTGTGTGTTATTGACTGGATATTATAAATTATATATCATGAGTGCTTCATTTATGAATTCAGTAATTTTATGGAAGCTAGACGCAAGTCTTATTTGTGTGTTCCGGCCCCGATAGCTCAGTTGGTAGAGTGTCCGCTCCGGGGAACGGGAGATCACGGGTTCGATCCCGGGCTGCGACATACCAAAGTCGTTAAGACTGGTACTAGCTGCTCCTCGCTTGGCACTCAGATTTACGGGGTAGAGCTAGGACTGGTCGACCCAATGTCAGGATAATGTGACTGGGTGTGGCATCATGTAATGTGTCTGGGACATGATACTTCAGTGAGGCAGCACTATAAAAGTGAGCACTGAGCTCCCTGTCGCAACCAGACACCGTCGTGATATGACTGAAAAATTGTTGAAAGCGACGTTAAACCCGAATTCACACACACACACACACACACACACACACACACACACACACACACACACACACACACACACACACACACACACACACACACACACACAGAGACACACAGAGACACACAGACACACACACACACACCACTATTTTATTCCTGATCTGTTTTCCCTTTCAAACACAAGAAACGAATGACAGCATGGCAATCAGATTTTGACGAAAAGCTAGCCTTTGCATCGCTAGCCATGTTTGACGTTCAATATCCTTTGACTGAATGACCCGATAAGGGTGCAATATTGCCCTCAAGCCTAAAACATGTATTGAAACAAGGCATGAAGATCTTGGTCGTCTCGGTCAATTGGAAATGGTATAGGTTGGTTACTTATTGACTTGCTCTCGTATTTAATGTAGTTATTTTAGCCATAACGTATTGATTAATATATTTTAGAGTGGTGCATGTTCTGCTCGACCAATTTAAGCCAAATTATTCCATATATAAATGACACTTTTACCCGCTTTAAAAAAAAACAACAAAAACGTTTATAACAGGTTCATCACGGGTGTCCTTCCTTCTTTCCGTCTGTGCAACTACATTTTCATTTCGTGGCCTATTGACACTACTTTTTGCATTACTGCATATGACCTAATCACCAGCAAGAGCAATATAGCCCCACATTCGAAACAGTTAAAAACGTTCCTCATAAAATGAAACAGCCGATGGAAATAAATATTATAACTTGAATGTTTTATAAATATATCCAATACGTTTACCTTAACAGGGATTCTCCGAGGCATTCTCCGTGTAAAAAAAAAAAAACGTGATTGAAAACTACATAGACTAATACCACGGGGATAATACCAAATTCTATACCTGTGTTGTCGACCGAACCGGTACTGTCTAAAGCTGCTGTAGACCGAGAAATACGGTTTTCGACCGAGCAGTACGGATGAAGACATAGGAGGGTCTTCAATAAATTCGCTGTAAGTGTGTTATTTTTTGTATGTCTGTCCATTTTTGTGGGGTCAACCATTTGTTAAGGAGCTGGCTGTTGCTTCAAGTGTTTTGGAAGTCTGACTAATAGCCTGTTTTGACGCTGAGCGGAATTAAACGGGAAAGTATATAAAGTAAGTACTTTCGGGGAAAGGCGTGGCTCTTATTCAGTGTCATGGAATATCGAGGGCGGAATGACGCAGACACATCATAAGTATACACGATTACCTTTTATTTGTGTATGCACATGTGTTAATTTGCATCTGTGGAATTATTTATAGTTTTGCCGATACGGCTGTCGATGAAGTGAACGTTTGCGGGGTACAGTTGTCGACGTTACTGGATACGGATGTCGATGATTCAACGAGAATGTAACGGACAGATTTACTCGAAATGAACCCCAGTTAAACAATAAAATAACTGTTACATTCTTCGCCAGGCTTTGTTTGTTTGAAGTGAGGTTTAGCGTCCCCATCAAAACTTGTAGGTCATTTTGGAGACGCTGCTTCCAATTTTGTGGGGCTTTTATAAGATATTCAGCTGAAATGTCATCTCAAGACAGGCCGTCATGCGTTGTTGTTAATGGTGAATCCTCAGAGTGGGCACCAGTTTTGCCTGGAGTCCCACAAGGGAATGCTCTTGGTCCAGTGTTATAAAAATATAAAGATATGCATTGGAAGGTCTGACTCACACCAATTTGCATGGGCAGGCTTAGTCTTTCTAAGCGATTAACCAGTACTCATGTGTGGTTAAGTTTATCTCTGCGTGGAAGCACCATGCAGTCCAATCTATTTCTCCAAGCCTCGATGAGCAGGGGCGCTCTTCGTCGTTAATTGTGTTCGTAGAAAGGGTTACCGCTAGGGTTCGCATGTCAGTCAAGACGATTGTGTCGCTACAAAAATTATGATTCATTTATATAGGGCTAATTTCAACTAATAAAATGGATGTATGCAGTTTGTTCGTTCTGATAACTGTATATCAATTCTTTTTGGCTCATGTACTCATATATAATAAAACAATCATTGTGGTTTGTGAACTCGTTGAGAACAGTTGAACAGATAACAGTGTTTAGTGATTGTATCGAATTTTAGTTCGACAATTTGGACCACCAGCATGTTTTGTTTTTTTTGATTTGATGTTTAACGTCCCCGCCAACACTTTATAGGTCATTTTGGAGACGCTGCTTCCAATTGTGTGGGCCTTTTACCCGACATTGAGATTAAATGATATCTCAAGCCCTGTCGCCCAGTGAAACCAATAGGTTTATAAGCATGGACGGTCCGACTCGCACCGCTTTGCCTGGGCAGGCTAAGGAACTATTGATTTGTTGTTATACTGTGATACCAGGAAAATGGCAGTCATTCACTCGAACAGTAAAGGTTAAGGCGAGCCTGCGTATCCGCACAATCTCGTCAGAATCTTTGCTGCTTGATCAAATAAACTGCAGATCAAGGGAACCTTCTGCCAAAGAACCAGTGTTCAAGCTCATGTTATGGCTGAGCATGCACACTAAAACAATTACGATTACACAACCCTGTGACATAGTGCATTCTTTCATACCTCCACAATTGCTACATTTGAGCCCCGCCAAGCGAATTTGTGTCTTCGAGCATTCCGTCATGACAAATTTTAACTGCGCATGCCCAGCCATTCAGAGGGGCCAGGGATATGGTTTTCTGTCTGAAGGTTCCTCTTGATTCACTGCTTGTATGAGCGAGCAGCGAAGGTTCTGGCGAGACTGCGCGGATGCGCAGGCTCGCCTGAACCTTCGCTGCTCGCACAGGCGAAAAGTACCAAAATCGCTTGACGGGGCCCATTTGGAATGATAATTTGTGATTTTTCTTATCAATACTCCAACAATAGGTTGTGGGTGTTCGATAGAACCGGTTCTAACGATTACTCACAACCTGCGTCTTAGAGCAGAAATAAGCAAAAAACACCAGTCCGCACAAAACATACATTAATGGCGCCTAGTGAAATCTGCCTTACAATGCAGATTTCAGTAATAGCAATCTCAAATGGATAGCTTCCTTTCTTTGCTACAGAAAACAGCGCGTTGTTGTTAATGGTGAATCTTCAGAGTGGGCACCAGTTTTGTCTGGAGTCCCACAAGGGACTGTTCTTGGTCCACTGTCATTCTCCCTTGTGGCCCGACCCTATTGCTTGTCTAGAGGATGCAATAAAATATGTTTAAACTATTCTCCCTGTACATAAATGATATTTACACTGACATTAACCCATAAATAAGACTGTTCGCAGATGACTGTGTTTGCTACCGGGAAATTGGAGGTACAGAGGACTCACTGAAACTTCAGAAGGATATAGATAAATTAGGATGTTGGGCACGAAAATGGGGCATGAGATTTCAGCCCGTTAAATTCAATATTATGCAGATTACCAGGAAGAGAACAAATAAAACTGAGGCTTCTTACACCTGAGAGGGAACCGTCCTCGAGAACGTGGATTCTATTAAATACCTTGGTGTGACACTCACACACAATTTGAGATTGAATACACATATTAGCAACATGTGTACTAAGGCACACAAAACGCTTGGTTTCCTGAGGCGAAATCTTCATCAGTGTCCTGTGAAAGTGGTTGTATCTGGGACCCCAGCGGAGTGGTTCTTAATGAAGAAATTGAAAAAGTTTAGAATAGAGCTGCTAGATTTGTAACAAGCAATTACTGCTTTGAAACTGAGAGCATGGCTGGAATACTAGGAAAATTGAGATGGGAGTCTCTCAAGAAAAGGAGAAAAGATAGTAGGTTAATATATTTATACAAAGGTCTAAAGGCTGCTGTCAGCATTCCAGCAGATGACCTTGTTCCCCCAGCTAGGCCCTGTAGAAATCATCATTCATTGGCGTTTCAGACCCTTACTGCAGGAACTGACATTTATAAAGAATCATCCCCCACCCTCCTCCACCCCCATCGAACCATCGGAGATTGGAATGCCCTTCCCGATTCGATTTTTTCAACAGTTGAAGGTGCTGAGGATTGTGTAGCTAAGTTTACTTCTTTGGTGAGAGATATAGGGACTAACATCCCATCACAGGTCCTAGTGTATGAATGTGTAGTTTTCATATTTCGTCGACAGCCGTATCAATCAGAATACGATACCATCGACGGTGTGTCGCTAATGATCGAGGTCCGTATCTCGACATTTTTCAAAGGTCTATAAAACCTCTAAGAGTGCACGAATTATGTCAGACTCGCGTTGTTGTTGAAGTGTAAATGGTAGATAAACTATATAAGGCGTTTTATTGCTTTCGTCTTTTCATCAAGCATTAGATTAATGATATTCTATGAAAACTGATTTTTTTTTCGAAAGAACCGGTATTTTATAATGTTTTTCAGCGTCACAACTCTCTGTAGTGAACAGACAATTAACATATTGTGTCTTTAAAAGATCGACTTGTTTGTAAATGTTAAAACTTACGATTTGCCTCCCCATATACGTCAAACTCACGATGTTCCTCTGTCGACATCCGTACTGCTCGGCTGAAAACCGTATTTCTCGGTCGACAGCAGCTTTACACCGTATCGGCTTGGTCGACAACACAGGTATAGAAAATGCTATTACCCCCGTGAATACGCCATTCAGTGTCTTTTTAAAGATCAGTACAATTAGCTCATTTTACTCCTCATTTTGTGCCAGATATCCCAAAAGTGGCAAACAGTGCAAAAAAGATCAGATACATGTACCACAGAACGCGGAGTCTCATTAGGGCATACACTAAATGTTTGCAAACGGTTATAAATTTTGAAGAAGCCACAACCAGACATCCCTAAATTTTGAAATGGACGTGTTCCATACTGATATAGGGTTGGTGATTCCATTCTGTACAAAATGGGTTAAAAGTACGCAGAGTGGGTCGATTACGTAATTCTTTGTGTCATTAACCCAAATAAGATAATTGGAAAAGCCCAGGTAATAAGTTTGAAGTGGTCCATGTCCAACTGTAGGGGAGCTAGGTTTGTATTGTTAGAAGTAAATTTTGCAGAACTGTATGTGCTTTCAACAAAACAGTTATACACAGATGAGATGCCACGTGCCGCGGCGTCTGATTTGGGTCTGCAATGTTTGCAAATGTCCCCCCTCCCCCCCCCCCCACACACACACACAAAAGGCTGCTAGGCATATATGAGTTTATGGGGTGTTTATATCAATAACAAGGATTCTAACATGACGTTAACGTTTTTACCATTGAACCCAGTGGAAACGTCAGCGTTTGCAAATATGCGATGATTCACGTCGTCAACGTGGTGCGTGCAATTTGGCGTCATCGTGACGTTGCATGTAAACATTTCCTTCTGTCGACATCCGCTGCAAAATAGTGCCCAAGATAACGCTTTGTTACTACTGTATTTCAGTTTAGCATCATGTTAGAATCGAAATAATTTCCACGCAGCCGGTGTATTATCGTGATTAACACACGGTGTTATCGGGCAGATGCGAATATTAATTCACTCCGGCTTCGCCGTCGTGAATTAATATTTCGCAATCTGCCCTCCAACACCGTGTGTTAATCACGATAACACACGGTACGTGGAGATTATTTCTTAAATAAAGTCATTTTGTTTTCAAGGTTAGCGCCCTAGGCAAGTGAACGTCATCAGCAGCTGAGTCGGATGCGCGACCGACTAATGATCAGGAGCATCACGTGAACAAGTCCGTGAAATGAAGACCCCCCTATACCCCACTTTATATAGAGAAAACTGGGGTTTAGGGGGGTATTCATCATTTTTCTTATTTCTGCTCCCAGACATAGGTTGTGGGTACTCGTTAGAACCGCCTCATTGAGGCGGTTCTAACGAGCACACACAACCTATGTTTTGAGCATTTATAGGAAAAATATCAAGGATTTTCATCAGAAATGTAGCCATTTTGGAGATGTGAGAAATGCACTATGCCGTACGGGTGTGTTATCGTAATGAGGACGCGGATTCGATATCTGCCGGGTTCGGCAACATTCTTTCCTGGAGATTGATCATGAAATCTTTTCCACGGTCATTATCTACCATTCGCTTATTCAAGAAGGGCAGTTGTCAGTTTCTGATGAAAGAATGTGCACCGCTCACGTATAAGTCTGCCCAGGAAATGTGTGGCTAGGTAAACTGATCAGCTTAAAAATGACATAAAAAGTGTTGACTTGGTCGTTTAACTCCAATATAAATTTATTCAGGTTAAATACTTGCTAGTAACAATTAAGAAATATAAGCCCTTTTTCCGAAAATTGAAGATAAAAGAAACAAGAACAACAGTGAAAAACATTTCGGTGAATAAACAATCCCTTTATATCAGGTGTAGTAAATGCCTTACGAAACGTTTATGCTCTGGAAAAATGAAATTCACCAAAGGAATTAAACATCGAGTAGTCAAATTTTCTATACCAGATTAGCTAGTTTCGACAAAGTAGGCCTCATTAGTCACCTTCCAATATATTCAAGCCCCATTTGAACCATTAAAGAGATCATCCATTTTTTTTTTCACGAATAAAATTTGCAGGATTCAGAAGAAGCTGTCGGAATATCTTCGAGGAGCCAGACAAATGTTATTGCAATGAAATAAACATGCATGATCGTCATTCTTGCATTTCCTACGACAAATTATGACGAAAACGCCCCACAACTCTATATCACCGCTTCCGATGCGACCGTTAAACTAAAAGGGCATGGCGGCTGGTTCAAAACGTTGTTAAAACAATGACGTCTGTTCTGCAATATTTAAAAATGCTACGTTCACTGGGACAACATTATATCGCTCTAACGGGTAACGTTAACAAAGCAAAGTCCGTTTTTTATATCCAAAGATCAAAACTCATGTTTCAACAGAATTTCATCGTGGGTATTGTTGCTTCAACACGATTTCTGGCCCAGAATAGCTTCAAGCAGCTATGTTCATTGGATTTTGTTAAAAAATATATGCTTTGTGGGCCTGATTTAAAATACCAACCAGACGATAAATTTGCCAAAGTCTATCCATTGATCACAAGCTATCGCCCCATCAGCACTCTCAGTGCTTTGATTATTACTTGGTCTATGGTGACTTAACATGGTACACATATTGGTTAGGGACTGCAGATGTGAATGAAGGTACCCAAGTTTTTATCTGACCCCTGGGCTCATGGGGTGAGGGCAAAGGTCAAATTTTCAGGTAAATGCTTGTGAATGCAACTAATTTTTTTATTAATTTGCCAATGGGGACCAGACTTGGTAAACATATTTCTTAGGGACTGCAGATGTGCATAAAGGTATCCGAATTTCGGTACGTCTCCAGCGGGGTCATGGTGTGAGATCAAAGATCAAATTTTCAAGAAAATGCTTGTGAATGCAACGTTTATGCTTTAGCGGTAGGGATCTGTATGGTTCCTATGTGGTGGAAATCTGAAAGGTTTCTGAGATATATGACCTCTTATGAAGTTGAGGGGGCGGGGCATGGCCCCAGCACATTGTCCCATTACAAAGGGACCCCCAGGCTGGCGTGACTGAATGAGTCTTATAATAAGGATTAGGAATATGTATGGTTTAGAGATGGGGGTCTGAGATATATGACTTTTAATGAAGTAAAGGGGTGAAGCATGGCCCGGGGAAACCCGAGGAACCACAGGCTGGTGTCACTGATTGCATCTTATTATAAGGAACACGACTATATATGGTTTAAGGTTGGGGATCTGAAGGACTTCAGAGATATTAAGCTTTGGGGGGGGGGGGGGGGGTGGCATGGACCGGTCACATCCCGGGTAGACCCCCGGGTTTGTGTCACTGAATGTGCCTCCTCATAAGGAACAAGACTATATATGGTAAAGGGCTGGGGATCTGAATGGTTTCTTAGCTATATGTTTTTATTAAGTGAAGGGGGGGGGGGGGACATGGCCCCGGCACAACCTGGGGGACTCCCGGGTTGGCATAAAAAAACATATGACTTAGAGGTTAACTCTTGGGACATTTCTATAAAAGTTTTATCACAATATCTGCAAAAGCTTGACAGTAAATGACATTTTTCAATTTTCCACATTATAAGTCTATGGAAATTCTAAGTTGCCATAGCAACCAAACTAAAGGGCCGATTTTCATAGAAAAAAAAACAACAAAAAACTATCAATCCCCCAACCCAAGTATGCTACCGATAAAATTTGGACCAAATAGGCCAAGTGGCTTCAGAGGAGATGTCGTTTGAAAGTGTTGACGACAGACGATATACGACGGACAGCTGCTTATCTTTAAAGCGCCTCCGAAGACTTCAGCTCTGGTGAGCTAAAAAGTGATAGTTTCTTCTGATTAACAGTTCTATGCATCAATCGAATGTTGAACAGTATTTTCGTAATGTTGTGATTTCTGTACATACAAGAATTTCGCCGAAGGCTTTGTCGCGCCCGTGGGGGCGCAAAGTCACCCAACCATGATATGTAGGTCAAGGTCAAACATAGATGCATGCACAAAAGTTTCGATTCTTAAATGCAAGCTTGTACTAAGTATCATTAAGCTCTAATAATTCTTGAGAAATGAACTTAACCATTAGGGTGAACGCTAGGGTGGTCGCAATATTTTACAACGTCGGTGAACCATGAAATGTAGGTCTTGGTCAAATATGGATGCTTGCATTTAAGTTGCCATCCACAGATACAAGTTTGTACCAAGTATCATTAATGAAGCTCTTATAGTTCTTGAGAAATAAACTTGACCATTAGGGTGAACGCTAGGGTGGTCGCAATATTTTACAAAGTCAGTGAACCATGAAATAAAGGTCAAGGTCAAATATGGATGCTTGCATTTAAGTGACCATACCCAGATACATGTTTGTACCAAGTATCATTAATAAAGCTCTTATAGTTCTTGAGAAATAAACTTGACCATTAGAGTGAACGCTAGGGTGGTCGCAATATTTTACAAAGTCAGTGAACTATGAAATGTAGGTCAAGGTCAAATATGGATGCTTGCATGTAAGTTGTTATAACAAGATGCAAGTTTGTACCAAGTATCATTAATGAAGCTCTTATAGTTCTTGAGAAATAAACTTGACCATTAGGGTGAACGCTAGGGTGGTCGCAAATGTTGACGCTTTGACAAACGGACGAGCGAACGGACGAACGAAAGAACGGACAGATGGGCGGAAAACCGGGCGCCTATATGGCGCCATGCTAATAGCAGGCGCGACAATAAAATGGGTGTACTACTTTTGAAGGAAAAACATAGTATGGCATAGTTATTACTCTTCATTTCATAACAAGTGTACTTATTTTTCCTTAATCATATGACGTCGTTGATAAGCATGCAATACAAATCGTATGAGCACAAAATGGCATCTCAAGCTCTGCCGCCCAATCATCCGGTAGGGTTTAAATGCATGAACAATCCGACTCGCACCACTTTTCCAGGTCAGGCTTAAACCTTCTAACCGGGTTACAAGTACTCATGTGCTATCGATTTCAGCTGTACGTGGAAGCACCATACAGCCAAATCTATTTCTCCAGTGACCTAGTTTTTGACTCGGCATGACCCATATTCAAACTTGACCCAGATATCATCAAGGCAAACAGTCTGGCAAAGTTTCATAAAGACTGAAGCAAAACTAAGGCCTCTAGAGGGTGAACAAGGTTGTAAAGAAATTTGACCTAGTGGCCTAGTTTTTGACCTGACATGAAACGTATTCGAGTTTTACCTAGATATCATCAAAGTGAAACTATTCTATCTGCCTTTTTCATAAGTTTACAGGAGAAGGTAAAAACTGAAATTCTTAACTGCTTTGTCTACTATAACAATTCTGAAAGCGTGTTTGAGTTTACAATGTGTATTGTAAACATTGTGGACAGTTTTAATTGAACATATCTGAAAAATAAAACAAATCATCACATGGTCTAGTTACGCGCTGAAATTGAACATTTACGGCCATAATGTTTAGTGCAAAACTAGTCTATCATATGGGAAAAGCTGGTTTTGAAGCAGTTTGAAGCCAAAAAAGTGTTGCATATTGCAGAAAGTGAATTAATAATTATGATGTAATTATTTGTTTCAGCAGAAACTGAAAAAATAGTCTTTATTCTCACATCAAATTTACAACAAGGCATCGCATGCGATACAAATCCCTTCGCACTAGACAACTTCGTGTGTGGAAAACAATGAAATGGCAAAAGTCCAACTTGCTTGAGATATTATCATATGCAACATCTGTGTAAAGTTTGTTTAAAAATCCATCAATAAATGTACATTCTAGAGTGATGACAATGTATCTCTAAAAATAGCCATAGTGACCTTGACTTGAGGCCATGACCACGAAAGTAGATCTTGCTCAAGATATTATCATAAGCATCTTTTGTGTGGAGTTATATTCAAATCTGTTAATAAATGTAGGCGGTAGAGTGATGACAAAGTTTTTCTAAAAATAGCCACCTTGACCTTGAGGTCATGACCTTGAAAGTCAAAGCTACTCGAGATATTATCATAAGAAACATTTGTGTGAAGTTCTATTAAAATCCATCAATAAATGTTGGCGCTAGAGCGATGAAAACGTTTCTCTAGAAATAGCCACAGTGACCTTGACCTTGAAAGTCAAAATAGCTCGAGATATTGTCATAAGGAACATTTGTGTGAAGTTATATTGAAATTGAAAAAAAATGTAAGCGCTAGAGCAGTGACAAAGTTTTTCTAAAAAAAGCCACAGTGGCCTTGACCTTGAAAGTCAAACTCGCTCGAGGTATTGTCATAAGGAACTTTTGTGTGAAGTTATATTGAAATCAGTGAAGAAATATAGGCGCTAGAGCGACGACAAAGTTTTTCTAAAAATAGCTACAGTGACCTTGACCTTGAGGCAATGACCTTGAAAGTCGAACTCGCTTGAGATATTTTTATAAGGAACATTTGTGTGAAGTTATATTGAAATTGGTGAAGAAATGTAGCCGCTAGAGCGATGACAAAGTTTTTTTCTAAAAATAGCCACAGTGGCCTTGACCTTGAGATCATGACCTTTTAAGTGGAACTCCCTCGAGATATTGTCATAAGGAACATTTGTGTGAAGTTATATTGAAATCAGTGAAGACATGTAGGCGCTAGAACGATGACAAAGTTTTTCTAAAAATAGCCACTGTGACCTTGACCTTGAGGCCATGGCCTTGAAAGTCGCTCGAGATATTGTCATAAGGAACATTTATGTGAAGTTATATTGAAATTGGTGAAGAAATGTAGGCGCTAGAGCGATGACAAAGTTTTTCTAAAAATAGCCACAGTGTCCTTGACCTTGAGGTCATGACCTTGAAAGTCGAACTCGCTCGAGATATTTTTATAAGGATCATTTGTGTGAAGTTATATTGAAATTGGTGAAGAAATGAAGGCGCTAGAGCGATGACAAAGTTTTTCTAAAAATAGCCACAGTAACCTTGATCTTGAGGTAATGACCTTGAAAGTCGAAGTCGCTCGAGATATTTTTATAAGGATCATTTGTGTGAAGTTATATTGAAATTGGTGAACAAATGTAGGCGCTAGAGCGATGACAAAGTTTTTCTAAAAATAGCCACAGTCATCTTGACCTTGAGGTTATGACCATGAAAGTCGAACTTGCTCGAGATAATGTCATAAGGGACGTTCGTGTGAAGTTATATTAAAATCGGTCAAGAAATGTAGGCGCTAGAGCGATGACAAAAGTACGTACGTACGTACGTACATACGTACATACATACGTACGTACGGGACAAATGTTATATGCCCCCTAATAACTATGTTGTCCGAGGGGATAATTATACCAAAGAATGCCCTTTTATTTTACTTCTCTTGCATAAAAAATGAAGTTTATTTATAAGATTTTATTAGGAAGCATGGATATCAGTTATTCTTATCCCTTTATCTATCTATAATTTCGGACCCCGCCCATCGGGGCTTGAAGAAATAGATGGGCTGCATGATGCTTCCACGCAGAGCTGAAACCGACCTGCACACGAGTACTGGTTAACCGCTTAGACGCTAAGCGTGCCCAGGCAAAGCAGTGTGCGTCGGACCGTCCATGCTTATAAACACTATTGGTTTAATTGGGCGGCAGGTCTTTTGATGTCATTGCATCTCAAGGTCGGGTCAAAGTCCCACAAAAATGGACGCAATGTCTATAAAATGACCTTTACCGTGTTGACGGGGACGTTAAAGCTCAAATCAAACAAACTTTCTATAATTTTGACAGCACCGATACTTTTTTAGATAATAATCAAGGTTCTATACCATGGTACACATGTCACGTGCAAGAACCACAACTCTGGTGGCCTTTTGTAACCCCTTTGAGGTATGACGATGTAACATGGTACAAAAGACGAGGAGAAGCCTTGCAAAATGTGCAAGAACCAGAACTCCAGATGCCATAGTATTTTAGTTATCTCCCATGACAACATAACCTTGTGTTCACCATAGCTTTCACATAGTTTGAGATATATTGATGACACTTGGTAAGAATATACTCAAGGTTAAGAAGGCATGTCATTAGCCAGAACCATACTCTGCCTGTCATCGTATTTTAGTCTGTTACCTTGGCAATACTGTTACATTGGCAATACTGTTACCTTGGCAATAGTATCTTATGATAACTATAACTTCAATCCCTTTGATTAGTAATGATGGTTCTTAGTAGATAAGAAGGCATGTCTTGTGCAAAAACCACCAATTTGTGTGCAATTATATTTTAGTTAGTTAGTTGATGATTCTGAGTACAGCTTTACATGATGTTAAGAAGGTGTGTCATGAGCAAGAACCACAACTTTAGGTGCCATGGTCTTGTGATTATCTTCCCTGACAGTATAACATTGTAATGGCCATAACTGCAGCAACCTTTGAAATGTATATTGGTGGTACTTGGTATGGTTGTACACAAGTTTGAAAAGGCATGTCACAAGCAGACCCATAGCTGTAAGTGCCGCATTATGTTAATTATCTCCCCTGAAAGAATAGCCTTGTGGTCCCCAAAGCACTAAAACCCTTTAAGATGTTGATGCTTGGTACAATTGTACACCACGTTGACACAGCATGTTATGAGCAAGAGCCACAACTCAGTGGGTGCAACTGTAATTGTGATCTCCATAACTCGACCCCCATTATGAGTCAGTTGTTTATCAATTGACCAAAAGTTACTATAAGCAAAAAATCTCTTTCAGTGCTGGAGTCCACGTGACTACCACTTATTTGGGGAAACCCAGGTTATTAATAGAAAATAGTTACACTATTCTTATCATTTTAGGTCAGAGTGTTGCATAAGAGGGTTATCAATAGAATCTGATTGGGCTTGGCAAACAGAATGGACCCAGATCAGATGCCGTAGAACTCAGCGTCTGATGAGAAGCTACACTGTTTGCTTAAAATACTGGTATTTAAGGGTCTCTGGTCGGGCCTATTGGAGTCCAACTGTTGGTTTTCTTTTGCTCCAGCATTTCAGTTATTTCTTGGAGTCCTCACCGTTGTTTCATCTCTGTGGTTGTTTGATTTTTGTGTTCTCGGAGATGTTACACTGAGGAGTTAGGAAGCCTTCATGCGGACTGAAAAAATTATTTGTTTAAAGCGACGGAAGTAAGGGTGAAGATTGCGGTCGCATAAAATCAATTTAAGCCCACTTACCATTCCAATGCGGTTCTTCTGTTGCGGTTTATTTTTGTTATAGTTTGTCTTTGAATATGTATATCGCTTATATATATATATTTTTTTTTTTTTTTTTGGGGGGGGGGGGGGGGGGGGGTTGGATAGCCAATTGGCCATTTTGTTGGAAAGTAACTGTCCTTTTGGCTTTCTGCTATTGATATTTCCATTAGGGTCTAGGCATTTCATGTTTTTGTTTCTTTCCATTTGGTGTCTCTGATGGTAGGTGTGGCTTAATTGTATTGATTCCTGATCATTGCCTTCACTTCTATTTATAAGTTTCAGTTCAGGACCTTCAACCAATCAGTGCTGTCTAATTAAACCTTAAGATGCCAAGAAAAAACTGCATCTGAAAGTGTTGTCTGTTTATGTTGTCTGCTTAATATTCTTGCCAACTTTTCACGCCTATCTTTTGCATGTAGGCAAACATAGTGGGTGCAGATCAAACTGCTCCTTGGGTAGCTGTCTGATCTTGGTCCACATTGTCTGCAACAATAACTTTTAAAGTGTCCAGCAGACAACAAAGCAGACGATAATTTTTGTGATTGGCAACTACAGGGTTAAAGTTGTGTGTTCTCTGGAATCACCATTTTCCGGATGCAACCGAAATAAACAGTAGCTCATTGATGGACCTTATCGGGTGACTAACGGACACTATGGAACATAAACTTGTGGGCTATATTTAGATTGGAAAATCCATAGTTTGCCCCCACCCCCACCCAGCCATGCTTATACAAGCCACAGGAATTTCACTGGCTCAATGTTTATTAAATAAAGCAGTTATTTCTGTGTCATTACAATACACACAAAACCTCTGCCTGTGACTTTTGTTGTCAGAAGTTTGTTTGTTTGAATTGATGGTTTATGTACCCGTCAACACTATTTAGGTCATTTTGGAGATGTTAACTGCTTCCAGTTTTGTGGGACTTTTACCCGATATTTAGATAAAATGGAATCTCAAACCCTACCACCCAAACAGACCAATATGCAGAGTCCGATTTGCACCACTTGGCCTGGGCAGGCTTAGACCATCTAAGCGGTTTACGAGTACTCATGTGCAGTTGGCTTCAGCTTGGGGATGAAGCACCATGCAGCCCAATCTATTTCTATAAGCCCCAATGGGAGTGGGGCAGTAAATACACAGAGAGTTATGTATGACACCTGAACTTCTGATTGGTTTGTCTGTCGGGCAGCCTTTGCTTCAGTTTAATCTTGCCAGCGGTGTGACAAATAGGGTCTTCTTCTAATAACTTTGTATAGTTCCATTTCAATTTAAGGGGTTTCTGATTTATTTTATTTATTGCAAGTTAAACAAAAGTCTATATACTTAATGTACTTAGTGAAGCCGCTGATCAGTGCTAGTATTCTCCATGTGTTGTCAGGGCGCTGTGTAAAAAGTAAAATATTGACTGTGCTAGTGTACTGGGGCATTGGCTTATCAATCGACCCAAAATTACTAACTACAGAAGCTTCCCTCCTGCTATTGTCCATGTAACTGTCACTGACAAAATCCAGGTACCAGTTATTTATAGCAGTGATAGGCTCCTCTTTGTGACGTCACAGCATTGTAAAAAGGTAAAACATGGACTGGGCTTGTGCACTGGGGCATTGGCAAACAGTAGATATCTAATCAGATGCCACAGCACGGCATAGCACGGCGTCTGATGAGGTATACGTTCCTTGCTTAAAATACCGTAATTTAAGGGTTAAACGAACAGATGCACTAGTTTCGCACTGACTGAAATCATAAAATGCAGATAAACTAGTTGGACAAATATGTGTTTTTCTAAGCAATTTGTCAGTGCACAATGGGGAAATTTATACACATGTTGTAAAATGTAAAATACCATCAAACTATGGAAAAAAATGTTTTTCACCAAAAATGTCACTAAGAATAGTTTCGCGTTAAAGCCTCGATCTGACCTGGTGTCCTAGTTGTTGTCCCGACATGATCCATATACGAATTTGACCTAGATATTATCAATGCAAACATCCTGGTAAAGTTTCATGAAGAGTAATGCAAAACTGTGGTCTATAGAGGGTGAACAAGGTTTTCAAGAAATTTGACCTAGTGACCTAGTTTTTGATCCGACATGACTCATATCCAGATTTGATCCAGATATCATCGAGACAGACATTCTGGTAAAGTTATATGAAGATTGAAGTAAAATTGTGGTCTCTAGAGGATGAACAACGTTTTAACGAAATTTGACCTGGTGACCTAGAGAGGGTGAACAAGGTTTTCAAGAAATTTGACCAAGTGACCTAGTTTTTTATCCGACATGACCCATATTCAGATTTGATCCAGATATCATCGAGACAATTATTTTGGTAAAGTTTCATGAAGTTTGAAGCAAATCTGTGGTCTCTAGAGGGTGAACAAGGTTTTCAAGAAATTTGACCGAGTGTCCTAGTTTTTGATCCGACATGACCCATATTCAAACATGATCCAGATATCATCAAGACAAACATTCTGGTAAAGTTTCATAAAAAATAAAATAAAACTGACCTCTAGAGGGTGAACGAGGTAAATGTTGACGATACACGTCGCACGACGCACTAACGGCGGACAAAGGATGATCACAACAGCTTACCTTGAGCTTTGCTCAGGTGAGATAAAAAAAAAACAAATTCTTCTTCTGAAACATTTACCACTACTCTTTCACTTTCTTCTTCTTCTTCTTCTTCTTCTTCTTCTTCTTCATCATCTTCTTCTTCTTTCGCTTTGTTTGTGTTACAGTTGAATTCATATAAACAGTGCAAACCAAAACTCCATCTTGGCAATCTTATCTGCGACTACTACAGCACTGGTGGATCATTTGTCTCCGAGTGTAGGCTGGAAAATCATTACGAAAACACGCCTATGCAAATGCATTGTAAACTTTACTCACCAAAACACGAAATTTTAAGATGAAAAATTGTGATATTTTCTTATTTCTGCTCAACACATAGATTGTGAGTACTCGTTAAAACCGCCTCATCGAGGCGGTTCTAACGAGTACCCACAATCTGTATTTAAGAGCAGAAATAAGAAAAATAAGGTGTACCCCGGTAAACCCCATTTTTACTATATAAAAGTGGGATTTGAGGGGGTCAAAATTATATAGGCGTGTTTTCGTGATGTGTTCCTAAAGTAAACTTAAGACCATTTCGTTCAATCCTTAAATTTAAGTTCTTTGGCAAACATCACATGTTTGTCTCATATTTCAGTAATAATGCCTTTTGGTTTTGGAAGAGGTTCTATCGAAGATGTACGACCCGAAGTAGGTTCAGTTTTGCCACCCACTCAACGCCACGTCGATGTGATCTACATAAAAACGATTCACAGAGGAAATACGCCCGGGTCAACCAAACTGACGTACCCAATGCCAATGTATCCTGAGAGAGATTACAATCTCGTACTTGGTGCGACCTCTCAAGCAAAGGTACCGTTAAGTAAAAATCTTAATGCTCTATGTGATGTGTATATTTTCAGAAGACGACGTTTTGAAACATTTTTCTTATTTTTCCCAGAAGACAGGACTTGTCATTTCACGCAAATTGACCCAAATAAGTCACAGAAACCAAGATCTGACATTTCATGCAAATTGCCTCCTATGGAGACAATTTGCATGAGATGTCGATTCCTGTTTTCTGGGAGAAAATTTGCATGAGATGTCGATTCCTGTTTTCTGGGAAAAGAGACAATTTGCATGAGATGAAAACAGGAATCGACATCTCATGCAAATTGTCTTCATGAGAGACAATTTGCACGAGATGCCAAATCCTGCTTTTTGGGGAAAAGTAAGAAAGCTATCAACAATTTGTCGTCTGCTGAATTAGCCCAGAGAGTGGTAGAGGTTAAACAACGAACTCGATGAAGTATTCAAAGTAGGCTGACAGAGCTGAAAATGCAATTGACAGCAACAAAGAAACATTAATTCATATCTTATTATAAGCGTTGGTCAAATTAGATTTTTAGTACTTTTGATGTTTCTAACCCATCCACACCCACCCCACCCCCTCCGCCCCCAATATTTTGCGCATCACGTGAACAACTCCGTGAAATGAACACCCCCTTACACCCCACTTTGTATAGGGAAAACTGGGGTTTACGGGGGTAAACATTATTTTTCTTATCTTTACTCCAAGACATAGGTTGTGGGTACTCGTTAGAACCGCCTCATTGAGGCGGTTCTAACGAGCACCAACAATCTATGTTGAAAGCAGAAATAATTAAGATGTTATAATTTTTACCTAATGTTTATCATCTTCTGACACCATGTTGGACGCCATTATTTCTTACGGACATGTTTTCCTAATGGACAAATGTTTCTCAATAAGTCAAATGGCAAGAAACCTCAATTAGGCAGACTCAGCAAACGCAGTGGTTTGCATCGTATAACAGAAAATCATTGTGTTTTCTGTCATTCTGTTGTTTTTTCTTTCTCTCCAATGTTAATACATCATTTCAAGTGGCCTTATTTCCAAATTAACTCAAAAAGGCTGTATGGCTGCGCGTTAAAAACATATGTCAGAACTGTCATCGACTAAAATGTTTATTAAACTATCACATTTGAAAATGAGGTGTATATTAATACTTCAATTACTGTAAATTCTGACATTAAAGGAATTATTCACAATTTCTTAGGAATTCCTACACTTATTTCCTCAGCTGACCTTAATTCAAAATGTTCATGGACGGCACTGCTACAACAGTCTCCGGTAGGCTGTTCCATTACAACGAATATTCTATTGGACAACCGTTTGCTCGAAGATTCAGTCTTGACCGTCTTTTGAACAATTTATGTGTGTGCCCTATAATGCCGGTGTATTCGGCAAAAGTAAAAAAAAAAAATGTCAATATTGACAACATCTATTTTATTGATGATTTTGACACCTGCTCTTAATCGTCTATATTCCAAGGATGGTAATCCTAATTCCAGATAATAATTTGACAAGTCAGCTTACTCTCCGCTGAACATTTTCCAAAACTATGACATTTTTCTGATGCAGTGGTGTCCAAACTGGAGTTGCATACTCTAGGTGCGGCCTGATCAGTGTTTTATAAAGAACCAAAAATATGCCCTTGTCAATATATTTGAAGGTTCTGAATATCACGCCAAATACTTTATTAGCAGTTGTAACTTTGGTGATTATATGTTCACGGAACAGAAGCTTACTGTCATTCGTTTCACCCAGGTCCTTTTCTTGTTTGACCTTTCGAATTACTTTTCCTCATTATTTGATATCATCATAACATAATTTGCTATAGCTTCGTGTCTTCCAAGATGGAGATGTTTACATTTCTTAATGTTATAGAACATTTTCCAATCAATGGCCCAAATCCCTGAATTTCGAATTTCTTCCTGAAGTTTTATTTTTTGAGACGGTTGGTTGACAATGGAGTAGATCTTTGCATCATGTGTATATAACTTAATCAGGCACTCCACTGTATCTGACAGGTCATTAATGAAAATTAGGAACAAGATCGGACCGAGCACACTCCAACTGCGGTATGCAACTTGTTACTGGTATCCATTCTGAGTAACTACCGTTTATAACTACTCGCTGTTTCCTATGTCACAAAAAATCTTTTACCCAATTACGGACTTTTCATTTAATATCATATCCCTCCACTTTCCTGTGTAATCTCCTGTAAGGCACTTTATACATATACACTTTATACATATGTGCCATACAGAAACTTCCCTTCCATTTGAACTTGTGTACAACAGTACATTTGAAATAAAGGCTAGTATCCGATTTCCTTTCCTGAATAGTACGGTACAATCTTAATCAAGCAACTTGAATTATGACACTCTATGTCATATCTTACCTCGTTTCAAACTTCACTACGAAACCACGCCTGTACAAATACATTGTAAACCTTACCGCCGAAAAAAACGAAAATTTTAAGATGACAAATTGTAATATTTTTAATGTTCCTACTCAAAATAAAAATTGGGGTACTCGTTAGAACCGACCCATTGCGGCGGTTCTAACGAGTATTCACAATCTATAGTTTAGAGCAGGAATTAGAAAAAAATAAGGTTTACCATATGCATGGTCGTTAACCCATGGTAGTTAACCCAATCACGGTTGACAACTTTGCTTCCCTCTTATATTGCGTGGGGTGGATCAGGCCTCAGATTCCATGACGGCTCCAGCGTAAAGGCTTAATTTTATGAAATATCGGTTGGTGCCTGATGCTCTGTCTCTGGTTTGGGCCCATCGGAGTCTAAATGTTGGTTTTCTTTTTCTCCAGCATTTTCGTGGTTTCTTGCTGTCGAGTCCTCACTGTTGTTTCATCTATGTGGTTGTTTGATTTTGTGTTCTCGGAGATGTTGCACTGGTGAGTAAGGAGGCCTTCATGCGGACTATACAAATTATTTGTCTAAAGTAAGGCGAGGATTGCAGCTGTGATAAAGCGATTTGAGCCCACCCCCCTCCCCCCACAGTGGAATTCGTTTCATTGGCCGTTCTAAGGCGGTTCTTGTGTCGCAGTTTATTTTTGTTATGGTTTGTCTTTGAGTGTGTGTATCACTTATAATACTTTGTTTTAGATAGACAGTTGACAATTCTGTGGGAAAGTAACTGTCATTTTGGCTTTCCGCTATCGATGTTTCCATTAGGGTCTAGTTGTTTCGTGTTTGTGTTTCTTTCCCTTTGGTGTCCGTGGTGGGAGCTGTTGGTTATATGTATCGATTTCTGGTCATTGCCTTCACTTCTGTTTTGCCCAGTTTTACTATATAAAAGTGGGGTTCAAGGGAGTCAGAATTATGTAGGCGTGTTTCGCGATTATATTCGTCAACAATTTATGCAAAACTGTAATTTGCAGGTTCTCTATTACTAGTTGTAGCGTGTAAATTAATGGTCACATGATTTTAAGTTCCACCATGAATGTTATTTTTCTTCTGGTTATAAAAGGCACTGGCGGGTATAGCCGCATTCTTTTACAACTTTAGATTCCGTATGTTTCAGTATGATGTAATCATCGGGTTTCACATAAGGGCGAGTAGCAGCAATGTCCGGGAGGTTCGTATAGAGTCTATGACGTTGATGTACGGAGGACGAATGAAGAATGCCTTCGTTTACAGCTCCCCATTCACAGTGGTTCTGAAAAGCGTTTTTATTTCTAGATTGTTAACAGAGTCGAACTGTAATGGGTTGAACCCAATTTGTTCTAGTTCGTATTTCCATCTCGAAAACACGCCTATATAATTTTGACCCTTTATATAGTAAACTGGGTTTTACAGAGGTAAAGCTTATTTTTCTTATTTCTGCTCTAAAATATAGATAGTTGGTACCAACAACCTATATTTTGCGCCGAAATAAGAAAAAATATCACAATTTTTCATATTCAAATTTCCTTTTTTGCTGTGGTAAAGTTAACAATGTATTTGTATAGGTGTGTTTCTGTAATGTGAGGGTTGATAATAGCGCCATTTGAGGAGGTATAATGGAATCATGGACTCATTACGTTTGCACATCCGTGTGACATAGTGCATTTTTTCCTATCTAAAACATTACGAAAACAGGCCTATACAAATACATTGAAAACTTTACTGCCGAAAAACAAAATCGGTCCCCACCCATCGGGGCTTGAAGAAATAGCTAGGCTGCATGATGCTTCCACGCAGAGCTGAAACTGACCGCACACGAGTGCTGGTAAACCGCTTATAGGATCTAAATAGAAGTGAAGGCAATGATCAGGAATCAATACAATTATCCCACAGCTCCCATAGAGACACCAAAGGGAAAGAAACACAAACATGAAACAACAGACCCTAATGGAAACCAATAGCGGAAAGCCAAAATGACAGTTACTTCCCTCAAAATGGTCAAATGGCTATCCAACACAAAATAATATAAGCGATACCAACACTCAAAGACAACCATAACAAAAATAAACCGCTACAGAAGAACCATCTTGGAACGGTCAGTGAAACGAATTAAGCCTGCCGAGGCAAAGCGGTGCGAGTCGGACCGTCCATGCTTACAAACCATATTGGTTACATTGGGCGACAGGGGTTAAGATATCATTTCATCTCAAGATTGGGTAAAAGTCCCCTAAAGATGGAAGCAGCGTCTCCAAAATGACCTCTACAGTGTTGACAGGGACGTTAAACCTCAAATCAAACAAACAGATCCGCCGAAAAAAACGAACATTACAAGTTGAAAAAAATATTTTCTTATTTCTGCTTAAAAATATAGATTGTGGTACTCGTTAGAACCGCCACGACCAGGCGGTTATAACGAGTACCCACAAACTATATTTTAGAGCAGCAATAAGAAAAATAAGCTTTACCCCTGTAAACCCTAGTTTTACTATATAAAAAGGGTGTTCGGGGGGGGGGGGGGGGGGGGTAAAACTTATATAGACGTGTTTTTGTGATGAAACGGACATTTCTCCGATGACAATTTGTAATAATGTTCTCATTTTTACTGCAAACATAGGTTTTAATGGCTCGAAATTCAGTGTACTTAATTCTTGTTGCAACCTAGGCCCTCAAAAAACACTTTCTTGGCTCAAAATAGATTAAAATTAATGGATGTATATAAATGGTAAAAGTAATTTATTTAACGTTCATGAAGTATGAATAAAATCGGGTCACGAGCAAAGTTTAAGTGAACCCCGAAAAATGTTTTTAAGTGAAGGCAATGATAAGGAACTCATACACTTACCTTACATCTACGGCCCCCGCCCATCGTGGCTTGAAGAAATATATGGGCTGCATGAAACCGACCCGCACACGAGTACTGGTAAACTGCTTAGAGGATCTAAGCCTGCCCAGCCAAAGCGGTGCGAGTCGGCCCGTCCATGCGTATAACCCATATTGGCTTGAGATGCCATTTCATCGCAATGTCGGGTAAAAATCCCACAAAATTGGAAGCAACATTTCCAAAATGACCTTTACAATGTTGACAATGTTAAATCTCAATTCAAACAATCCACCCGGAGACACTGGGGCAGAAGAAATATAAACATAGAACAACTTCACCATAATGAAAACGTATCAAGCAGAAAGCCAAAAGGATAGTTCTTTTCCCACAAAGTGGAAGGAAGGCTATCCAAATATAAAGATATAAGCAAAACAATACAAAAACTATATAAATACATTGTAAATGTTACCGCCGAAAAAACGAAGATTTTGATATGAAAAATTGTGATATTTTTCTTATTTATGCTCTAAATATAGTTTGTGGTACTCAATAGAAACGCCTCATCCAGGCGGTTCTAACCAGTACCCACAATCTATATTTAGAGCAGAAAAAAAGAAAAATAAGGTTTACCCCCGTAAACCGCAGTTTTACTGCATAAAATTGGGGTTCAAGGGGTCACAATTATATAGGCGTGTTTTCGTGATGCACACATGCACAACATGAACTATACCAATAATATACAACGAAAGAAGAACCGCCTTGGAACGGTCTGTAAAACATCATTCTCTGAGGAAACATTATAAATAAATTATAATCTACAGATGTTACATAAATAGCTACGGTTAACTTAATCACCTATATCAGGGATGCTCGGTTATTATATCAAACAGTGCAGCCCCGGATCAGACGCCACATTCAGCTCCATGGTTTGTCAATGTTCCTAATAACTTCTTGCACACCAGACAAGGAAATCCGCAATTTTACCCTGGGATAGAAATTTATGTTCTGACCCTGGTGTTCCGACCACAAATCGAATATAATCGCGTGTTTGATAATTACACTGGTTGATTACAACCTCATGTGTGGCGTCGTCATGCGTGACGTCACTAAACATTCCTGTTGTGTCATCACAAAATGGCGGACGTCGGTGACCGAAGTGACAGCAGCACTAAAAATTCGCAATAGAAATGGAAGGTAAGCAAGAAAACGAATCCAATATGGGTGTGAGGGGTGGATAGAAAAATCCGTCCCTCGGGATCACTGTCCGGCATCACTCGGCAAGCCTCGTGATGCCGGACAGTGTCCCTCGGGACGTATTTTTCAATCCACCCCTCACACCCATATAAGATTCTTATATTCTTGCACACCAGACAAGGAAATCCGTGATTTTACCCTGGGATAGAAATTTATGTTCTGACCCTGGTGTTCCGACCACAAATCGAATATAATCGCGTGTTTGATAATTACACTGGTTGATTACAACCTCATGTGTGGCGTCGTCATGCGTGACGTCACTAAACATTCCTGTTGTGTCATCACAAAATGGCGGACGTCGGTGACCGAAGTGACAGCAGCACTAAAAATTCGCAATAGAAATGGAAGGTAAGCAAGAAAACGAATCCAATATGGGTGTGAGGGGTGGATAGAAAAATCCGTCCCTCGGGATCACTGTCCGGCATCACTCGGCAAGCCTCGTGATGCCGGACAGTGTCCCTCGGGACGTATTTTTCAATCCACCCCTCACACCCATATAAGATTCTTATATTCCCATCATGGTTTGTCAATGTTCCTAATAACTTCCCATCATGGTTTGTCAATGTTCCTAATAACTTCCCATCATGGTTTGTCAATGTTCCTATCCGGGATTACTGGACTGGCACTTGCCATAAGGGAACGATAAGCTTTTGAGTGTTAGGTATATCCACTTGCAAGTGGGGATCATGTTGTGGATGAAATGCAATCCTCTTGCAAGGTTCTCTTGGAACCGTAAACTGCAGAACTTTGGATGATCTGTTCACTAAAATCAATGGATAAATTTTAAAAAAAATCAAATTATTCAGAGGGGGACAAATCCTTTTGCGGGCTTTTTGTCACTGCTTTTTGAGACTAAAAGTGAAAAATAAAATGAAATAAAAAATCTAGCAATTGGTGCAAATTATTACAAAAAAAAACAAACTAGAAATTGTGTTTGTGAAACACAATGCCCTCAACCATATGCTTGTCCCTAAATGGGACAGTAAACAGTACCTCATGATCATGTAATAAAAAAAGTAGAAGTAAAACAAAGATCAGGAATTGATACAATTAACTTACTCCACCCATCAAAGACACCAAAGGGAAAGAAACACAAACATTAAGCGACCAGACCATAATGGAAACCTAAACAAAGGAAGGCCAAATATTAAATATCAAATATTAACAGATTTTAAACAAAAATTATTCAGGTCATCTATGCCTTAATAGCAAACACACTGCCAACTATCATGAGCCTAGCTCAATTGGTTCTCCAGTTATTTTGTTCAAAAGGTTTCCCTGTTGCACAAATGTATAAGTCCAAAAAGGGACATAACTCCATTAAATATTTTCAGAATTTCGTCAAAAGTTAATCAGGTCATCTACAAATTAGACCCAAACTGTACACCATATATCATGAGCCTAGCTCAAGCGGTTCTCAAGATATTTTGTTCATAAGGATTCCCTATAGCCACAATGCATAAGTCAAAAAAGTAGCATAACTCCATTAAATATTTCGTCAAAGGTTTATCCGGTCATCTACACATTAGACCCAAAATGTATGCCAAATATCATGAGCCTAGCTCAAGCGGTTCTCCAGATATTTTGTTCACAATGTTTCCCTATAGCCACAATGCATAAGTCCAAAAAGGGGCATAACTCCATTAAATATTTTCGGAATTTCGTCAAAAGTTAATCAGGTCATCTACATATTAGACCCAAACTGTACGCCATATATCATGAGCCTAGTTCGAGCGGTTCTCCAGATATTTTGTTCAAACAGTTTCTCCATAGCTACAATATTTAAGTCCAAAAAGGGGCATAACCCCATTAAATATTTTCGAAATTTCGTCAAAACTTAATCAGGTCATCTACACATTAGACCAAAACTGTACGCCAAATATCATGAGCCTAGCTCAAGCGGTTCTCCAGATCTTTTGTTCACAAGGTTTCCCCATAGCCACAATGCTTAAGTCAAACAAAAGGGCCATTTTGGCCCTGGATCGCTCACCTGATCCATAGGGTATCAAGTTGGCCCCTGGGAGAGCCATTATTGGCCCCGGGCTATAATATGAATAATCTTGGTAGTGGTCTAAAAGGTGAAGCTTCATACCAAATATCAAAGAACGGAACCTTCAGGTTTCAGACAAGATTTTAAAGGTTTTTTTTAAATAAGTCTATATAAACCTTCGGGTCCCCGGGGTGGGCCATTTTTGGCCCCAGGGCTATAATTTGAACACTCTTGGTAGAAATCCACAAGAAGAAGCTTCATACCAAATATCATAGACCTTTGCCTTCTGCTTTCAGACAAGAAGATTTTCATAAGTTTTCATTGCCTTGACTTCTATTTCCTAGGGTTTTAGATGAAGCTTCACAACCAATATCAAAGACTTAGGCCTTGCGGTTTCAGAGTAGAAGATTTGTTTTAAATTTCCCTATATAAGTCAATGTAAAAACGAAGGCCCCGGGGCGGGGGCATTTTTGGCCCAAGGGCTATGATTTGAAGAATCTTGGTAAAAGTCGCCTAGATGAAGCAAATTTCAAAGAACAGGGCCATTCTGTTTTGGAGATGAAGATTTTTAAAAATGTTCCCTGTATAAGCCAATGTAAAACCAAAAGGCCCGCAGGTGAGGGCATTTTACGCCATTGGCCTAAAATTTGAACAATCTTGATCGAGGTCCACTTGATGAATCTTCACACCAAATATCAAGAACTGGGCTTGCGGTTTCAGAGAAGAAGATTTTTAAAGATTTACCCTATATAAGTCTATGTAAAACCAAAGACCCGCCGGCGTGGGGGCATTTTTGGCCCCAGGGCTATAATTTGAACAATTTTGGTAGAGGTCCACTAGATGAAGCATCATACCAAATATCAAAGACCTGGGCCTTGTGGTTGCAGAGAAGAAGATTTTTTTATATTCTCCCTATATAAGCCTATGAAAAACCAAAGGGCCCCGGGGCGGGGACAGTTTTTGGCCCTAGGGCTATAATTTGAACAATCGTGATAGAGGTCCACTAGATGAAGCTTCACACCAAATATCAAAGAACTGGGCCTTGCGGCCTATGTAAAACAAAGGCCCCTAGGGCGGGTGCATTTCTGGCCCCAGGGCTATAATTTGAACAATCCTGGTAGAGGTCCACCAGATGAAGCTTCATACCAAATATCAAAGACCTGGGCCTTGTGGTTTCAGAAAAGAAGATTTTTAAATATTTTCCCTATATAAGCCTATGAAAAACCAAAGGGCCCAGAAGCAGGGGCATTTTTGGCCCTTGGGCTATAATTTGAACTATCTTAAAAGAGGTCCACTAGATGAAGCTTCATACCAAATATCAAAGACCTGGGCCATGCGGTTTCAGAGAAGAAGATTTTTAAAATTTTCAGTAAAATTATCTATTCTAGCACCTGTGACCTAGAGGCGCAACAGACCGGAACCATTTGAACAACTTTGAAAGGGGACCACCTAAGGATCATTCCTGTGAAGTTTGGTCAAAATCCGATCAGTGGTTTAGGAGGAGATATCGTTTGAAGAAAAAGTTTACACACGCACGCACGCACGCACACACGCACGGACGCACGACGGACGACGGACAAAAAGTGATACCAAAAGCTCACCTTGTCACTACGAGACAAGTGAGCTAAACAGGGGCATAACTCCGCAAGGACAAGTCCGACGGAAAAGAAAAAAATATGGGTCCGCTTATTTTTCATGCTCATGTCATATATGAAATTTCAAGATCCTAGCTCAAGCCATTCTGTATTTTTCCTAGGTACTTAAAGCGTAACGGACGGACGGACTGAGGGCAGAAGGTTTCCCTATAGCCACAATGCATAAGTCCCAAAAGGGGTATAACTCCATTAAATGTTTTCGGAATTTTGTCAAAAGTTAGCTCAAGCCATTCTGTATTTTTCCAAGCATAACGGACAGACGGACTGACGGACGGACAGCGCAGAACCTTAATCAGGTCATCTAAACATTAGACCAAAACTGTACGCCAAATACCATGAGCCTAGCTCAAGGGGTTCTCCAGATATTTTGTTCACAAGGTTTCCCCATAGCCACACTGTTAACCCTTATCTTGCTGTTCACGACAACCCCTATCTTTGGAAACAGTGCAGATCCAGATCAGATGGCTTCTGAAGAAGCCATCTGATCAGGTTCTACGCTGTTTGGCATTCAGTTTATGAATTTGTAGCAATAAATAACATCAAGTAATTTGATTGGCTGATAGACAGAAATGGGTGGGGCTTAAATGAATATTCAGCAAGAGAAGGGTTTAGTCGAAAAAGGTACTTAAAGCGTAACGGACGGACAGGGCAGAAGCAATATGTCCCTCCAACTTCTTCGAAGTTGGGGGCATACAAAATATTTGACTAACTAAAATTTACAGAGAACCCATACATGACAAAAGTCTTTCCAAATCATTGTCTAGGATAAATGCATTCCCACAAGAGGGGTATCCAGTTAGGCCACCCGGTTGATCTATTATATAAGTTTGAAAAAAAATGTTCTGTGTTATCTAACTTGGATCCAGACTGGTTGCAACGCTACATTTTTGTACGCTGAACATATACAAGTTCCTGTTCGTTTCGTGTCAATTTAGTGGTGTCCAACGTGTTTATTGGGTATAATTACACCTGAGAAATAGCCTGGGATGGCATTATTATGAATGGTTACTGAAATAATTTAGAGTGTAAGTTCTCAAAGTAGTTGTGGACTGATCTAGTCGCGCGACAAAATAGGTGATGTCAGGGTCGAAACTGACGTCACTAACGTCCTCGTGACGTGCTTAGGGGCTAAGCGTCAATTCTAACACAGTTAATTAGTTTTCGATTATCTGACAATGGAAAAAACTGACCACGGAATTAGATTTGAAGAAAAACGTAGTCCCAAACAGTGAAAAATTAAATTGATATCTCTCACTGTTTGAGACCATGACAATATCGATTTCGAATTCACTCAAAATTCTCTATATTTCATTGAAAAGCATGTAAGAAATCCTTTTGCAGGCCTTTGTGTTCCTGCTCTTTGAGACTAAAAGTGACAAATAAATCATGAAACAAAAAAATCTAGCAAGGGGTGCAAATTATTACAAAAAAAATATTTGACTAACTAAAATTTTCAGATAACCCATACATGACAATAGTCTTCCAAATCATTGTCTAGGAAAGATGCATTCCCACTTGAGGTGTGCCCAGTTGTCCACCCGGTCGATCTATTATATACGTTTGAAAAAAATGTTCTGTGGTATCTAATCTGGATCCAGACTGGCTGCAACGCCATATTTTTGGACGCTGAACTAAAACGGAGATAATCAACATTGTGTATAGGCAATTTTCTTTGGGTTTCTATAAAGGGCAATCAAGCATTCTAGTGCCCACCCTCTTAAACATGGCCAGAGGAATATAATCTCAACCTCATCCTCTTTTCTTTAATTTGTGATTCAAGCAGTGTATTCTTAAACAAAGACCAGTCGGCTTCCATCTGCATGTTGTCTTGAAGAATTGTTTCAGATGGGTAAACTTTGATTTGGTCTCTCACAGCTGTCCGACATTTCTGATCGGCGTATTTCAGGAAAGTCTTCTTTGATAGCATGATCACTTCTGCGCCGCAGCTGACCTGTAAAATAACCCTTCTCTTGCTGAATATTCACTTAAGCCACACCCATTTCTGACTTTGAACCAATCATATTACTTGATGTAATTTATTCCTACAAATTCATAAATTGAACGCCAAAAAGCGTAGATCCTGATCAGATGGCTTCTTAAGCCATCTGATCTGGATCTACACTGTTTGCAAAGAAAAGGGCTGTCGTGAACAGCATGATAAGCGATAATACAATCAGACCTGTTTTAACCCTTTTGTACCAAATGGAATCTTCCTCCTTAAATATAGCATGAGTCCATTTCAAACTTTAGGGGTGTTTGGTTGTGTTTTCTTCATAATTGATTAGGAAAATGGCTGAACTTTTAGCAAACAGCGGAGGTCCTGATCGTGGCTTGCGCTGTTTACCAGGGTACCAGTTTTGGGGTTTCTGGTACTAAATGGGTTAAGAGGTCGTGAAAGGAAAGCCACAGAGCGGTCTTAACGCTTTGCATTTCCCCAGCAGATGACATTTTAAAATAATTGTGTTTTTAATTTTCCCAGACAACAGGATTCGATATACCATGCACATTATCCCCTAAGGTGACAATATACATGAGATGTTATGTCCTGTTTTGAGGCAAAATAAGAAAAATATCAACAATTTGTCGTCTGCTGTATTAGCCTAGAGAGTGCTAAAGATAAAAGACGGTTTATTTCTGCTTATTTGCCTAAAGCGAACAAGAAAAACAAAACCGAATTATAAATTTAACAAGAGCCGCTATAAACGACGACATTATATGATGGCCTTAACTCTCTTGCAGCATTGTTGTTATAAAGTAAACGAAATAAAGTGATACATTTATATGATCATGTGTGTTAAAACACAGTGTGACTGGCGAACAACGCCGCCCGTGTCAACAGAAAGAAAGGTAGTGATCAGAAATTGATAAAATTACCTAACATCTAAACACTACAAACACCATGCCCCGTACCATATGCAAGTCTCTAAACGCCTAAACTTTTAAAGGGCCATAACTCGTCTGAAGAAAACTTTCAGAATTTTTTGGCAAAACCTGACCAGGTCATCTACATCATTTTCTATCAGTGTGTTAAGTTTCAAGGTAATCGCTTAAACAGTTTCGACTGTTCGCAAAGGGTCAAATTTCCATAAAATTATACCAACATTTAACCAGGTCATCTTTACATTAATTCCAAACAGCCTGCAAATTTTCAAAAGCTACGCCCAAGCGGTTTTTGATATATTTTACAAGTTTTTCCTATGCAAGAAATGCCTAGATCTGCAAAGGGCCATAATCGTCAACAATATTTCTGACCGAAAACGGAAACAATAGCAAGGGTCTGCTAATTTATCATAAACAATCCACATTTGAAATTTCAGAACCCTAGCATATATGCTTCCTAAGATATTATAGGTCATATAGTGCGTAGCAGACGGACGAAAGGACGGACGGAAAGATGAATGAACAAAGCAAAAGCAATATGCCACAACAGCTTCCGCAAAGTTCCGGCATAATAATGGCTAAATGGCTATCCAAAATAAAACGAAAATAGTACAAACATGCCACAAAAACAAAAGGCAACAGAAACACCTCATTGGAACGGTCAGTAAAATAGAACTCGGGGTAACGGGGCTTGAATATGTTGCATGAAAGGAATAGTTCGAACAAAATGACCTGAGACTGGTGAACTCAATTAACATAATTTCACACCCGACTGAATGCATATATTTATCTTCGTCGTCCCCAGAAAATTGCAATATTGTTATTCAATACACAGAGGTCGGTAAATGGGTCGCAATTCACGAGACGCCGAAAATTCACGAGAAGTTTACGAAAGCCGACTGATTGGGCGATAACACTGACTACTTTATTCCTTGCATAAATGTCAGTCTCATGTCAAATTGTTCGCACTATATTCTGTGAAGGCAAGGTATAAGGGTATGGAACGTGCACGTTTATCTGCACCTGACTAGCTAGGTTTGGCTAAAGAGGCCTTATCAGTAACACTCAGATATTTTTAAAAATTCCACAACAGAACCAACATTCCCAAAGTACAAGAAAGCATAAACTACATTATGGTGAATCTATTTTATGTGGCCACAACCTCCGCCCTAAGCTTTGCCGTGGTCAACAGAAGTATTTTTTTTTCGGTCCCCATGAAGGTGTCCATCTGATCAGTGCATATCTCTGACAGCCTAAAAATCAAACGAATCTAAAGCTGAACAACGATTGGGACTCGACAGCAGGAAATAACTGAAATCGTGACGCAATGGAAAAACTAGAGCTGTCAGAGGATCTGACTATAGCCCCGCTTCAGCGCTGTCAGAGAAGAAAGTTATTAAAGCTGCAGAGAAAACAGTTATGAACAAGAAATAACTGTTGAAAATTTTACATTATCTGGAAAAACTCTAAGAGTTGTGAGCCCTTGTCCCTCATTTCAATGAGCATGATACATTACCAGAATGTCCATGTTTATACTCAATTTCATCTTCCATTTTTCAATGTTCAAAGGGTAATAACTCCTAAAGTAGGCAAATCAGAGTCAGGGTTCCTGCGCTCTGCACATTGTCTCATGGTGCTTTTCACTTGTGTGAAGTGTCATGAAAATATCTCAAATGGTTTGTGAGTTATGGAGCCGACACAGTCAAAATTGCCTTTTTAAATGTTCAAAGGGCAATAACTCCTAAAGTAGGCAAACCAGAGTTATGGTTCCTGCACTCTGCACATCATCTCAAGGTGCTTTTCATTTATTTGAAGTTTCATGAAAATATCAGAAACGGTTATGGAGCGGACATAGTTAAAATTGCCATTTTTTAATATTCAAAAGCCTATAACTGAAAAAGTAGACAATCCAGAGTTTGGGTTCCTGCGCTCTGCACACGTAATATGGTGCTTTACATTTGTGTGAAGTTTCATAAAATTATCTCAAACGGTTTTTGAGTTATCGAGCAAAGACGGCTAAAATTGATATTTTTCAATATTCAAAGGGAAATAACTCAAAAATTAGGCAATCCAGAGTTATGGTTCCTGCACTATGCACACCATCTCATGGTGTTTAATGTTTGTGTGAAGTTTCATGAAAATATGTGAATGGGTTTTAAAGTTATGGAGCGGACACGAAAATTGTTAACAGACACAGACAGACACACAGACAGACACACAGAAAATACGAAAACCAGAGTTATGGTTCTTGCGCTCTGCACATTGTCTCATAGTGCTTAACATTTGTGTGAAGTTTCATGAAATTATCTCAAACGGTTTTCGAGTTATGAAGCGGACACTGTTAAAATTGCCATTTTTCAATGTTCAAAGGGCAATAACTCCAAAAATAAGCAATGCAGAGTTATGGTTCCTGCGCTCTGCACATCGTCTCATAGTGCTTAACATTTGTGTGAAGTTTCCTAAAAATATCTCAAACGGTTTTCGAGTGATGAAGCGGACACAATTAAAATTGCCATTTTTCAATGTTCAAAGGGCAATAACTCCAAAAGTAGGCAATCCACAGTTATAATTCCTTCGCTCTGCACATTGTCTTATGGTGTTTAACATTTGTGTGAAGTTTCATGAAAATATGTTAAGCAGATACAAAGTTATGGAGCCAACACAAATTAACGGAATCACGGAATTACGGAAAATGTTCAAAGGGCAATAACTCCAAAAGTAGGCAATCCACAGTTATAATTCCTTCGCTCTGCACATTGTCTTATGGTGTTTAACATTTGTGTGAAGTTTCATGAAAATATGTTAAGCAGATACAAAGTTATGGAGCCAACACAAATTAACGGAATCACGGAATTACGGAATGACAGAAGGACATGGCAAATCCAATATAGCCCCACTTTTTCAAAGCGTGGCTATAATGATAGTTCGACTCCGTTAGGCCCTTTACTTATGTATCATACAGAAATGATGGAAACATGTTGGCACAGGGACACCAATAGAAGGATGGGGGTGGGCGTAGGACTTCGGGCAGGACAGAATTTTAAGACCTTGGATTCATTTCGAAATGGACAGTTATCACCAAGTGCCTGTTACTTTTGCAGTATACAACATTGATGATAAAAAGATAAATGTAAGTTCATGTACTCACCAAGGATAAGATTGGCGGGTCAAATTCACTGCTGACGTCGAACATGTCATCGTCGGCATCCAAACAGTACTTCAAAGTGTTCAACCCCTAGAAAAGAACATTCATATAGGATGTAACCATTAGAATCGATTCGTCTAATGACGTACTCATGGTAATAGAAACCCTAGCGTCCAACAAAAAGACAATGTAGCAAACAGTTTTGCCCCGATCATATGCCGTTTTACGCAGCGTCTAATCTCTGTCTGCTCTTTTTATTTAAAACACGTTCAATAGGTTTCAACTGAAAGAAAATAAAATCAGGAAACAAAAACAAAGCAATCCTGATTATGATATTCCTCAAAAAACAGACAGGTCCCAAGCTGTTAGATGGAAGGTTCTATTGACACGTGAGTTAATCTGCTGTGCAAGATAACATGGCTCATTTTTATAAACGTGCACATTTCACACGATCATATCCTATACGGGAATACTTCGATGATTCGAACATTACCGATGACTCTTCTATAGTAGGCACAGATAAGACTAGGCGGAGCTATCGCTTGCACCTGGCTTTAGAATGTTCTATTAACAAGAAGGTTAACCAAATAAACGGATAGTGGGAATGAAACTGCAACACAAACGAATATGTGGCGTATACGGTCATTTGGTCCGCTTGCAGAAAGCATGCAAAAGGCACTCTAAAGAATATTTTGGTGGACTCAGGGAATTTGACATACACTGACAACATTGTGGAAGCATTTCCTTTTTTCATCGACTAAGTGAATGTTGTCTGTGCTCAATGCAATTCTAATGAATATTATTATGGCGCATTAATATTTATAAACTATTCTAGAATTCTGATTGATCAAGGGCATGCCACACGCGGGGCCATTAATTATCATATTCCCCTGCTATATTCCCCTCTGACGTCACTGCTCAAAAGTACAAGTGTACTTGTTGTCGCGTGCGCTCTGAGGTAGTGTTTACTTTTTTGGCCCAAAAGGCTGCCAGTAACAGCACAAGACGCTGAAAAGAATTTCTATAAGTCAGAAACCGGTGTAATAAGTCATTTGTTGTCCCTGTGAGAGGGTCATATGACGATATGTTCAACCCCGACAGCTAATAGTGACATCGTGCTTCGCCCTCGGGCAATCTTATCTGCTCATATCGCCAAATTCTGCTCACACAAGGGCTATAAATGAATATTATTAACATAATTTTTTATAGAATATGGAAAAGATTTATCAACATGATCTCCAGTTATGCCCCAACCCCTCAACATGCCCTGACATGATGTTTTGATATAATCTCAGTTGTCCGAACAACCCCTGTCCCAAACGTAGCTCAATGGCACCAGAGTATAAAACTCATTTACGTTCGACCTATATCTCAAGTATTGATCGATTGTTGTTAGTTGTTAAATGCCAATGTAGCATGATGCATGACGGGTCAAGTAGGACCGGCGCTTCATTCTCATGCAGCATGGAATTCTAACGCATACATGCACTTACAATCTAGTTTGTGGGCAGAGATGCAAAAAAAGTAGATCAATACTCTTTTAAAACAAAAATGTCAACATAAAACGGGGTATTTTATATATTTGTTGTTTGTATTTTCTAGTCCTTTGGGAACATCGATTCTGCTGCTGAATTTTAGAATCATCTAAGGGCCATTGATAAGGCCTAATTGGCATAAACTAGCAAGTCTCCCCAGCAAACAGTACTTGTTGACTACTCGAGATTCAGAGCTGCGTTGAAGTCGTTGCTTCCAAAAGATTACCGTTTTAAAGAACATTGAATGTCAGCACAACTGGTTTAAATCTCCCTGCTCTTCGACCAAGCATGGGTTATATTTTCAATTTATTCCTCTGCAGAGTTTTGAAAATATATGAGAGTCACTGATAAGAGCTAACTGACCGAAACAAGCAAGTCTAACCCAGACAAAAAGTACTCTCCATGGGATTCAATTCTGGGCAAGGCTGGCACGATTAATCGTATAATCGATTAATCGATCGATAAATTCAACAAAAATGGTTATCACTTCTGATTTGCTTTTAATCGATTACTTAATAGGTACAATTTACTACCCAAAGTTATGCCTTAAAAAGCAGGATGAGTGGCAAACAGTGCAGACCCTGATGAGACGCCGCATTCTGCGGCGTCTCATCCGGGTCTACACTGTTTGCTCAGGCCTGTCTGTTCAAATATACATATGGTTAAGTGCAACACATGGTAAGAGTCATGCTCAGACAGAAAGCCAGACAGGTAAAATTATGACAAAAACGTTAGCGATTACTAATCGATTGTCGATCGCAATGACAGGACTGATAATCGATTATCTTTTCAGCTCCGATTAGCCAGCCCTAGTTCTGGGTTGTAGTCCTTGCTTTCCAAAAGGTTATCTTTCTATAGCACATTTAACGTCACCAGAGCTGGTTAAAAGATAATTCATGGCTGCCGTAAAAGTCTCACTGTCTCTTCATCATAGTGTGGGTCATAGTTTCAAGTCATCTTGGGACAATGCTTTTTCTGTGGAATCTTGAAAACATCTTAGGGATACGGATGAGGCCTAACTGATCGAAAATGGCTAGTCTGACCCAGAAAAAAGAAGATCACGAGGTCCCGATCGCTTCCCTGAGCTCTGGGTATTATTCAGTCCCTTTTTCCTCACCTAAGCGACTATGTTCTTTGGTACTGTTAAAGAGGACAAGGTAAAACTTGGATCATTATTTATACAATATTGTAGTACTCATTCACCTGAAGCTGCCCAGACAGTTTCAAGAAATCTGCCCAGAGGTTCTGGAGAAGACGATGTTTTAAGTTTCGAATATATTGCCATGACAGCCAATTTTGAAGATTGATCTGGACCATGTGATCAAACTATCGTTCATACATTGCCTAGGCAGCTGTATATAAAATAGACGTGAAGGCAATGATCAGGAAATTAATACAATTAACCCATACCTCACACCAGAGACACCAACGGGAAAAAAACACAAACATGAAACAACTAGACTCTAATGGAAACATCAATAGCTGAAAGCCAAAAGGACAGTTACTTTCCCACAAAATGGCCAATTGACTATCCAAAACAAAATAATATAAGCGATACACACTAAAAGACAAGCCATAACGAAAATAAACCGCGACAGAAGAACCGCCTTGGAACGGTCCGTGAAACTAATTCCACAGTGGTGGTGGTGGGTGGGGGGGGGGGCTTTAATCGATTTTACGTGGCCACAATCCTCGCCCTTACTTAAGTTTAGAAGTCCCACCTTGAAATATAAATAGCATTCACGTCATTCATACAGTACCTACTCAGATTTCATAATCACAACAGTTTTCGAAACCTTACTTCTTTAACCTCTTTATCATTCCAAAGTCTAAGGGATTAAATTTGTCCTAATCCAAGGATAGATAAAAGACAACCTTGGGTCATCAATGGAACAGATTTGGTACTTAGTCACCTAAAGCTACATACTAAATTTTAAGGGAATTGACCAAGAGGTTCGAGCCAAGATTTTTTATTTTAGGGGTTTTACCATATTAATGCCGGCATATATTATGCCGCCCATCCTTGTTATATGACCTGAGCCATTGGAATTAAGAAATTTATCAGCTCTAGCTGTGATTTGTTGAGTAATAAATCACAATTTCGAGGTCAGTTGTAAAGTGGACAAATCACGAGCGCGTAGCGCGCGTGATTTGTCAACTTTAAACTGACCGACAAACTGGGATTTATTATTCAACAAATCCCAAACTAGAGCTGATCTATTTCGATTCTAAAAGGCTGAAACTCGGCAATAATGCTGTTGTTTCCTTCAAAATCTCACAACTCTTCGCCATTGTTAGAAGAAAGCCCGCTAAATGTTTGACTTAAACACATGCATTTATATCATTTTCTAACGTTTTCGATGCGAGAATATGACGTAATACCGTCTAACGCCAAGGAAATCGACTAGTGACGTCATAAATTTGCAGTTTTTAATGACGTCACTCGTCACGCTCTTCCTTGCCGTGATTTGTTGTAGAATAAAATACAGTTCATTTCCATTGCCTATATAGGAGTGCTGTGTTAGAATAAACCTTTTGTCATTGTCTGGAAGCTGCATATAAAACTGAAAAAGGCTGCGAAGAGTTAGAGAGATCGGCATTTTAAATGTCAAGGCACCGAAAATCCAAGTAACCCATGGTTACATCCGTTTTGTACCCATCGACTCTCATATGCATCTACTCTCATGTCATAAAGCACACTAGTTTCCGAAAATGCATTGTTTTACAACGTTCCATTCTAAAGCCAAAGGGACCCAGTTTGACTTGCTGAAAACTGGTCAAGATCGACTAGTGTCATTTCTCAACAAATCTGGTTGTACTCATTCACCTAATTCTACATAAACAGTTCATAGAAAATTGATTCATAACCTCCGGAGAAGATGTTTTGAGGTTTGCACTATATTTCGACATGAAGGGACATCTCGGTCATGTGACATGAAAATTGATTCATAACCTCCGGAGAAGATGTTTTGAGGTTTGCACTATATTTCGACATGAAGGGACATCTTGGTCATGTGACATGGACCACTCAATCACGATCTTATTCCCCAATTAATTGTCAGAGGATGGCATATGAAATATATGAAACACATAAGAACTGAAATAGGACCAGCTGTTTAAGAGAAAAGGTCCTTTGAAATGTTGATGGATCTGCAATCCAAATGAACTTGGACTAAGGCATTTGAATGACCTTCACATAGAGCATTCATGGATATCCGTTTTGTACATAATCTCATGTCATAGACCATAATTATAGTTTTTGAAAAATGTATTGTTCCGTATTGAAAACCCTAAGAACCCGTATTTGAATTTGTCGTCAACCTAGGAAATCTTTCTAGCAAACTTGGTAAATCTCAGTTACACAAAGCTACATACCAAGTTTAAAGGCAATCATACAAGGTTTTAACCATATTTCAACATGCAACCATCTTGGTCATGTGACCTGGACCATTTGAACAAATTTTTGTTCCCTCGCCGTAAGAAGACTACATATATAATTTAAATGAACTTAGCCAAGCGCTTTCAGAGACAATGTATTTTGAAATCTAAATGAACCTGCAACCCATGCAACCTTTGGCCAATTTCTCCAAATGACCTTGACCTTTAGCATTCAATGACATTCATTCGATGTCAACATATGGCAATTCTTTTGCAAACTTCTTTCCCTTTGGTGTCTGTAATGTGAGGTGTATCGATTCCTGATCATTACCATCACTTCTATTTCGGTAGTACTCAGTCACCAATGCTACATACAACGATTCCAGGCAATCGGCCCAGTGGTTCTGGAGAAGAAAGATTTTTTGTGTTTTACCATATGAGCCCCGCCAAGCGAATATGGGTCTTCGAGCATTCCGTCATGACAAATTTTAACTGCGCATGCCCAGCCATTCAGAGGGACCAGGTATATGGCTTTCTGTCTGAAGGTTCCTCTTGCTTCACTGCTTGTATGAGCGAGCAGCGAAGGTTCTGGCGAGACTGCGCGGATGCGCAGGCTCGCCTGAACCTTCGCTGCTCGCATAGGCGATAAGTACCAAAATCGCTTGACGGGGCCCATATGTGGATATGGCGGTCATCTTGGCTATGTGATCTAAACCAGTCAAACAAATTTGCATTCTCTCATTGTTCTAAATAGAAATGAATATACTAAGTCTGCATATAAAATTTAAATGAAATTAGCCTGGGGATGTCAGAGAAAATGCGGCCCCCGCCCATCGGGGCTTGACGAAATAGACGGACAGCATGATGCTTCCACGCAGAGCTAAAACCGACCGCACACGAGTACTGGTAAACCGCATACAGGATCTAAGTCTGCCAAGGCAAAGCGGTGTGAGTCTGTCCATCCATGCTTATAAACCCTATTGGTTTTATTGCGCGACAGGGCTTGAGAAGTCATTTATCTCAATGTCTGGTAAAAGTCTCAAATTATTGTAAGCAACGTCTCCAAAATGACCTATACATTGTTGACGGGGACATTCAACCTCAAATAAAAAAAAAGTCAGTGAAAATGTATTTAGAAATACGTCAATAGACGCGCAAACCAAGTGAACCTGAGCCAAGGTTACTGAATGACCTTGGCCTTTGGCATTCATAGATATTCACTTTGCGTCTATTCTCATGTCATAGACAACAATATTTTCGAAAAATACAGAGTTTTACCTTTTTCCCATTTAAAAGCCAAAGGAACCCCATTTGACCTTCGCGTAAACTAAGTCCATCACGAAAACACACCTATATAATTTTGACCCCCTTGAACCCCACTTTTATATGGTAAAACTGGGGTTTCCGGGGTATACCTTTTCTTATTTCTGCTCTAAAATATACATTGTGGGTACTCGTTAGAACCGCCTCGTTGAGAGGCGGTTCTAACGGGTGCACACAATCTATATTTTGAGCAGAAATTAGAAAAATATCACAATTTTCTATCCTAACATTTTCATTTTTTCGGCGATAAAGGTGGCAATATATTTGTATAGGCGTTTTTGCGTAATGCCATGTCGATCTAGGCTCATCAAATTTGTAAAGTTTGTAGTACCCAGTGAGTCAATGCTATATACAAAGTTTCAAGACAATCGACTAGTCATGTCGTCAACAGCACCACGGGGCAATAGTTTGGACTCTACTCCAAAGTGCCATGAAATAACTCCGTATACTGTACGTAAAGAAGTTGTAACGGTGGCTCAATTACTTACAAATGTGTCTTTTGCCGTCAACTGTTCCACCTTGACAAACACATTATGTTCTAGCTGTCTTTCACTTCGAACATTGTCCAATGAGCCTGGTCGATATGTCGCCTTTAGTTCCTGTCTACTCGGTACTCTCTATGACAAAATAATCTTATATTAGTGTTAACCCTTATCTTGCTGAATATTCATTTAAGCCACACCCATTTCTGTCTATCAACCAATCAAATTACTTGATGTAATTTATTGCTACAAATTCATAAACTGAATGCCAAACAGTGTAAATCCTGATCAGATGGCTTCTTCAGAAGCCATCTGATCTGGATATACACTGTTTGCAAAACTAGGGGTTTTAGTTTTTGTCGTAGGCTGGCATTTTAGTTTATTCATGAATTAACTACAGTACAACTAGCGACGACTCTAGTCAGCATGCGCATTTGCGCAGCCTATTCAGAGTCGCTACTGTTCATTTGAACATTCTAAAGGTTAGCGATGAAGACTGTAACTAACAGGCTAATCTGAGTCTTCCCTGATCACAAAGAGTATACCTGGAGCACCTGTTGTGTCCTCGCTCTCTAAGTTTATATGATCGGTCATAATTATAAAACGTATATGTGCATTAAAGTTACAACTGATTAACCCTTAAGACGCCGAAAAAAAAACTTACATCTGAAAGTGTTGTCTGCTTATGTCTTCTGCTGAATCTTCATGCAAACTTTTAAAAATCTTTTTGCATACACGCAAACAGTGTGTACCAGATCAGACTGCTCCTAGAGGAGCAGTCTGATCTTGGTCCACATTGTTTGCAAAAAAAATGACTTTTAAGGTAGCCGGCAGACGGCAAACCATGCAGACGACATTTGTCGTGATTGGCATGTTATGGGTTGACAGCAAATGATACTGATACCCTTTAGTGTTTTGACTATTCACGGATAGATAACTGGTGAATGCGTATGCTCTACCGTAATGATCCTAAATATTCGGAGAGAGAGGCCTTAGCAAACAGAGCAGACCCAGAAGGAGCAGTCTGATCAAGGTTTACATTGCCTGCCATTCCACCTGCACCTTTTGAACTCCTAGCTGGGCCATGAATCAAATTTGTTAAAAGTTCAGAAGCATTACAGCAAGTCCTCAAGGTGTCCGAATTTTTAGGATTTTTACGGTATATTTTGTCGCTTTGTCCATACATGCTATATGTCCGTTTCATTTTATTATATGATTGTAAGAATGTAAAAACATGTAAAGTGAAATTTCCACTTCTCGCAATCGATGACGTGTTAACCATGGCCAAACAGAACTCGTTATGCATCACGAAAACACGCCTTTATAATTTTGACTCCCTTGAACCCCACTTTTATGAAGTAAAACCTGGGGTTTACAGGGCTAGAATATAATTGTTGGTACTCGTTAGAACCGCCTCGATGAGGCATTTCTAACGTTTACCCACACTCTATTATTTGAACAGAAATTAGAAAAATATCACAATTTTTCAACTCAAAATTTTCGTGTTTTTGTGTGTGTGTGTGTGTGTGTTTTGTACTCATTAGCATCGCCTCAACATTCTTTTATTTTACAGATGATCCAAGACATATTCTCAAGCCTTCCTTGTCGTGCCGAATAAATGTCCACACATAACCAAAACACGTCTATACGAATGCATTATAAACTTTACCGCCAAACAAAAGAAAATTTTACGGCGACAAATTGTGATATTTGTCTTATTCTGTTCAAAATACCACCAAGGCAAGTTCGAGCGATTACCCACAATCTTTATTTTAGAGCAGAAATAAAAATATGGTTTACCCCTGTAAACCTCAGTTTTACTGTATAAAAGTGGGGTTCAAGGGGGACAAAATCATATAGGAATGTTTTCGTGATGGTTCCAGACTGTCACATTCGAGCTATCGAAATTCGATTTTATGCACCACATACTCTAGCCAAAACATAATTGTATTAAAAAATCAAAATAATGTTATATGAAAAATAACAATTTATGGCCATTTTCTTCAAAATTCATATATTTTACCAAAAGGTTTCTAACATTTGTCTACAACTAAGCAAATAGAAACGTATAACGACAACGCATTTGTGTGACATAATGCATTCTTTCATAGGTTAATAGTATAGATCGCTGATCATTACTTCACTTCTATTTTTCATATCTTCAAAATGGGTACTCTTTTGATTAAATTTGTAATATTATTTTCATTTATACTCAAAAAAATGTACGCGTTCGTAAGAACCACCTCATCGAGGCGGCTCTAACGAGTCCATCTATGGATGTTAACTGAACTTATCGATTTGTACTTGAAAATCAACCAATTTCAGAGGTTTATGATAAATCACACAATTTTAACCTAGACAAACCATAACAGTTTATGTTTCCGCAAAACAGCTGACCTATAAGGATATATTGAGTCTGATGTGTGCTGTATGGGCCCCGAGGCCGAACTGTATTGGCCCGGTATGCTGTATTGGCCCGAGGCAACACGAAATTACTTGATTATTGACATTTTCTTTTTAATTGACACCATTTAAATCATTATTATTGATTTTTGACCTCAGTGTTATAAATGGATAACCTCCCAACAATACATGATAGTCAATTTATAATGTTCTGAAACATTAAATACGTGCAATGCGTGGAAGAGATATAAATGACTATAAATGACTCTACAAAGCTTCACTAGAAAGAGTACAGAAATACCGTTATCCAATTGTTCAAAACTGACGATGTCGTTAATTAACGAATACGTATTCGTTGATGGCAGCCTCGATATCTCAGTGGTTAGCGCGTTCGACTAATGATCGAAAGGTTGTTTTAGGTTCAAATCCGGTCATGGTAAGCGAAATGTATCCTTGGGCAAGACACGTTATGACATTGCCCCCACTCCACTCAGGTGTAAATAGGTAGCAGTAGTGTAAAAGTCACTGCCTCTCTCGCGCGCGTGATAACATCCGGAATGAGTATTCGAGAGTGATTCAAATAAGCTTTGAAGCTTTCATTGCAATCGAACTAAAATAAGTATAAACTAAACTAACGAGAAATTAAAACCTTAATCATTTAATATTGCGTGCGATTATATATTAATATATTTACAGAAAAATATGACCACAGTGCTAACGAGCTCGTTAAGTTAATGATTCTATATATACATTTCCAGTGTAAAGCCTAATGTAAACCAATAGAAAACAATTGCGTTCATACTTCCGTGAACGCATCGAATCACATGATTGTCAGTGACGTTAATGACGTCATTATAAACCATTGTTCCCTACGGGCGTTGGTGACGTCAACGCTGTTCCGCTCTTTGTAAAAAAAAAAAAACAGTGTGTAAATGTTTTTTCAGCTTTAAAAATTTGAACCACAAGCATTTTTTCGCCCAGTGATGAGGGGCAAATAATGTAAATATAAAAAAATACACTTAATTTTTCTGCTTTTCATGAAAGTATGAACGATAGTGGGTCGCTAACAAAGTTTACATGAACCCCTTTGGGGTTTATTTACTTTGCACGCGACCCACTGCGTTCATATTTCCATGAACTGCAGAAAAATAAATTTCATTTCTTAATTGAACTACTGGACCCAAAATGACAACAACTTGTAATCAGATCATGCTTTAACCTTTTTTGTACAAAATGGAAGTTTCAGGCTTATATATAGCAGGAGTTTATTTCAAAATTTAGGGGTGTCAGGTTGTGTTATCTTCAAAACTGATTTGGAAAATGGCTTAACTTTTCGCTAACAATGTAAGCCCTGATCAGATGCCTGCGGCGTCTGTTCTGGGCATGCACTGTTTGCCAAGGTACCCTTTCAGGGCTTCTGGTACTGAATGAGTTAAGGTGCAAACTAAATACGATAGACTGCGTTTAATAGAGGAAAAGGAGTAAAATGCAAGGCTTTGCGGAGCATTTTATGCCTTTTATTTGACAAGTTTAATAAAATGTATTCTTGCATATATACCTATGCGCATGGCTGTTTAAAGCCATTGTCAAATGGATCGAAAGCCGTGCTCAAACAGCAAAAACCATGTTAAAATCATGCAATTCGCGTGCTGTTTGAACATGGATTTTGAACTTTTGATATCTCTACACGGGCCTTTATTTGTTTACGTTACGTTGAACGACGTAACGTTATCGCCCTGGACTTAGCGTGTGAGGTTTCTATTATGACGTCAGATGGTTACTGCGTAACAACGTCACTGTAAACAACATTCTGAACTGGCCGCCATGTTGATTCGCCGGTCGCATTTGAAGAGTTTATATGGAGTTTATATGGAGCTTTGGGGCGTTTTCGTCAAAATTTGCTGACGGAATCGTAAGTTATGCAAGAACAACGATCATCCATGGTTATTTCATTGCATTAACATTTGCCCGATCCCTCGGAAGATACATGTATTTGAACATTCGGCCTGGCGGCCTCATGTTCAAACAGCTTCCTCGGGACCCGGCGAATGTTAATGCATGAAAAACCATGGTTGATCCCTATTATAATACATGAGCACGAATGCAAGATTCTTTTTAATCATATGACATTTAAAATGCATTTTATCCACGATCTTTAAAAAATGTCAATATTCTGCCATTAGTAGACGCGACGTCTTTAAGGACGTCCTACGTATAACGTTACGGGGCGTATTTAACTAATTTGCAGAATTAATTCACTAGTAAATTACCGAATGGCGTTACATAATTCTCGATCCCGACATCAGATGGTAAAATTAAGTAAATGAAGCTAGGAAGAGATTCAAGAAACGACTTATTCACTAAACAAAAAACAGAGTAACTTAGCAAATGAGTAAATCATAATACCAGAACTAACATATTTGAACAGAAATACTCAGGCATGTCCCATCCCAATACTCGAGGTAACCATTTATCATGTTCACATACTTTATCTGCATTTACGCTCGTACCTGCTTCATTACAGGGGATTCTAGTCAGTAATGGTGTATCCCACTCAGTATTCAAAATGTCATAAACGATATGCATAAACTTTGGCAATAGTCCCTTAGCAGTTCTATAAACATTAATAGAATTTATGAAGACTGATAAAAGGGGTGATACTTCTTTATTGACGCCCCCGCCCATAGGGGCTTGAAGAAATGTATGGGCTGCATGATGCTTCCACGCAGAGCTGAATCCGGCCCGCACACTAGTACTGGTAAACCGCTTAGAGGATCTTAACCTGTCCAGGAATGGCGGTGCGAGGCGGACCGTCTATGCTTATAAACCCTATTGGTTTCATTGGGCGACAGGGCTTGAGATGTCATTTCATCTCAATGTCGGGTAAAAGTCCCACAAAATTGGAAGCAACGTTTCCAAAATAACCTTTACAGTGTTGACGGGGACGTTAAAAACTTGAATCAAACAAACAAACAAAATTCTTTATTGAATCATTTACTGCATCATTACAGTTTATTGGCATCAATAGTTTGTTATTCAGGAAAGTGATCCAATGCAAAACGCTTACCATGTGCCCTGTGCAATTAATGATGTCTCTACTAATACATGAAGTACTTAAGATTAATGCTAAACAACCTAATATCTCCTGAAAAGGGGTACACATTTGTGCTTAAGCAATAAGCTGTGAGAAAAAGAAATAAAAGCAAACATGATCATATACTTTCACTACAACGTATACAAAAGCATGACATAAATTACTTGCGCCTGAATAGATCTGCAAACAGCTTTCCAAATGTATGACTGTGAAGAAAAGAAAGACAACAATTAGCTTGGAGATAAATGAAGAAGGACGCTCATAAAAATAATTATGTTATCCCAACATCCGGATGTAGCATTACATGATGTTACCGGATGTTGCCTGATGCTCTGTCTCTGGTCGGGCTCATCGGAGTCTAACTGTTGGTTTTCTTTTGCTCCAGCATTTCAGTGGTTTCTTGCTGTCGAGTCCTCACCGTTGCCTCACCTCTGTGGTTCTTTGATTTTTGTGTTCACGGAGATGTTGCACTGATGAGTTAGGAGGCCTTCATGCGGACTGAACAAATTATTTGTCCAAATCGCGACGGAAGTAAGGGCGAGGATTGTAGCCACGTAAAATCGATTTAAGCCCCCCAGTGGAAATCTTCCACTGACCGTTCCAAGGCGGCTCTTCTGTGGCGATTTATTTATGTTGTTGTTTGTTACTTACTGTGTGTATCACTTGCGTCTTTTAATTTTGGATGGCCATATGGCCATTTTGTGGGAAAGTAACTGTCCTTATGGCCTTCCTTTGTTTAGGTTTCCATTATGGTCTGGTCGCTTAATGTTTGTATTTCTTTCCCTTTGGTGTCTTTTATGGGTGGAGTAAGTTAATTGTATCAATTCCTGATCTTTGTTTTACTTCTACTTAGCCAAAGACAATTCGTCATATTTATTTTAAACAGGCATCCACCAATAGAAGGGTTAGTATTGACCGACTTAATGAAAAGCGGGCGAAGTAAACCAAAAAGTCATTTTGATGTATCTAGACCTTCAACGACACCAAGACAGAAGAGTGATACTTACTACAAGAACCTGAAGTTTAACAGGCATAACAATCAAGAAACGGAAAAAGTTCAGCTTCGTTTTCCTCATAGATGGTGGCAACAATGCTTAAGCCACTAAAGTAACAAAACCATACACAAACCTGAAGGCTAACAGGCAACTGTAAAAGTGATTGATGCTGTTGCAATAAAATAGAAGTAAAGGCGATGATCAGGGATTGATACATTTAACCCACACTTGCTATCAGAGACATCAAAGGGAAAATCGCTGATTTTCAAAACATGAAAATTATCATTTTATTTGCTAGCCATATGTGTAGCTTTCAATAGGCTAGATTGTATAGGCTTATTAGTTTAAGCACTTAAGAGAGACTGTTATTTTGTGATGGTCTATTGATGGAGTAACTTACCTGCAGATGGACCATCAAGTTTGTATGTTGTGAATAATATCAAAGCCAAATGTATGTGTTGGAAACAAAATAAAGACATATTATTTCGTTTTGAAACCCTTTTTTAAATACGTTTAACATGTTAGTCAAGTATGTTGTATTGTTGTCAAGGTCACAAACTGTTGAAGATTAAACACACCCATGATAAGTCGTTTGCTGATGCACCATTTATATGATTAGATCCAAAAGCAACATGTCTCAAGCTTAAATGACGATACAATATCACACAGTGAAAATATTGTTATAATCATCTTATTCAGATTCACGCAGTTACCACACGGTGACAAATGTTAAAGTGACAAGTGAGCATAATTTATCATACATAAATTTGATAATGTGAGGTAAATTATAAATTGTTTTTGCACCACACATCAAAATAAACATACGAAATGATCAGCTGCTACCATCGGTAATGACTCGTCAAACTTAGCCCTTGAAGATGGACGGCTATGGTTTACATGTACAAATGGTTTCACTTTGAAATCTATGTTTTCCTGGCTGTAAAGATCCCCCTCAGTTTTCTGTTTATTCTGCTTGTAGTCATCCGCAAGATCTTCGTCAAATCTAACTTTGCAGGCAGACACAGCGCGCAAGAATATCTTTCGAGACTGTTTTTCCTCATGTTCTGGCAGTTTAGGGTGACTGGTGTTCTTGTCCTCGTCTTCTTTCATGTTGTCATAAACATATCTCTAAATACCAAAACTTTTTATCTTTCAATACTGGCTTGTCATTGTTGATATATATTATGTACTTACTTTTTATTTCACTGTGGTATAATATTAGTGCTCTATATAATTACTATTATCATTTTGCTACAAAACTTGCCAGAGGAAGCAGGGGTTAGTTAAAACAGTTTACACATATACGACATATATTTATATTCTGCTACGATCGTTCTTTTTTATTTCTGAATGTTGATTTATTTTTCGCCCGATTAATACGAGAAACAACTATTTGTCTTTGGAGCAGAAATTTGCAAAAATTCACAGAACTGCTTATATGTTATAACAACACTGTTGTAGTATCTGTGTGTGTATATGTGTTAGAATTTTACGTCCCACCAACAGCTAAGGTCATACGGCGATTGGACCTCGGTTTAAATATGTTCTGAATAGTTAGATCCTTTGGAAGCAAAGAATACACCAAATAAACGAAAATAGCAGACTCGGTTTTATTGAAAAGTAGAAGCAAAACAAAGATCAGGAATCGATACAATCAACTTACTCCATCCACCAAAATGGCCATATGGCCATCCAAAATTAAAAGACACAAGCGACACACACAGTAAGTAACAAACAACAATATAAATAAATCGCCACAGAAGAACCGCCTTGAACGGTCATGAGTCTGTTCATGACCAGTACTGAAATGTGCAACACTGGCCACGCCTAGAGGGTTAAGCAGAACTCTATTTTCAAATGTTTCTTAATGAACCCAATGATCCAAAAGGACCAGAAAATATAATCTGCACTATGATGGATGTACGGGGAGACTTTTTACGGCCGCCACACGGCACAGCACCAGCTGCAGTGAAGATAAATAAGTTCTGAACAGTTAGATCGTTTGGGAGCAAAGAATACACCAAATAAACGAAATTAGCAGACTCGGTTTTATTGAGTCTGTTCATGACCAGTACTGAAATGTGCATATGTGTACATAATGCCAAATCATATGACTATTAACACGTGGTTACTGGTGTTTATGTCATCACATCGTCCACGACAGCCCTATATGTTTTATACAGAAATTCTTTTGTATGTATATGACAATAAAATCCGATTTAGTATCGTTATTTGGTTCGAAGAACCTTTTATTCGTGGTAGTTTCATATTTAATTCATGAAACTCGCCGAGGACTCGTTTCATAAATTTCAGGGTCATATTTTCTATCTGCAATGAGTTCTTTGTTTACAATGACAGTTTATACAGCTAAATGCAGTCCATGTTACGTATTGTGTTGTGACATTAGACCAGCTAGTGCAGTGCATTTAATGTATGTTTAAGATCACTGAACGTATGGCAGGACTGAAAAATAACACTGCTCATGTATGGCAGAACGCATAAGCATGTTTGCAAGCATCAACCTTGCTTAGGAAGATTTGGCTGTCCTTCAGTCCTTTTGACCCTTCAGTCCTTTTGACCGTGGTTACTGCTGTGTGCCGGCAGTAAATATCTGAATGTACTTCAGCATGTGCAGATTATCTTTTTTTCCTTTTCTCTCATTGAACAATTTTAATATTCCAAAATACCGTACTGTTCATGTCCTCTAGATAGATATTATGATTTTGTAAAGAGTCCCCATAAAACCGATGCAACGATTTTCTACATGATTTTATTTCCTTTCAAAAAGAACGTTTTTCAGTTTTGTTCCTATTTGCTATCTGCCACGTCTATAGCTGTATATAATTATCAACTAGTAATGGGTAGAATGTTTGCCCGTACTTCAGCATAATGAAATTTATGTTTAATTTTCTTCTGGCTGTTTTCATGCATTTAAGCTTTTTAAACACAAAACTGAATACTGCTCTTACATAAATGAAACTGATACTTACCCGTCTGAGATCATCATATTATTCTGACATTGTTCTGTAGAGATCTGGATGTACCATGACCTTGCTGGTATTTCTTTTGCCGGTATCAATTTTGGGATCTAAAACCAAAACGTTTTAATCCATTGCTACAATCTATCTAAAGCATAAACTCTAAACGTCAAAGCTTCAAATCAAAATACAACCAAATGCACATGAAAATAAGATGTGATGTCGGATTGGATAGCGTTAAAAACTATGACATACTGTCGGAGACCCGACGCCGTTGTTTAAAGTCATTTTTCATTGGCTGATAGCGCTTGCCGTTTTGTCGAAATGGTTCAGATAGAAAAAATACTAAGTGTATTAAAATGGGGATAGAGATATTTTAATTTAATAACGTCATGTCAGTGTAGTAAAACAAAAGATTTGACCTGAAAATGGCCAATGTACCTCCCAAAACGACGATTGAATACCTCCCCAAACGACAATTTGCAATTATTTCATCATGCAGCCTGTTGTTTAACATTTATGTTGTATCCAATCTTTATATATCGAAGAATGCTTTTAAGAAATTGGGTGCTGAAGTCATTGCGGTTATATATTTTTCTGAATTTATATACTAAGTCACCATAAAATTCGGGTTCTGATAGACTTTGTTGCAGAAGAGATAAAAGTCCAATATAGAATTTTGAAATTAAATCAGAATGACATCTATAAAATTTTTAAAAGGCTTTTCGTAGTTTATGGTACCGATACCCATGATTAAGAAGTTTAGCCGTCAACAATTTATTATGAGTGTTGAAGTCAGTAACATGACTACACACTCTGGCAAATCGAATTAATTGCGAAATATAAACTCCATACAAACATAGAAAATTTACAATCTCAAAATCTAAATCATCGGGTTTATCATAAATTTTGCAAGAAACAAACCCATCTAAAATAGAGAGATGTAAATCCAAAATCGGGGCCTCACTGTTAGAAGCATTTGCTCTATTTAACTGAAGTTCTGGGGGATAAATTTGACTGATCAAACCATCAAAATAGGAATTATCAATATTTAAAAAATCATCCAAATATCTAGAAGTGGAGCTTAGAGTTTAAATGATTTCAGACTGGTTTTTTCAGCAGAAAGGGACATCATGAAGTCTCTCTCATAACAAAACAGATCAGCCACAAGTGGTGCGCAATTAGTATCCATCCGAATACCCACACGTTGTCTAAATAACTTAGTACCACATCGTATGTAAATAGTGTCAAGTAGAAAGGTGAGAGCTTCACACGCTTTCTGACATGACCATAAAGTATCATTTTATGCTCTTCAGAAGTGAAAACGCATTTCTTACATTACATGCAAGATAGAGGGAGCCTTCCCCATGAAATGTCTATTCAATTAAATCATTAAGTTTTTCTTTTATAAGATAATGAGGAAGTGTAGTGTAAAAGGTGGAAAAATCATACGTAGACAGACTTGAAGCACAAAAACACCTGGAAGTAGTAAGGGCCCCACTTGGGCATCATGGACTGCGCATGCGCAGCATTTGTATCACTTCCGGTGAAACGTAAGCGAAACGATTAGATGACGAAACTACCCTAAATATCGGACGAGTGTTCGAATGACGTAAATTACCGTAATTACGCCGTAAGTATCCTAAATGTTGAGGCGAAAGATGTTCCCGCGGATTGGCAAAGTTCGCCGTCCCCGATTTGGTCGGGGTGATCGGGGTCTACCCCGTTCGCTCGAGCGCTCCTATCCCAATATTTAGGGAGATACTACCCTGTATAGTATCGATGAAATTAAGTCTCTCACCCGCAAACCAATTATCGCCTCGAAAACCGGGAAACAATGGAAGGTGTTGGAAGAGCTCGACTCGATGCGAGAAACTAGTAATGGACCGCGTCCCGGAAAAAAAAAGTTTGGTTCGTTCGATTTGAGGTTTCACGTCCCCGTCAACGCCGTATAGATCATTTTGGGGGGCGTTGCTCCCAGTCGCGCGAGACCTTTACCGGCCATATCTACGACATTTGTATCTCGGAGAATCTTTCTCGGCTACGGAATTTATACGGATATCAGGGGGGCGTAGCCAGTATGCATTATGAGAGTGGAGCGTAAAATGAGAAGCAAATGATGATAGGATTTTTGATCAGCTGTAATTACCCTAAAAATTGGGGCACCTGAAGGGAGGTCACCGTAAATATCCTAAAGTTTGATCTCAAGCGATGTAGCAAACGTGTTCTGGTGGAATAGTGGAATGACAAACAGTGCAGACCCTGGTCAGGGTGATCGGGATCTACACCGTTTTTTCTGTCCCAATATTTAGGGTAATACTACCCGGTGCAGTCCTGCGATATTGACAAATCGATTGTCTCCGACACTCAGTGCGAAACGCTTATCGCCTTTAAACTAGAAAACAATGAAACTCGCTGGAAGATAGCGTTTAGAAGGCTGATGTTGTCGTTTAAATTTCTAAACACGCTCGCTTCTGAATGGGCTGCGTCCCGGGAAAAGAAAGTTTTGTTTGTTCGATTTGAGGTTTCACGTCCCCGTCAACGCCGTATAGATCATTTTGGGGACGTTGCTTCCAGTCGCGCGAGACCTTTACCGGACATATCTACGACATTTGTATCTCGGAGAATCTTTCTCGGCTACGGAATTTATACGGATATCAGGGGGGGCGTAGCCAGAGCAAAAATACTTTAACACGAAACTCTTGATACGGAAAGAATTTGCTCCGCTTCTATCGCTACTATAAAATTCGTAAAATCATCGCGAAAACACGCCTATATAATTTTGACTCCCTTAAACCCAACTTTTATACAGTAAAATTTGGCTTTGCAGGCGGTAAACCTTATTTTCCTTATTACTGCTCCAAGACATAGGTTGTGGGTACTCGTTAGAACCGCCTCATCGAGGCGATTCTAAAATATATAAACCCAACTTTTATACAGTAAAATTTGGCTTTGCAGGGGTAAACATTATTTTCCTTATTACTGCTCCAAGACATAGGTTATGGGTACTCGTGAGAACCGCCTCGGCGAGGCTATTCTAACATATATCTACAACATTTGTATCTCGGAGAATTTTTTTCTTGGCTATGTAATTTATACAAGCATTTCCTATCAAGCTGATCAGATCAATGCTTAGTTTTGAGGATTTCTACCGTCCAGTGGAGGACTCTAGAGAAAAGCTTGCCCGGCGTGAATCGAGCTATCGAAAAAGCAAGTCGAGATGCGAATGACAGGTAGCGGGGAAAAGAATGGATTAATTTTAGAAAGATTCACCCAAGAAGCGAATTCGGACATGTCATTAACCCATTTTTTATCATCGACCTATTCGGGCTAACGAATTTTGATTCAGTGGTTGTTAATATATCAACTAAGCAGCCATTCAAGTCCATTCGAAAAAATACCTGACTGTATCCTGACTGTATCTCCTTTGTATCCTGACTGTATCCTGACTATACCCCCACTGTATCCTGACTGTATCCTGACTGTATCCCCATTGTATCCTGACTGTACCCCCCGCTGTATCCTCACTGTATCCCACTATACCCTGACTTATTGAATGCTCAGAGACCAAGGACGTAAGAATGGAACGAGTGAATAAAAAGTTAATCATGCCGTACAAATATACACGCGTGTGTCCAGTGTGTCAAAGGCCAGGTGTTATTAATTTAAGCAGTCATCTGCAAATGGTACATCAGCTCAACGATGCGAGAGAACGCGCTGATTATCTCAAGTGTGCAGTATTATGTCCTCCCGCTCCTACGCTACAAACAAGGTTGCCAAGCTTAGCAGTAAAAAACAAAGCGAACAAAATCAGGCGTAAGCATGACCGTCAGATACTAGAACAATCTCACAAGTCCACAGAGAGAAGACTCGACATTTTACCAGAGCCATACCCGATGTTTCGATTCCGTCACAAATTCTCTCTTATGGTGGTGGGGCCAAGTATGTCGGGAAAAAGCTATTTCGTCAAACAACTTCTAGAAAGGGATTATATTGAATACGAAGTGGGCAACAAACCTCGTAAAATACAGTGGTTTTATGGTCAGTATCAAGATATGTTCAAAGAAATGAAACGAACATTGAAACAGGAAATTACCTTTCGAGAAGGCCTTCCAGAATTTCAAAACAACCTGAGTGATTTAGACACGAGATATAATAACATCGTTGTCTTGGACGACTTAATGGATCTCGCCGTAGACAGTCCGATCATTTCCAAATTATTTACTCAAGGCAGACATAGGAACGCCAGCGTTATCTTGTTGTTACAAAACGCTTTCCCTAAGGGTAAACATAACACTAGTATCAGTAGAAATGCCCAGTATATGGCTTTATATCGAAGTCCAGCCGACAGACGACAGATAGGAATAATGGCGGACAGGATATTTGATAAAAGCAAACCCACGTTCATGAAGATTTACAATGACATTACGTCAAAACCGTATTCGTACGTCCTAGTCGACAACAAAGCCGATACCTTGTCAGACAGACAAGTCGTCAGTGATGTGTTTGGCGTTTGTGTCTCGTACGCTCTTTCAGGAACAAAACATCGGATAGCAGGTGATCGTATTTCAATAGAGCCTCGGACCAGTGGCCCATGTTCTTCGGATCAAGACATTGAAAGTGATTTGGACGCTAGTGTACTCCAGAATGATCAAAGGAAAGGTCCAATCGTCGTTTATCTAAGCAATAGTCAATGGGCGAAAGTGGACCACTTGTTTCGAGAAACGGAAACCGTTGGAAACCTACCATTTGGATGGAATGTATGGAGGATATATAAAATGGACACGGACGTCTACTATCTTCCCGTTCTTTTAAAGGATTCCAGTGCACAAATGACAAAGATGTATCGTGTATATAAAGACTGGTTAACATATACATTCCCGATGCTGAAAGATCAGTTGTAATTACATTGCGATCGTAAAAAGTCAGTGTATATATATATATATATATACAATGGCGATGTAGATGTGATAAATGGATTTAAAGTATGAAAAAAGCATATATTTGCCTCATCTAACACGTATGTATCACTGTATTGCACTGTCGCGTTCTCTTGTATTCTTTTTATGTACTTATGCATGCCTTGCGGTTCAATAAACATGTAAACTTATGCGTTTTCTGGCTCCTTGTTTAATTCCCGTAATTTTAAAACGCCTGCTGTTTATGTGAGTCATGTATGTATGTATGTATGTATGTATGTATGTATGTATGTATGTGCGTGTGCGTGTGTTCTTGCGTGTGTGTGTGTGTGTGTTTATTATGTATGTGTGTGTGTGTGTGTGTTTATGTATGAATGTATGTATGTATGTATGTATGTACATGAGTGTGAGTCATGTATGTATGTATGTATGTATGTATGTATGTATGTATGTATGTGCGTGTGCGTGTGTTCTTGCGTGTGTGTGTGTGTTTATTATGTATGTGTGTGTGTGTGTGTGTGTATGTGTGTGTGTGTGTGTGTGTGTGTGTGTGTGTGTGTGTGTGTGTGTGTGTGTGTGTGTGTGTGTGTATGAGTGTGCGTGTGTGATGCTGATTCATTTTTCGCAATACGATAACATACCCGTGCGACATTTTTCACATCTCCAAATATGGCGACATTTTTATGAAAATCCATGATATTTTTCTTTTTTATACTGCAAACATAGGTTGTGGGTACTCGTTAGAACCGCCTCTTTGTGGTCTTGGAGCAGAAATAAGAAAAATAATGTACACCCAGATTTCTCCGTAAAAAGTGGGGTTTAGTGGGGGTGTTCACGTGATGCGATCTTTGAGTTCATCACCAATACTTAGTATACCTTTCAATTTCGAGCCATTCTATAGGGAGTTAAAAGCGATTACCCGCATTTTGGCCACGGTTTGATGATTTCATCTCCTTAAGACGATTCGTTTGATACCCAGATCACCCAAATCGGTTCAGGCATAAGGGAAATAGAGCCATTTAAAGGTTACCCAAAGGGAGATAATTTGAACCGTCAAGGAAGATAATTACGCCAAGGTCCGATGATTGCGTCGCGTAGGTCTCCTTTAGACAATTCGTTTGATACCCAGATCACCCAAATCGGTTCAGTCATAAGGGAAATAGAGCCATTTAAAGATTACCCAAAGGGAGATAATTTGAACCACGAAGGGAGGTAATTAGGCCACAGTTGAATGTTTTCATCGTGTAGGTCTCCTTTAGACGAGTCCAAACACGATCCCCTTCGGATAAAAACTAAGACCGTTTGGTTTCGCAAACATTGTAGATCCGGATCAGACGCCACACAACATCTGATCAATGTGTAAACTATTCGCTTACAGTGCAGGGTATAGTCTTCCCTAACTTGATTTATGTCGCTCTGTATTGATCAATACTTTTTTTTTTTTGCTCTGGCTACGCCCCCGCGATATCCGTATAAATTCGGTAGCCGAGAAAGATTCTCCGAGATTCAAATGTCGTAGATATGACCGGTAAAGGTCTCGCGCGACTGGAAGCAACGCCTCCCAAAATGATCTATAAGGCGTTGACGGGGACGTGAAACCTCAAATCGAACGAACCAAACTTTTTTTTTTCCGGGACGCGGTCCATTACTAGTTTCTCGCATCGAGTCGAGCTCTTCCAACACCTTCCATTGTTTCCCGGTTTTCGAGGCGATAATTGGTTTGCGGGTGAGAGACTTAATTTCATCGATACTATACAGGGTAGTATCTCCCTAAATATTGGGATAGGATCGCTCGAGCGAACGGGGTAGACCCCGATCACCCCCGACCTGATCGGGGACGGCGAACTTTGCCAATCCGCGGGAACATCTTTCGCCTCAACATTTAGGATACTTACGGCGTAATTACGGTAATTTACGTCATTCGAACACTCGTCCGATATTTAGGGTAGTTTCGTCATCTAATCGTTTCGCTTACGTTTCACCGGAAGTGATACAAATGCTGCGCATGCGCAGTCCATGGCGCCCAAGTGACGCCCTTACTACTCCTGGATTTCAATTTATTTAAAACTTCATTAGATTTTTTTATTGACTAAAACAAATTTCTACCCGATCTTTCGAAGACTTTGTCGCAATAGGTCTCGAGTTATTAACGAATTTATGTCCCCGCCATTCGAAGAATGGTGGAAGGGCATATAGCGTTGCCCCTGTCCGTCCGTCCGTCCGTTTGTTCGTTCGTCCGTCCGAAACTTAAACGCAGTCAATAAATTTCTTATTTCTAGATGGATTTTGAAATGACTTTGTAAAACTGTTAAACACCATGAGCCGATGTGTCTCGTGCAAACCCCTGGTCTGTACCTGCAAGGTCAAGGTCAAAAAAGGGTTCGAAACTTAAACGCAGTCAATAACTTTCTTATTTCTGGATGGATTTTGAAATCACTTTGTAGAAGTGTTAACCATCATAAGACGATGTATCACGTGCAAAACCCAGGTCCATACCTCCAAGGTCAAGGTCATACTTAGAGGTCAAAGTCTAAAAAGGCGTCTAAAACTTAAAAGCAGTCACTAACTGATGGATTTTGAAATTACTTTGTAGAAATGTTAACCATTATGGAACGATGTGTCATGTGCAAAACCCAGGTCCGTACCTCAAGGTCAAGGTCATACTTGGAGGTCAAATATAAAAAAGGGTCCGAAGCTTAAACCCAGTCAAAAACTTTTATATTTCTGGATTGATTTTGATATTACTTGGCAGAAATGTTGGCCATCATGAGACAATCTGCCTCACACAAAACCAAGGTCCTCACTTCCAAGGTGAAGGTCATAATTAGAGGTCAAATGTGATAAAAAGGGTCCAAAACTTCAACACCGTCAATAACTTTCAATGGATTAATACGAACATAGACATATTTTCAGGCGGGGGCATCCGTGTCTTATGGACGCATTTCTAGTTTTTAAAATGTCAGTATTCCGCCATTAGTAAACGCGACGTCGTTAAGGACGCCGTACATGTAACGTTACGCGGCGTATCTAACATTTAATCCACTAGTGGATTACCGAATTTATTACATGGCGTTATTAATGTCATCGACGTCATATGATAAACTGATGATTCTCAGAAGTAACGGTTGAAATAATCAGATTTTATAAACTAGTAGATATACTCACGGTTACTTGGCATTCCAAGCTCAGGCAAAATTATATCAGTGAGTGGATGGGACTTCGGTCGAATTTCAGATGGCGGACGACCCCTTACGCCTCGTAATTTCTTCAAAACCTCGCAGGAGCCCTAGCAAAATAAGCTTCAGAATAGAATGATGTACAAACAAAATAATAGCACTTTGTTTTTAGTGTGCTCGTTCGTAAGGATGGGCTTAGTAGGTCCCAAATTAAGTTTAAAATATTTGTTTGATTTTAAGTTTAACGTCCCCGTCAACACTGTACATGTCATTTTGGAGACGTTGCTTCCAATTTAGTGGGACTTTACCCGACACTGACATGAAATGACATCTCAAGCTCTGCCACCGAATGAAACCACTAGGGTTTACAAGCATGGACGGGTCGACTCCCACCGCATTGCCTGGACAGGCTTAGATCCTCTAAGCGGTTTACTAGTAGTCATGTACGGGTCGGTTTCAGCACTGCGTGGAAGCATCATGCAGCCCATCTATTTCTTCAAGCCCCAATGAAGTTTAAAGTAAGTATGCCACCGCTTTCACAATTGGATTGGTATTACAATAAATTCTTAGATCATTAGTGATTTTTACCATGCAGAAGAGTGTTCGTTTGTTTGTTATATTTCGAGTAGTTTAAATGGCTATTCTATATATGAACTAGGAGAATTCCTTATTTTGGAGGAAGGTTTATTTCAAAATATATCAGTTTGTTTTATCTACTGTATATAAAAAGCTCGTTATCAATACACAATTAAGCACTCTGCATGAAAATAAATCATATGTATAAAAAATTTAGTCATTTATTTTATTCTTATCAGTGAAACCCAGTTTAAAAATGTACTTTTAACGTTGTGAATATATATGATATTTTTACATTGTGAAAATAACATGACAATTTTATTTTCACAGTCGCAACCAGTACTGTATTTTTTAAAACACGTGTATAAAATGAAAAGAATTTTTTTTAATATCAATTTAGAAAATTTTCATTTCGTGTGTTGAAAACACAAGACTATTTACTCGTGCATGGCACTATTAAAAATTTTGATGCTTTGAACACATTCAATGAAAACATTTTGGTATTCACCTAAAAAAATAATACCCTCGATTAGGGCTGGCTAATCGGAGCTGAAAAGATGATCGATTATCAGTCATGTCATTGCGATCGATAAACGATTAGTAATCACTGAAGATTTGGTCATAAGTTTACCTGTCTGGCTTTCTTTCTGAACATGACTCCAAACATATGCTGTACTTTGCCATATGCATTTGAACAGACAGGCCTGAGCAAACAGTGTAGATCCAGATGAGACGCCGCTGAATGCGGCGTCTCATCAGGGTCTGCACTGTTTGCCACTCATCACGCTATTTTAGGCATAACTTTGAGTAGTAAATTGTACCTTTCACGTAATCGATTAAAAGCAAATCAGAAATGATAATCACTTTTGTGAAATTTATCGATCGATTAATCGATCATACGATTAATCGTGTCAGCCTTACCCTCGATTTAGACATATGTATCCTTGTTTCTGTGAGTCTTGGGACAACGTATTAAATGCCATTCGCAAACAATGAAGGTGCAGATCAGCCTGAACATGTCTGAAGTCTTATTAGAACGCACTATTATTTTACTTGCCTCTAGCACTAGCGCAGCCTGGACAACACCTTTGGGTTCGCTTTTTGAACGATACAAAACCCCTTGTTTATGTGCAAAGAATTTCATGACTCTTGTTTGTCAGTGAAGCTTAACGTGTTGTTCTGTTTCCTATCTGATCGCAAAATCGTACACCACAAAAACGGTCTTCTTTAGATGGGAGTAATGTTACATAGCACAACTAGGTTGTCATGATGGATTGGCATCATTTTTTTATATTTTTTTACTTGCATTTTGTTTTTGGATTTTAATGGCCGGTACAATTTTTACAGTCATATCGGGTCGATCTGTTAACCTGCTTATGCCGATTTCTGGACAGATTTTGATTTCTTGATTTTTTAACCTACAGAGCAGTACTAAGTGTATCGCATACTTTACGATTCGCAATGCGCAAAAACTGACCTTCTCGGATCACATAAATTGATTCATGTACATTCTCAACAACAGTTATGTGGCCGGACATCAAATCCATCTTGCAACATCTAGATAGCATCGAATATATACACGTTTCATGTCTTGTTCCCAAATTTTATATTGCTGAATGGTAACAAGGGTAATATTTATAGACATATTTTAATTCAGTTCGACTGATGTAAAATACCATGTGGTGCGTGTAGACAGTCTGTCTATACTCCATCACAATGCGATTTCTCTGAGATCATTGTGCTCATTGTGGCATCTTTAGGATTTTGCTCATGTAAACATTAAAGGGCGAAAGCAAACTCCTGTAAAACTTATGAAAACTTTCAATTAAACCACGACAATTATTTACTGTCTATAGTGTGTTCTCTTTTGCCAATGGTATTATTTTACAGCCTTTTAAATCAGCCCTAAAACACGCAATCTACCTGAAAATTCTTTAATGTACAGCCACTAAACCACTTACTACTTAATTGCCAAAAACTGAATAAATGTTCCACATTATCACTTACAGACATGATGATATATATCCATTCACTGTGTTTATCATTTTCTGTGATTAATGTCCCTCGTCTGAAAATAAGACAAAACAACAAACAAACAATGCCATTACAGTAGAACTTCAATGGCTCGAACCCCGATGGCTCGTTTACCGTGGCTGAGTCGAACCCATTCTTGAGTCCGCAGATAATCGTCCCCAAAACGAAATAGGGGTAATTTAGGAAGATCGTCTTCATTTCTCTTACAAATGTATGCTGTGTGTACTCATTAGAATCGCCTCGATGAGGCGATTCTAATGAGTACACACAACATACATTTATAATACAGAACACCCAAAAGATATCCACAATTATCTCCATTATGCCTCCTGGTATGGCACTATTAGTAACCCTCTGTGGCTCGAACTACCGCTGTCTCGAACAAATACGCATGGTCCCAAGGGGGTTCGAGCCATCGAAGTTCGACTGTATATGCATATGTTTTAATTATGCAGCGAAATCCTTCTACAAAGACCAGCTAAATTGAGACAAGATCAGCTTTTAATTAATCATGTGTAAAAGCTCGCATACTGAGCACCTCATTAAACCCACTTTATATAGAGAAAACTTGAATTTACAGGGTTGAACATTATTTTTCGTCTTTCTGCTCCAAGACATGATTGTAGGTACTCGTTACAACCGCGCTAATGCGGCGGTTCTAACGAGCAAGCAAAACAGAAGTGGAGGCAATGATCAGGAATCGATAAAATTAACCCAAAGCTCCCAGCAGTGACACCAAAGCGACAGAAGCACAAACATGAAACAACAGACCCAATAGAAACATACATAGCGGAAAGCCAAAAGGACAGTTACTTTCCAACAAAATGGCCAATAGGCTATCCAAAATAAAATGATATAAGCGACACAAACACCCAAAGACGTACCATAACAAAAATAAACCTATCTTTGTAGAGTTAATAAGAAATATTTGATAAAGATTGCATTAGGAAAATACATGTATATGTAAGTATGCACTTTCTTGCACACCAGACAAGCAAATCCGTGATTTTACCCTGGGATAGAAATTAATGTTCTGACCCTGGTGTTCCGACCCCAAATCGAATATAATCGCGTGTTTGATAAATGCACTGGTTGATTACGATCTTGTGCGCGCCGTCGTTAAGTTTGACGTCATGCACGATCCGTGACGTCACTTTACATTCCTACAGTGTCAACACAATATGGCGTACGTTGGAAACCGAAGTGACTGCAGCATTGAAATTCCGCGCTAAGAAATGGAAGGTATGCAAGAAAAAGAATCCAATATGGGTGTGAGGGGTGGATAGAAAAATCCGTCCCTCTGTATCATTGTCCGGCATCACTCGGCGAGCCTCGTGATGCCAGACAGTGACCCTTGGGACGGATTTTTCTATCCACCCCTCACGCCCATATAAGATTCTTATATTGTCACCCCGATGTGTTATCATTTTGCAAAAGGGTTCGATTGTTTCAGCTATTCTTTCTTTGTTCCTTCTACATCACGTGAACAAGTCCGTGAAATAACGACCCCCCCAAAACCCGACTTTATATAGAGAAACTTTGGGTTTACAGGGGTATAGGTTATTTTTCTTATTTCTGCTCCAAGACATAGGTTGTGGGTACTCGTTAGAACCGCCTCAATGAGGCGGTTCTAACGAGCACCCAAAACCTATGTTTTAGAGAATAAATAAGGAAAATATCACAAATTTTCATCAGAAAATGTACCTTTTTTGAGGTATAAAAAGTGCCCTGTATCACACGGATGTGTTATCGTAATGTATATCAAGTGTTCTCTTGTAAGATGCCGCTTTAGGGACTTTACAAAAATGGCTTTCAAAGCAACTTCGGAACAGCCTAAAAAGTAGTCTTAATACAAGACTTTTACTAAATATTACTACATGCATATGTTTGACTCCCAGACCTGAGCTGTTCTGAAACAAGAACGCCTTCCATACAGCGTTTGTCAGTAGGTCAAAAGACAAAGTCACAAAATTGGCACCAACAGAGAGGAATTGCCGTCATCAAACACATGTCTACTCATATGAAAGTTGTTTAGAAATTACTCAAATTGGTTATTAAAACAGAATGTCTATGATCAAAAGCATTTGTACCAACAAAACAAACGTATACATAGACGGGCTTACATAAAAAAGATTCCCCAAAATATGTAATAATAATCGGGACATAATTTGTTTTGCATATTTTTCATACTTCTGTTCTTACGTAGTTGGTCTGCTTGTAGTGAGTTTGTTCTCATTTAATGTGCTGTGAACAACAATTTTCGTTCTTAAAAATGAAAAGTCAAATCAATCAAAGTCGAGTCGAACTTAAGTGGCTGCAATGCTTTTTTTTTTTGTGGGTAGGGGTTAAAATTTTCGATATATTTGAAAAGGGGTGTTTTCGTAATAAGAAACTTCCTGGTAATCTCCATTTGAATATAGCACCTTCGCTGCAAATAGTGATTGTCTTGAACACATATTTTGAATCGCCCTCAAACTAACGCAAAACGAAGTAATTCGTTATTCTTTGGAGCAGTGGTAATTAAGAAGTGACGGCAATGACGAGGAATCAATTCAATTAACCCACATCTCCCATCAGAGACACCAAAGGGGTTGAAACACAAAAATGAAGTAACTGGGTCCTAATGGAAACACCATAGCGGCCTCGTGTTCAAACGGCTTCCTCGGGACTCGGTAAATGTTAATGCATGGAAAACCATGGTTGATCCCTACAGTCTAAATCGCGACGGGGTTGAGGGCGAGTAGTGTGGCCTCGTAAAATCGATCTTGGCACCCAGTGGGGTTCGTTTCGCTGACCGTTCCGGGGCGGTCCTTCTGTCGCGATTTGTTTTTGTTATAATTTGTCTATGAGTGTGTATCGCTGATATTGTTTGTTTTAGATAGCCAATTGGCCATTTTGTGCGGAACTTTACTGTCCTAATAGCTTTCCGCTATTGATGTTTCCATTAGGGTCTGGTAATTTCATACCGGCCCCGATAGCTCAGTTGGTAGAGTGTCCGCTCCGGGGAACGGGAGGTCACGGGTTCGATCCCGGCCGCGACATACCAAAGTCGTTAAGAATGGTTCTAGCTGCTCCACGCTTTGCACTCAGGTTTACGGGGTAGACCTAGGACTGGTCGACCCAGTGTCAGGCTAATGTGACTGGGTTTGGTATCATGTAATGTGTCTGGGACATGATACTTTAGTGAGGCAGCACTTTAAAAGTGAGCATTGAGCTCCCTGTCGCAACCAGACACCGTCGTGATATGACTGAAATAATGTTGAAAGCGACGTTAAACCCGAATTTACACACACACACACACACACACACACACACACACACACACACACACACACACACACACACACACACACACACACACACACACACACACACACACACACTGGTTATTTCATTTTTGCGCTTCTTTCCCTTTGGTGTCTGTAATGGGAGCTGTGGGTTAATTGCATAGATTCCTGATCATTGACTTCACTTCTTTTATGCAATCAGCCAAGAATCTGACCAGTATGCACGGGTGCATAGCCTGATCGGAGTTAAAACTACCCGCAAAAGTCTTAGTGTAGGCTTTGTCGTAGCTCGATCATTTATGATACTCAGTAAACTAATAAGAAAAGTCACTCAAGCAAAGGCCACAATCTAGGGAAGGCAGCCGTCTCAAGTCACCTATAATAAGTGACAGGGAGGCACTCACAAAAACAGACGAAACATGAACTAACGGCACAAGCCAAATAACAGTTAAGCCACTGCAAATCAACGACCTACTTGGGACGGTCAGTAGTAAAACAAGAGGGCCCAGAGGGCCCTGATTGGCCCTGATTCGCTCACCTGAATATCATTGTCTCTGGTACATTCTATTTTTAGCTCTGGTGGCCATCTTGTTCATCAGAGTGGAACGATCTTGGCTATTTTGGTAGGGTGTCACCTAGGCAACATTTCCTGTTTGAAACAAACTGACCCAAGGGTTTAGGAAGAGTTCGCATTTGAAGCAAATTTATAATGTTTTTCTATTTCTAGCTCTGACGGCCATATTGTTAATTGGAGCGAAACCATTTTAACCTTTTTGGGTAGAGAGTCATCTTAGCAACATTCCCATGATGTTTGAATGTAATCGGCCCCAGGGACAGGAGGAGTTGTCGTATGTTTTAGCCCCTGTGGCCATCTTTTTTATCATAGTGGAATGATTTAAACTATCTTGGTGGGGAGTCACCTGGGCAACATTCCTGTGAAGTTTACGAGGGTAGTGTAATACCCCGGGCTATTACTGTTTCTCTCTTTATTTGAGATCCTCAAAGCAGAGTTGAGCTATGTCAACTACTGGGTCCATCTGGTCACTAGTAACTTTCCTATGCTAGAACAGGCTAAAAATTTCACTTTCAACAAACCAAGCCTGGAGTGGTGGTTGGTTTAAAAACATTTGAAATCAAGCAAATAAAGTAATATTGTAGTATTTTTGTCAAAAAATGTTCATGATCTTGATGTAAACCGGAGTCTGACAGCGAACTATTTTTCGTTGTATTACTCCGTTTGTTTACATCCAGCGTCTGTTCAAGTTTGATCCAGTTTACTGTTTTTGAGAAATGTTTGAGAAATTTTTGGTTCTGGCCTTCAGAAACTACATAAAATTTCCTGCATTTTGACACCAAGGAAACCTAGGAAAGAGAAAAGTGAGCAAAGTTTAGAGCTGTCAGAAAAGTTTCTGACCCGCCTTACTTTGAACTGTCAGAATTCTATCCGTGGTCAGACTGGCTGACTGCAGTCTTTCTGCTCATTCAGGTAGATTTCCTTACCTTAATGGGTACAGTTAGACTCCATCCAATCCATATAATTTGTGTAATCTTCGAAAGATCACCAGATCTTTCTCATGAAAGTATTATCCTCTCACAAAATTTTCTGGCGATCAGACCGGCCGCCATTTTGTCTGACTTTCTGACCGGAGGTGTGTCTCAAAATGGGCTTTTCATTGGTTGTCTTAAAATCACATGTTAATTTCCACTCAACTGATTGGCTCCTTGTCTAGGGCCTCAAAGGTATATAAAGAGGAAGAGATCCATGGCGGGGAATTCAAAATTCTAATACAATTCCTCTGTGCATCAAGGGAGACAACTTTGAGACCTTCAGCAGAAACAAGTTTTGGCTTTTATAAAAGTTTGGCAAATCAGCACAGAGTACCTAAAAGCAAAATTTAAGTAAGAAAATTATAAAAATGAGTAGAAAACATGAGAAATACCCCTTTTGAGTGTTCACTCAATGAAGAATTGCAATTTGCCACAAACCTCTTAAAATACTTTGGAAATCTGTTTAATGACTGAGATACAGTTCTTTCTATGCACTGTGTCACCGAATAAAAGTCTCTGACATTGTCAGCCATACCAGGCCACTGAGTTATAAGAAAAATAAAAAACAAAGCAAACCGGCTTGCTAAATCCTCGACCATCCATGAAAAGTTCTGAGCCTGACCAAGATCCAATGGTTTGTCCATGCTGAAAGTGCCTTATTTTTCAACATAGTCTCCCTTCCTGACCATACACTTCCTCCAGCGATGCTGGAGTCCTTGGAGTCCAGTGGTAAAGAAGGTCTCATCTTGGTCCCTGAAAAACTCCTCCACAGCAGCTATCACCTTCTCGTCTGACCGATTATCCTGCCCAGCCAAGTGCTTTTTCATGTTTGGAAACAGGAAATAATCTGACGGAGCTAGATCAGGTGAATACGGAGGGTGATCGACACGTGTGAAGCCACAGCCATGCACAGCAGCCATTGCGACAACCGATGTATTAGCAGGCGCATTGTCTTGATGGAACAAGACCCCTTTTGTCAATTTTCCGGGTCGTTTAGCCTTAATTGCTTTTCGCAACTGTTTTAGCAGATCTGCATAATACTCCCCATTAATTGTTCTGCCCTCTGAAGGTAATCTATGAATATTATACCCTTGGCATTCCAGAACACTGATGCCATCACCTTCCCTGCAGAGGAGACGACCTGTGCCTTCTTTGGAGGGGGTGAACCAGGGTGCTTCCATTGCATGGATTGTCTTTTGATCTCTGGCTCAAAGTGATGAACCCAACACTCATCCTGTGTGACAAAACGGTCAAGAAACCATCTTGGTCTGCTTCAAAAATAGCGAAGTTGGCTTGTGACAGGTTCAGTCTGGTCAGTCGTCAAAAGCCGTGGCACCCATCTGGCGGAAACCTTCGACATTCCTAATTTACTGTGTAGAATGTTCTCTACTCGTTCGATTGGGCCCAAATTTTATCTGTAGCATCCTTGGGCTGGGGGATTGAAAGTTTGTGTTTTATGAAAATCGGCTCATTAATTTGGTTGCTATGGCAACTTAGAGTTTCCATAGACTTATAATGGGGAAAATTGAAAAATTGCATTTACTGCCAAGTCATTGCAGATATTTTAACAAAACTGTTATAGAAACTTGTTTCTATTGATAAGACGCATTCGGTGACACCAACCTGGGGGTCCTCCAGGATGCGCCGAGGCCATGCCCCACCCCCTGCACTAAATAAAAGGCCCGATATCTTGGAAACCATTCAGATCCCCACCCTAAACCATATATATTCTTGTTCCTTATGATAAGACCCATTCAGTGACATCAACCTGGGAGTCCCCTGGATGCGCCACCCCCTCCATTTCAAAAAAGCCCAATATCTCGGTAACCTTACAGATCCCCGACCCTAAACCATATATATTCTTGTTCCTTATGATAAGACACATTCATTGACACCAACTTGGGGGTCCTCAGGGATGTGCTGGGGCTATGCCCCACCCCTTCCATTTTATAACTACGCAAAGCCTTTTCAAAATTTTATAGACGCCATTCTGATTTAATTTCAAAATTCAATATTGGACTTAAATCTCTTCTGCAACAAGGTCTATCGGAACCCGAATTTTATGGTGACTTAGTATATAAATTCAGAAAAATATATAACCGCAATGACTTCAGCACCCAATTTCGTAAAATCATTCTTCGATATAAAAAGATTGGGTACAACATGGATATTATACGACAGACTGCATGCATGGTAGTTAACCCAATCACGGTTGGCAACTTTGCTTCCCTCTTTAATTGCACGCCGGTGGGTCAGGCCTCAGATTCTATGACGGCTCCAACGTAAAGGCTTATTGAGAATTAGAGAGATCTAATTCAAGGTAATGTTGGTTGGTGCCTGATGCTCTGTCTCTGGTCGGGCCCATCGGAGTCTAACTGTTGGTTTTCTTTTGCTCCAGCATTTCAGTGGTTTCTTGCTGTCGAGTCCTCAGCGTTGTCTCACCTCTGTGGTTCTTTGATTTTTGTGTTCACGGAGATGTTGCACTGATGAGTTAGGAGGCCTTCATGCGGACTGAACAAATTATTTGTCTTAATCGCGACAGAAGTAAGGGCGAGGATTGTGGCCACGTAAAATCGATTTAAGCCCCCCAGTGGAAATCTTCCACTGACCGTTCCAAGGCGGCTCTTCTGTGGCGATTTATTTATGTTGTTGTTTGTTACTTAGTGTGTGTATCATTTGTGTCTTTTAATTTTGGATGGCCATATGGCCATTTTGTGGGATAGTGACTGTCCTTATGGCCTTCCTTTGTTTAGGTTTCCATTATGGTCTGGTCGCTTAATGTTTGTATTTCTTTCCCTTTGGTGTCTTTTATGGGTAGAGTAAGTTAATTGTATCAATTCCTGATCTTTGTTTTACTTCTACTTTTTATAATATCACAATATATCGGAAATCCTACAGATGGCTACCCCTAACCCATATACATTCTTGTTCCTTATGATTAGACACATTCATTGACTCCAACCTGGGAGTCTCCCCGGACCTTGCCCCACCCCTCCACTTCACAAAAGGCCTTATATCTCAGAAACTGTTCTTAGCCCCACCCTAAACCATATATATTCATCTTCCTTATGATAAGTCGCATTCAGTGACACCAGCTTGGGAGTCCCTGGGGCATGCCCAAGGGTTAAGGACTAGTTCATATTTGAAGCAAATTTACGATATATTTTCTATTTTTAGCTAGGCGGTCATTTGGCTCATCAGAGCAGAACCGTTTCAGCTATTTTGGTAGAGGATCACCTAAGCAAAATTCCTAAGAAGTTTAAATGAAATTGGCCCAAGGGTACAGGAGGAGTTGTCGTTTAAAGATTTTTTTTCTATTTTTAGCTCTGGCGGCAATCTTGTTGGTCAGAACAGAACGATTTTAGCTATTATGGCAGGGAGTCACTTGGGCAACATTCCTGTGAAGTTTGAATAAAATTGGCCCAAGAGTTGAGGAGGAGTTTGCGTTTGAAGCAAATTTAAGATGTTTTTCTAGTTTTAGCTATGGTGGCCATTTTTCTCATTAGAGCAATACCGTTTGGCTAATTTAGTAGAGGGTTATCTAAGCCAGATTCCCATGAAGTTTGAATAAATTTGGCCCAAAGGTACAGGAGGAGGTGTCGTTTCAAGAATTTTCTATTTTTATCTCTGGTTGCCATTTCGTTCACTGGAGCGAAACTGTTTTAGCTTATTTGGTAGAGGGTCAGCTAAGCAACACTCCTATAAAGTTTGAATGAAATTGGCCCAAGGGTTGAAGAGAAGTTGTCGTTTAAAGATTTTTTTTCTAATTTTAGTTCTGGCGGCCATCTTGTTTGTCAGAGCGGAATGATTTTAGCTATGTTTATAGGGAGTTACCTATATAACATTCCTGTGAAGTTTGAATCAAATTGGCCCAAGGGTTAAGGAGGAGTTCGTATTTGAATCAAATTTATGATGTTTTTCTATTTTCAGTTATGGCGGCCATTTGGCTCATCATAGCGAAATCGTTTAAGTTATTTTGGTAGTGGGTCATCTGAACAACATTCCTATGAAGCTTGAATGAAAATGGCCCAAGGGTACAGGAGGAGTTGTCGTTTGAAGAATGTTTTCTACCTTTAGATCTGTCTTGTTAGTCAGAGTGTAACGATTTTAGCTATTTTGGTAGGGAGTCACTTGGGCAACATTCCTGTGAAATCGTTAAAGCTATATTTTCGCTATTTTGGTAGAGGGTCATCTAAGCAACATAACTATGAAGTTTGAATGAAATTGGCCGAAGGGTACAGGAGGAGTTGTCGTTTGAAGAAATTTTTCTATCTTTAGCTCTGGCAGCCATCTTGTTAGTCAAAGTTGAACAACCTAGCTTTTATGGTCGGGAGTCACTTGTGCAACATTCCTGTGACGTTTGAATCAAATAGGCCCAAGGGTTGAGGAGGAGTTCGTGTTTAAAGAAAATTTATGATGTTTTTCTATTTTTAGCTATGGCGGCCAGTTTGCTCATCAGAGCAATACTGTTTTAGCTATTTTAGTAGAGGGTCATCTAAGCAACATTCCTATGAAGTTTGAAATTTGGCCTAAGGGTACAGGAGGAGTTGTCGTTTAAAGAATGTTTATTTTTAGCTCTGGTGGCCATTTTGTTCACACGAGCGGAACCGTTTTAGCTATTTTGGTAAAGGGTCACCTAAGCAACACTTCTGTGAAGTTTGAATGAAATTGGCCAAAGGGTTGAAGAGGCGTTGTCATTACAAGTTTTTTTTTCTATTTTTAGCTCTGGCGGCCATCTTGTTTATCAGAGCGGCATGATAAAGCTATGTTATAGGAAGTCACCTACATAACATACCTGTGAAGTTTGAATCAAACTGGCCCAAGGGTTAAGGAGGAGTTCGTATTTAAAGCAAAGTTACGTTTTTTTTTTCAATTTTTAGCTATGGCGGCCATTTTGCAGCAGAACCGTTTTAGCTATTTTGGTAGAGGGTAACCTAAGCAACATTTCTATGAAGTTTGGATGAAATTGGCCCAAGGGTACAGAAGGAGTTGTCGTTTAAAGATTTTTTTTCTATTTTTAGCTCTGGCGGCCATCTTGTTTGTCAGAACAGAACGATTTTAGCTATTGTGGTAGGGAGTCACTTGGGCAATATTCCTGTGAAGTTTGAATCAAATTAGCCCAAGAGATGAGGAGAAGTTTGCGTTTGAAGCAAATTTAAGATGTTTCTCTAGTTTAAGCTATGGCCACCATTTTTCTCATTAGAGCAATACCGTTTTAGCTAATTTAGTAGAGGGTCATCTAAGCAACATTCCTATGAAGTTTGAATAAATTTGGCCCAAAGGTACAGGAGGAGTTGTCATTTCAAGAATTTTCTATTTTTAGCTCTGGTGGCCATTTCGTTCACCGGAGCGGAACTGTTTAAGCTAATTTGGTAGAGGGTCAGCTAAGCAACACTCGTATAAAGTTTGAATGAAATTGGCCCAAGGGTTGAAGAGAAGGTGTCGTTTAATTTTTTTTATTCTATTTTTAGTTCTGGCGGCCATCTTGTTTGTCAGAGCGGAATGATTTTGGCTATGTTTTTAGGGAGTTACCTACATAACATTCCTCTGAAGTTTGAATCTAATTGGCCCAAGGGTTAAGGAGGAGTTCGTATTTGAAGCAAATTTATGATGTTTTTCTAATTTTAGTTATGGCAGCCATTTGGTTCATCAGAGCGTAATCGTTTAAGCTATTTTGGTAGAGGGTCATCTAAACAACATTCCTATGAAGCTTGAATGAAAATGACCCAAGGGTACAGGAGGAGTTGTCGTTTGAAGAATGTTTTCTATTTTTAGCTCTGTCTTGTTAGTCAGAGTGGAGCGATTTAGCTATTTTTGTAGGGAGTCACTTGGGCAACATTCCTGTGAAATCGATTAAGCTATATTTTTGCTATTTTGGTAGAGGGTCATCTAAGCAACATAACTATGAAGTTTAAATGAAATTGGCCCAAGGGTACAGGAGGAGTTATCGTTTGAAGAAATTTTTCTATATTTAGCTCTGGCAGCCATCTTGTTAGTCAAAGTTGAACAATCTAGCTTTTTTGGTAGGGAGTCACTTGTGCAACATTCCTGTGAAGTTTGAATCAAATAGGCCCAAGGGTTGAGGAGGAGTTCGCGTTAAAAGCAAATTTATGATGTGCTTCTATTTTTAACTATGGCGGCCAGTTTGCTCATCAGAGCAATACTGTTTTAGCTTTTTTAGTAGAGGATCATCTAAGCAACATTCCTATGAAGTTTGAAATTTGGCCTAAGGGTACAGGAGGAGTTGTCGTTTAAAGAACGTTTTATTTTTAGCTCTGGCGGCCATTTTGTTCACCCGAGCGGAACCGTTTTAGCTATTTTGGTAAAGGGTCACCTAAGCAACACTTCTGTGAAGTTTGAATGAAATTGGCCCAAGGGTTGAAGAGGAGTTGTCATTGAAAGTTTTATTCTATATTTAGCTCTGGCGGCCATCTTGTTTGTCAGAGCGGCATGATTTTAGCTATTTTATAGGAAGTCACCTTCATAACATTCCTGTGAAGTTTGAATCAAATTGGCAGAAGGGTTAAGGAGGAGTTCGTATTTGAAGCAAATTTACGTTTTTATTCTATTTTTAGCTATGGTGGCCATTTTGCAGCAGAACCGTTTTAGCTATTTTGGTAGAGTGTAACCTAAGCAACATTTCTATGAAGTTTGAATGAAATTGGCCCAAGGGTACAGGAGGAGTTCGCGTTTAAAGATTTTTTTCTATTTTTAGCTCTGGCGGCCATCTTGTTTGTAAGAACAGAACGATTTTAGCTATTGTGGTAGGGTGTCACTTGGGCAACATTCCTGTGAAGTTTGAATCAAATTGGCCCAAGAGTTGAGGAGGAGTTTGCGTTTGAAGCAAATTTAAGATGTTTTTTCTATTTTTAACTTTGGCGGCCATTTTGCTCCTTAGAGCAATAACGTTTTAGATAATTTAAAAGAGGGTCATCTAAGCAACATTCCCGTGAAGTTTGAATTAATTTGGCTCATGGGTACAGGAGGAGTTGTCGTTTCCAGAAATTTCTATATTTAGCTCTGGTGGCCATCTTGTTCATCGGAGCGGAACTGTTTTAGCTAATTTGGTAGAGGGTCACCTAAGCAACACTCCTATAAAGTTTGAATGAAATTGGCCCAAGGGTTGAAAAGGAGTTGTGGTTTAAAGATTTTTTTCTATTTTTAGCTCTGGCGGCTATCTTGTTTGTCAGAGCGGAATGATTTCAGCTTTTTGTATAGGGAGTTACTTTATTAACATTCCTCTGAAGTTTGAATCAAATTGGCCTAAGGGTTGAGGAGAATTTCGTATTTGAAGCAATTTTTTGATGTTTTTTTTTCTATTTTTAGCAATGGCGGCCATTTAGCTCATCAGAGCAGAACCGTTTTAGCTATTTTGGTAGAGGGTCACCTAAGCAACATTCCTATGAAGTTGAATGAAATTGGCCCCAGGGTACAGGAGGAGATTGAGGGTTTTTTTTTTCTATTTTTAGCTCTGGTGGCCATCTTGTTTGTCAGCTATTATGGTAGGGAGTCCCTTGGGCAACATTCCTGTGAAGTTTGAATCAAATTGGCCTAAGAGTTGAGGAGGAGTCTGCGTTTGAAGCAAATTTACGATATTTCTATTTTTAGCTATCTTGGCCATTTTGCTCATCAGAGCAATACCGTTTTAGTTATTTTAGAAGCGGTCATCTAAGCAATATTCCTATGAAGTTTGAATTAATTTGGCCCAAGGGTACAGGAAGAGTTGTCGTTTGAAGAATTTACTATTTTTAGCTCTGGCGGCCATCTTGTTCAGCAGAGCGGAACGATTTTAGCTATTTTTGTAAAGGTCACCTAAGCAATATTCCTATAAAGTTGAATTAAGAAATGAAATTTATTTTTCTGCAGTTCTGGATGTATGAACGCACTGGGTCGAGTGCAAAGTAAATGAACACCGAAGGGATTCATTTAAACTTTGCGAGCGACCCACTGTCGTTCATACTTTCATGAAAAGCGGAAAAATTATGTTTATTTTTTATATTAACATTATTTCCCCCTCATCAATGAGCGAACAAATGCTTATAGGGCAATCTTTTAAAGCTGAAAAAACATGTACACGCTGTTTTTTCTACAAAGAGCGGAGCAGCGTTGACGTCATCAACGCCCGTAGAGAACAATGATTTAGAAAGACGTCACTTAACGTCACTAAAATCATGTGATTCGATGCGTTCATGGAAGTATGAACGCAATTGTTTTTCATAGCTTTACATTAGACTTTACACTGGAAATGTACATATTTGAAATTGGCTCAAGGGATAAGGAGGAGTTAGCATTTAAAGCATATTGTTGACGCCGCACGACCCACGATGCACGACGTACTACGCACGACGGACACCTACCGATCACAATAGCTCACCATGAGCACTTCCTGCTCATGGTGAGCTAACAACAGGGTGGGGGTGGGGGCTTCAACTCCGGGCTTTATGACATTTAAACCTCGCCCTCAGTTCTAGTACAGTATCCAACAAAATAACAATAGCAAATTGATCCGCATGGAGGCTTTCTAGCTCAACAGTGAGTCATTATAAAATACATGGTAAATGGTTATGTATAAATTAATATTATCATGAATCAGGATTAAATTCGCTCCGAATTTACTTACTTAAAGTAATGCACCAAGCAAGCACCAGGTTCATCTGGGAGGATTCTTATAGGCCAATATCTCATGAAAGGGATTTGTCTGAAATTAATATAAAGCTATACCGTTATTTATCAACCAAGTTGACAGACACAGAAAGTTGTGCGAATAGTGTAGATATAGATATTCATACTTCGTATTTGAGTCTTCACCTGCGGTCATGTTCGAATGCCCCTATCCACTTAGCGCGATCCATACACCATAGAGGTGTTTGTTTATAATGTGTCGTAGATCTCTTTAATGAAAGAGGTTCTGCAATGGCCTAAAAACAAACTAGGAATAAGTTTATCGCTCACAGAAGAACAGAACGAACGTGACTACGACCAATTAAGCGTTGCTTTACGGAGCTGAGAAAGAAATACATGTATATGGTGAAACGGATAAATAAACCCTACATGCAAACTCAAGTGTTATCCGAGTATAGCTTTCGACAATAACCATATAAACGAGAGTCACCACCCATGTGAGAAAATCCTTATTTCAAGTCTCTATTAAGGCTAGTGATGACACTAAATGTACTTCTGTTTCTTATTCTGCTATAAAGATATTTGATAAATGCTCGTTAGAGCCAATTTCAAAAGGAATTCTAAGGAGGTTCCTCAAGCGATGTTTCTTAGCAAAGAAACTGAAAATAATGTGGACCTAGTTAAGTAGTAGGGAAGGCAACGGTCAGGAATCGATACAATTACTTTCGGCTGTAGTTCCAAAACATCAACAGGTTTAAAGCACGTCCATAAAGTAAAGCCATTATAACTGAATCTTTGCAAGTTTGAAGACAGAAGGTTATTTTCTTTTCCACAAGTGGCGAAAATTAATAAACAATTACTGCCAGGGTATACATGCAAAGATGATCTGTTACAAAATAAACAACCGCCTAGAAATGGCCAGTAAAGAGTGGGGAGGGATAAATAGACTCTGCATGACCTCAACACTTGCCCCTGGCTCTGCCGTGCTGTACACATGTAATATGTGCGTAAGAGGTCCGCAACTCATCAGCGCAATACCTCATAATATTCAGGGACGAATGAGCAGCCTCACAAAACTCAAATGCTAACGCTAAAACAAACTACAAGACCAACTGGGCACGAATAGAAACAGGGCATTACGAGCTACCAAAAGTAATGCTGGCAGCCTACTACAACACAGGCAGCCAGCCGAGTCACGTTTACGCTTAATTTGTTTGTTTGATTTGAGGTTTAACGTCCCCGTCAACACTGTATAGGTCATTTTGGAGACGTTGCTTCCAATTTTGTGGGACTTTTACCCGACATTGAGATGAAATGACATCTCAAGCCCTGTCGCCCAATGAAACCAATAGGGTTTATTAGCATGGACGGTCCACCTCGTACCGCGGTTCCTGGACAGGCTTAGATCCTCTAAGCGGTTTACCAGTACTAGTGTGCGGGCCGGATTTAGCTCTGCGTGGAAGCATCGTGCAGCCCATATATTTCTTCAAGCCCCTATGGGCGGGGGCGGTTACGCTTAACTAAATCCCCATTTAACAAAGGATGATTTCTCGAAAACGAGCACTAAAATTCAATGCACGCATGTTTTCCTGAAGGTATACCTACGCCACCACAAACTCAGGCCCCGATGGACACTTCTGCAAAATAGACGTGCATTCAACTCTGAACCTTAAAAAAGGCGTGAAAAGGAAACTCGGGGTGTCCAGATTCCTCGTTGTTTTTTGTCTGCCTTGGCAATTTGTGATTGCAGAATTTTCTAAAAATATGGCATTTATCCTATATTTTATTGTATTAATTAAAATTATTGCTTGTGCAGAGAAACATAAAGTATGGGAAGAAATTTGAAAGCAACTGGTTGAAATCGACAAGATATTACCCTACCTCAGGAACTTCAGATGGTCTGGTTCCTCATCAGGATCTTCTGCCTTCAAAAATATCCTTTCGAAATCTTCCTTTCCTATCACAAGCAGTTCCATGGGAGACGCACTTTCAACTGTTGCCGTTCGGACAGTGTTGAACAATAATCCGATTTCCTAATAAACAGTAATAAACCACATGTGAAAAAACTTGTAATATTAAAGAATCCTACAAAACAGAAGGAAAGAATCCATTAACAAATAACACTGGTGCCGTAAGCTACCGGACGAACAGTTGAGAATATACAAGCAACACGAAAAAAATAGAGCACCATCGTTATAAGGCAAATAAGCCTAAAGACACTGCAAAAGTAAATGAGCGACTGACGTTTTACAGTAACATCATTTGGGGTTTACATACCCTAACGATGTTCGGCCCTTGACTCCCATTCCACTGCAACTGCACACGTAATGGCAGAAAAATTGATTCGCACGAAGGATTCTACGGGTAAGTTTAAAATTTGCGTCATGACTAAAGCATACAGACAACCACTAAATATGACCCCAATCTGAAAAACAATAAAGAAATAGATGCCCAGGGAAATTTACAATCAAAGATGACAGCTTACCAATGGCACCAACAGTAAGAGTAAGCATCAATGAGGAAAAAAAAAGAGGAATCAAAGAATCACAAACAGCACAGCAACCAGCTCCCTCTTACCCACAAGAGGTGATCAAGGTGCAACAGGCAAAATTAAGGAAAATTAAATAAATAATAATGATAATGCACGACCATATAGAGGATCTTACATGAGGGGCCATGTATTATTGAATTTAAATTCAATAATACATGAGCACGAATGCAAGATTCTATTTATCATATGACATTTAAAACGCATTTTATTCACGATTGTTTACAAAAATGTCAATATTTCACCGTTGATGAACGCGACGTCGTTAAGGACGTCTTACATGTAATGTTACGGGACGTATCTAGCTAATTGGCATATTTAATCCACTAGTGGATTATCGAAAATATTACATGGCGTTATTACACTCTCAGACGCGACGTCATATAATAAAAGCACATACAACATGAGCCCCGTCGGAAAATCCGACAAAGCTACATTTGACTGTAAGCATTAGAACAATAAAGATTTGGCGGTTCTTCTGTCGCGGTTTATTTTTGTAATGGTTTGTCTTTGGGTGTTTGTGTCGTTTATATTATTTTATTCTGGATAGCCTTTTGGCCATTCTGTGGAAAAGTAACTGTCATTTTGGCTTTCCGCTGTTGGTGTTTCCGTTGGTGTCTGTTGCTTCATGTTTGTGTTTCTTTCCCTTAAGTGTGTCTGATCGGAGCTGTGGGTTAATTGTATCGATTCGTGATCATTGCCTCTACTTCTAATTTGAGACTTTTAGGGTCGGCACTGAATCAGGCTTGAACATGCACACTCCATATTTTTCAGTTCTGTCGTGTATTCCTTACTTCCAAGGGATAACCCTTTTATAGAACATATTTGAACAATCAACAAAAATCTAATATATGGGCATAATAAAACCACCGGTTAGACCACGGAGACCCAAACGCTGGAATGAAATAACGCGCTAAACTCCTCTTTAAAGGATTAATGAAGCTGTTATCATAGAGTTTAAGCCCTGCCGGCATCACTGTGCAACCAAACAGCGTAGCAAAATTGTCCACTACTTTTGCATGTTGTCTGTTATATCAAAAGCAGTAAAGCACTTTGATAAGTTAAATAATACTAGGAAAAAAACTCGCGCAAGCGCGAGTATACTTGATGCCAAGTTTACAGCAAACAATACTTGTGTGGTTTAAAGTTGAGAGATTGTGATATCAGGATCATTTTGAAGTTTACGCACGGGACATCAAGATAACACGCCTATGTAATGAATACTCCTGCAAACCCCACTTTAAATAGGAAAAAGTGGGGTTTACAGGGGTATTCATTATGTCCTCATATCTGCTCTAAAACATAGATTGTGGGTATTCGTTAGAACCGCCTCGTCGAGGCGGTTCTAACCTGTACCCAAATCAATGTTTTAAGCAGAAATAATGAAAATCTCTTTTTTTCCTCTGAAAATTTTCATTTTTTTTTTGGCGAAAATTTTTAGAAGCCATGTTTTCTGCCCGCGTGCTTGATTTGCTTGGTTGAGTTTGACTACTTGATAAGGGTCATTCCGGAAAGAACAAAATTACAGTCGTTTTATCAGTTCTGTGATTGTGTAGCAGCAACAACATATAATTTACCACTTTCAGACGCGAGCACTTACCTTTGAATTCATGTTTTTGTACCTGTACCTGTTTTGTGAAGGTATCAGTAGTGTGTATTTGGTCCAATAATCGAAACGTACTTCAAAAAATTTTGAAACAACCCAGTGGTGAAACGACTCGACATCGCATATTAGCGCTCTAAGACCAATCGAAGTACCAATCGAAGTCGCTACGATGAAAGCGTTTGTTAGCAAAAAAACGACCAATCGCTGCAGGTTTTCTGAGAAAATGGTTGATAGAATCTTAAATTCGGTAATTGTCTAAAACCCAAAAATCACAAAATAAACGCAAATCATAGAGTTCATAAATCAAAATTATAAATAAAAGCAAAATTGTGACAACTCGATAACAAAAAAATTCACCAAATGATCGGCGTTTTTGCAGTTTATTGGATAAACTTTTTAATATTTAGTAGTATAGTTAAATTAGAGATATACATATTTTCTAAGACAAAGCTTAAGTCGGAAAGTAAATTGATTAAGTTTAATCATTGGGGCATGTTAAAATTTCTGGATGCAGAAAGACAAGTAAACCATAAGTATATAAAGAAAACGCAAATCTGGGGAATTTCAGAAGTAAAACAAAACGAACTTCTGATACAAACTACAAAAAAAGATATGAAACGTGTCTTTTAAAAACCAAAACTATCCTCTAGAGGCTGATTGCTTTAGCACAGTTTCTTACATACCAGGCAAGGTTACTCGCAATTAATCGGCAATGGATAGTCTAAAATAACCCAACCAATTACAAAAGATGTATATCATTTTTTTATATTGCTGGAAAAACTTAAAGCAAACATACAGTTTTGCTTGCAGCTTCTCTGTCGAATGTAATGGCATATCTCCAGTAATTAATAAATAATGTATTTATTGTTAATATTAGAAATTTACATTTCGACGAGTATGACTTCACTTCAACATATGCTTGTGCTAAACATGAATGCTTACGCATGGTAAGACGGAAATAAATTTGCATAATATTTCGTATACTTTCGAAATCAAACATCCAAGCACGGTAACTGAATAAGGAATACGCCAGCCGGTTACTTTTTTTTTCATCTCTCAGAAAGGTGTGACTACACAAAACCATAAATGATATCTTTGGATATTACTAGAACACTGAAGAAAGGAAATCATTAATCTTCAAAGCATGACTTAAGTTTCCACTTTCGGACAAACTGAAACGGACTCAGTAATTCAAACTAAAACAAACATAGGCGTTCTTGCACTTCCATATGACAGTTTACAGCAGTTAAAGTTTCTTTGTTTGGGTTAAACATGCGCACTTAACCTTCTCCAAAACGTTGAACAACGTCTATGTTATTCACGTCCGTTTACATTTTTGTGGGAATGTTTAGTTTGGCACTACTACTTCAAGTCTTATCATGTCGCACGCTGGTGGAAGAATGAATTCTTGACCTTCTGGTTTGAAAACATCATGTTATTCAATGGAAGTATGTAGATGTTTGACATTATAATAAGCTAGAAATATTGAATGATGAGAAATGCAGGTTAAAAATAGAGGTGAAGGCAATGATCAGGAATCGATACAATTAACCCACACCTCCCATCAGCGATACCAAAGGGAAAGAAACACAAACATGGAACAACAGACCCTGATGGAGACATCAATAGCGGAAAGCCAAAATGGCAGTTTCTTTCCCACAAAATGGCTAATTGGCTATCCAAAAAAATATAATATAAGCGACACAAACACCCAAAGACAAACCATAACATAAATAAAACGCGACAGAAGAACCGCATTGGAACGGTCAGTGAAACGAATTCCACTGGGGGGCTTAAATCGATTATTCGTGGCCACAATCCTCGCCCTTATTTCCATCGCGATTTAGACAAATAATTTGTTCATTTCGCATGAAGGCCTCCTAACTCATCAGTGCAACATATCCATGTCATGTCTGAAAACGACCACATATGAGTACTCGTCTGGTAAATGGCTTAGGTCTATGCCCGTCCAGGTAAGGACCGTCCCTGCTTATAAACTCTATTAGTTTGTTAAGACGTAAGGGTTTGAGAAGTCCATACATCTCACTGTTGGGTAAAAGTCCCCAAAATTGAAAGACACGTCTCCAAAATGACCTAAATAGTGTTGATTTTATTAAAACAAATGCGTGCCAGCTACGTGATATATCTAGGTGCATAAAACACATTAAACAAAATCGCAAACTAGGTACAGAAAATATCCTAATGTGATGAATTACCCCATCTTCCCAAGAAAACTGAAAGACAAGTATTGTGATAGTAAAATCTAAATACCATGCTTACAATAAACCGACGGTATGTGAGTACTGGTAACAAGAAGGTTTCAACATGCCCAGGCAAAGTTGTGCGAGTCAGACCATCCCTGCATATAACCCCTATTGGTTTGTTTGGGCAGTAGGGCTTGAGATGCCATTTTATCTCATATGGGATGAAAGTCCCACCCAATTGGAAGCAACGTCTCGAAATGACCTAAGTAATAGTGACGGGGACTTAAACCTCAGTTCAACCAAAACGTGCTTACAATTGGAAAGCTGTGTCTGTCACGTAATTAAACATGGCCGTAGAAAACATACGAAAGAATGCAGCACGAACGGGCAACTTAAAACACGAAACCTCCTGGTCACCGACTGAGCAACCGGGTCCGACTTTGATTTTGTCTTTCTGTTTTGTTTGTTTTGGAGTTCTACTCTCCCTGTATTGTTTCTTTAAATATATACAGTAAAGTAGAAGTAAAACAAAGATCAGGAATCGATACAATTAACTTACTCCACCCATCAAAGACACCAAAGGGAAAGAAACACAAACATTAAGCGACCAGACCATAATGGAAACCTAAACAAAGGAAGGCCATAAGGACAGTTACTTTCCCACAAAACGGCAATATGGCCATCCAAAATAAAAAGACACAAGTGATACACACAGTAAGTAACAAACAACACCATAAATAAACCGCCACAGAAGAACCGCCTTGGAACGGTCAGTGGAATGATTTCCACTGGGGGGCTTAAATCGATTTTACGTGGCCACAATCCTCGCCCTTACTTCCGTCGCGATTTAGACAAATAATTTGTTCAGTCCGCATGAAGGCCTCTTAACTCATCAGTGCAACATCTCCGTGAACACAAAAATCAAAGAACCACAGAGGTGAGACGACGGTGGGGACTCGACAGCAAAAAACCACTGAAATGCTGGAGCAAAAGAAAACCAACAGTTAGACTCCGATGGGCCTGACCAGAGACAGAGCATCAGGCACCAACCAACATTACCTTGAATTAGATCTCTCTAATTCTCAATAAGCCTTTACGTTGGAGCCGTCATAGAGGGAAGCAAAGTTGCCAACCGTGATTGGGTTAACTACCACGCATGCAGTCTGTCGTATAACATCCATGTTGTACCCAATCTTTTTATATCGAAGACTGATTTTACGAAATTGGGTGCTGAAGTCATTACGGTTATATATTTTTCTGAATTTATATACTAAGTCACAATAAAACCTGCCTTAGTGGCCACCTCTATTGAGCAAGCAACATGTCTTAAGCAAGCAGGCATTCAGTTCCCGAAAAAGGAAAATGCATTAAATCCACCTGCATTAAGCAAGTACCTGTCTTAAGCAAGCGCTTTTTGAATATCCCATAAGTGATTGCTTAATACAGGTTGGACTGTATATATAATTGATAAATCCCCGAAAACCGCAGTTTTCAGAGTATGAATGCGATAGTTCTACTTTATGGACTTTTATTTGGACTTGTGTAGTTTATTTAATGACATAACAAAACACACTCACTTGCTAATCACGTTAACAAGTCCATGTAATGAACACCCCTCGACACCCATTTTATATAGATAAAATTGAAGTTTACGCAGGGTAAACATTATTTTTCTTATATCTGGTCTACGACATTGGTTGGGCTCACTGAGGCGGTTCTAACGAGGGCCAAAACCTATATTTTTGAGTTAAACCAGACGTATATGATAGAATTTCATAGGAAAAAATATCCATTGTGGAGATATGTCGCACAGATGTGATTTCGTTGTGATGACAATTACGTCTTTCATATCTGTGGAACTAGCATTTCCAAATACAGTCCGCCCTCTTTAATCCGACATTCGTTACACACCTCGTTATATCAGCGATTTCAATGGAATGACTTCTTAGCTAAAGGCTTAGCCACGGTTACAAGCGGCGGGGGCTTCCCTCAGGTTGCAAATGCACAAATCGAATCTATAGTCATGAAAGAGTCTTGTAATCCAATACTCCAAGAACCAAATGTTATAGATATTTGTTAGAATCGCCTCGGTTCAAGAAACAAATTTATAGATATTTGTTAGAATCGCCCGACCGAGGCGATTCTAACATATGTCTATAATATTTGTTTGGGGAAAATGCCTTTTATTACCTATCATACACCTAGTTGGGATTCTTTATAACGGCAAACTCTTTATAATAAGGCACAATAATAAGGAATGAATATAACGAGGGTCCTCTGTAATAAACAGTTTTTATCTTTTTATTATTTTGCTCCAAACATGGTTTGTGAGTGTTCATTAGATCTAATGTGTACAGGATACATACAAATAAAAAAATCTTTTATTGCCCCAGATGTTTATTTTATTTCTTATTTTTTGAAAATCATTGTTCAAAATTCGTTCAGCGCCTATGATGAAAGGTAATGAACACCTCTCGAAACCCCATTTTTATATAGAAAAAAATGAGCTTTATACAGGGTAAACATTTTTCTTCTATCTGCTCTAAGACATTGGTTGTCGGCCCCGCCCATTGGGGCTTGAAGAAATAAATGGGCTGCATGATGCTTTCATGCAGAGCTGAAACCAACCGCACACGAGTACTAGTGAACCGCTCAGAGGATCTTAGCCTGTCCAGGTAAAGCGGTGCTTGTTGGACCGTCCATGCTTATAAACCCTATTGGGTTCATTGGGCGACAGGGGTTGAGATGTCATTTTTTCTCAATGTCGGGTAAAAGTCCCACAAAATTGGAAGCAACGTCTCTAAAATGACCTATACAGTGTTGACGGGGATGTTAAACCTCAAATCAAACAAACAAAACAAAAGACATTGGTTGTGGGTACTCGTTAGAACCGCCCTAGGAGCGCCCAAAACCTATAATTTGGAGTTTAAACAAGACGTATATATAAAATTTCATCAGACAAATATCCATTTTAGAGATATGCAGAATGCACTATGTCACACGGACGTGATATCGTTGTGAGTACAATGTCGTCTTTCATATCTGTGAAGCTAGCATTTATCAAATAATGATTCTTTTATGTTTTTCTTATTTCTGCTCCGGACATGGATTGCGAGTGTCCATAAGATCTAATGAGTACAGGCAACATACAAGGGAATAACACTTTTATTGTCCCAGATGTTTATTTTATTACTTATTTTTATTTTTTGAAAATCATTGTTCAAAATCCGTTCGGAGCCTATGAAGGACAGGACAAAAGTTCGATAAAACATTTTTTTTGTACAAAAATTACAATTTTTACCCCAAAACTGTGTCCTCTTGTCAGTCTAGCGGCCACAGTGGCTTTAGTTTCACCCGTCACGGGATCTTGCGTCATCTTCTTCACAAATGCTACAAAATAAAATTTCATTACGAAAACATGCCTATACAAATACATTGTGAATTTTACCGCCTAAAAATCTAAATTTTTAGATGAAAAATTGGAATTATTTTCTTATTTCTGCTCAAAATATAGATTGTGGGGATTCGTTAGAACCGTCTCGATTAGGCGGTTCTAACGAGTACCAACAATCTACATTTTAGAGCAGAAATACGAAAAATAATGTTTACCCCTTTAAACCCCAGTTTTTTCTATATAAAAGTGGGGTTCGAGAGGGTCAAAATTATATAGGCGTGGTTTCGTGATGAACTGTTTTTAGGAAAATATCTGTTTAAGAAAATGTAAATTCAGTACAACTTCGTGGTGTAGCGTTTATGCTATTCGCAAAATAAACCAGGGGTTGTGGGTTCGATTCTTGGCTTCTCCGGACTTTGGGTTGTGTCTTTAAAACCAAAGTTCCGTCTCCATCCCACTTTCTTTGTTTATGGCACGTCATACACGACATGGCCTAATTAGTGTTGATGAACTCCAAACCAATCCAAACCAAACTCGTGAAGAAATAGTGAAATAACTATGACAGCAAAATACAGCATAGAACAACTAAGAATGAATTGAGAGATCGTGAATCAAGTTTGTGAGGACAATAGCAACTTAGCTTAATGAGCAGAAGCCTCTTTAAGTTCCTCGTATCATAACCCGGGTGTCGCAGATTCGATACTTGGCTTCTCCTGACTCTCGGATGAAACTTTAAACAGAGGTCTCGTCTCCATATGACCTTAGTTGTCGATAGAATGGATAACTCATAAAACTAGAAAAAAGTTCATAGGACACGGATGCCCCCGCCTGAAAATATGTCTATGTTCGTATAAATCCATAGAAAGTTATTGACGGTGTTTAGGTTTGGACCCTTTTTTGACATTTGACCTGTAAGTATGACTTTGACCTTGGAGGTATGGACCTGGGTTTTGTGCGTAACAGCTTGTCTCATGATGGTGCACATTTCTGCAAAGTAATTTCAAAATTCATACAGAAATAAGAAAGTCATTGACCGTGTTTAAGTTCTGGGCCCTTTTTTGCAAGTACCTCCAAGTACGACTTTGACCTTGGCAGTACTGACCTGGATTTTGCGAGCAACACGCCGTCTCTTGATGTTGAACATTTCTACCAAATAATTTCAAAATCTATCCAGTAATAAGAAAGTTATTGACTCTGGTTACGTTTCAGACCCTTTTGTTGACCTTTGACCTCTAAGCAAGACCTTGATCTTGGTAGTACCGACCTGGATTTTGCGACAACACACATCATCTCCTTATGCTGCCAAGTAATTTCAAAATACATCGAACAATAAGTAAGTTACTGAGTGTGTTATGTTTCGGACCCTTTTTTACCTTTGACCTCTAAGTACGGCATTGACCTTGAAGTTTTGCACGCTATCCATCGCCTTATGAAGGTGAACGTTTCTGTCAAGTAATTTCAGAATCATTTCAGGAATAAGAAAGTTACTGACTGTGTTTAAGTTTCGTGCCCTTTTTTGACATTTGACCTCCAAGTATTACCATGACCTTGAAGGTATTGAGCTGGGTTTTGCGAGCGAAAAATCGTCTCATGATGGTTAACGTTTCTGCAAAATAATTGCAAAATCCATCCAGAAATAAGAAAGTTATTGCATACGTTTAAGTTTCGGACGCACGCACGCAAGGACGGACGAAAGGACGGACGGACAGTGGCAACACTATATGACCTTTCCACCAATCTTCGAATGGCGGGGGCATAAAAAGGTCAAGAAGAGCCGAACATTCATCAGATGAGTTGCAACGAGCAACAATGTGTTTTCAGATATTCGCACAGTAAAGACTCTGATCAACCTGCCTATAGAGTTTTTGATGCGCGCTGTATGGCTGTCCACTAAATGTGCGCCTGATGTGCGCTGTATAGCTGCTTTGCGCTGTATGGACGCCCGCTGTGCGTTGTATGGATGCCCGCTGAGTCGAATCTTCTTTATGCAGACAGAAAATACTGTAGGAGCGAAGGATGACATTAGTCTTCTCTGAGCGCACATGCCCAAAGATATGTATTCGCTTGACGCTGTTTATATTTTGAGCCGGTGCATGACAAAACCTACAATAAGACCGGTGCGACCAGCAGAGATGCGATTCAATCTGCGCACACATCTACTGTGACAAGACCTTTTGCTTATACAGTGGAACTTCTATGGCTCGAGCATGGATGGCTTGTTTACCATGGCTGTGTCGAACACGTTCCCAAGCCCCTATGGAAACCCTCTATAAATGAAAAAGGCGGGGTAATTTAGGAGATTTTCGTCTTTTATATTACAAATGTGTGCTGTGTTTACTCATTAGAATCGCCTCATTGAGGCGATTCTAATGAGTATACACAGCATACATTTTCATTATAGAATACCGGAAAAGATGTACAAAAGTATCTCATTATGCGTCCTGGCAGTCACCCTCAGTGGCTCGAATTACCCCTATCTCGAACATATTTGAGAGGTCCCTAAGGCATTCAGTCCACCGAAGTTAGACTGTAACTCTTTGCATAGATATAGGCCTATAGTAGGTGCATGCGATCCGCGAAGACTCTGTTCAGACTGTGCAAATGCGCAGGCTGATCTGAGTCTTCGTTGGTCGCCCATGTCTTCTTGTAGATTTTGTCATGGCTGGCTCATGTGTGAGGTTTTAAGTCCCCGTCAACACTTTTTGGGTCATTTAGGATTTTGGAGATGTTGCCTCCAATTTTGTGGGACATTTACTCAACACTGAGATGAAATGACATCTCAAACCTAGCCGCCCAAACAAACGGCTCGACTCGCAACACTGCCTGGGCAGGCTTAGACTGTCTAAGCGTTGTACCAATAGTCATGTGTGGTCGGTTTCAGCACTAAGAGGAAAAACAATGCCGCACAGTCTATTTCTCCAAGCCTCGATGGGCGGGGGCCTTTGTTGCTGTTCAGTTATATACCTGTTCCTGACAAAATGAAGTAGAATTGCTGTGCATAATGTCCTTGGCGTATAATCAGTTTCTTTGGGCCTATCCTGGAAGTAAATAAGGATATTTATTTATTTATTTATTTAACTTTATCATATGATGTTAATAACACCATGTAATATTTTCGATAATCCCCTAGTGGATTAAATATGCAAATTAGCAAGATACGCCCCGTAACGTTACATGTACGACATCCTTAACGACGTCGCGTTTACCAACGGCGGAATATTGACATTTTTTGCAAACAATCGTGAATAAAATGCGTTATAAAGGTCATATGATAAATAGAATCTTGCATTCGTGCTCATGTATTATTGAATTTATTAAACGAGTTGAGGTAAAAGGGATAAAATGCTCGACAAAGCCTCGCATTTTATCCCTTTTCCTCAACTCGTTTAATAAATTCAATAATACATTAACACTCATGTAAGATCCTCTATGAACCTTGCCGACGTCCCTATAACGTATAAAACATATAATTATACAAACAAAGGTAGATCTCTAATGAGGGAGTATTTCCTTATTACGTTTAAAACATATCGATTGCAAAAAGATTTAGCAAAACAGGCGTACAACTGTCAATCGATTGGGATCGCGTAATCACAGGTTGTTTATAAATGCGTCATACTGCTCAAGCATAATAACCAATCAGAAGTTGTTTTGTGCAAGAGCGTCACCGATGATTATCTATAGTCCGTTTCGTTCCACACAAGTTTTCATTGACGTTCTCCATAACATCAGCCATTATTTTGACGAATTTTTGAATTTCAACTCCAGCTTGTTTATTGATTGATTGATTGATTGATTTGAGTTTTAACGTCTCCGACAACACTATTTATGTCATTTTGGGGACGTTGCTTCCAATTTATGTGAGACTTTTACCCGACACATTTAGATGAAATGACAACTCAAGCCCTGTCGCCCAGTGAAGCCAGAGGCTGCATGCATTGGACGGCCTGGCCTGGGCAGGCTTAGTCCTTCTAAGCGGTTTACCAGTACTCATGTGTGGCCAGTTTCAGCTCTGCGTGACAGCATCATACAGCCCATTATAATTATGGACATACGAGAAAAAAAGAATTAGCCGTTGAATTTCTCCGCGGGCAGAAAACTCAATTTTCTTATTGGAATATACGGTGTTTCATATGCTAATATTGTTTTGATTTGAGTTTAATCGTCCCCCGTCAACACTATGTAGGTCATTCTGAGACGTTGCTTCCGATTTTGTGCGACTTTTACCCGACATTGAGATTGTATGACATCCCAAGACCTGCCACCTAATGAAACAAAGAGGGTGTAAAGGCTCGCATCACTTTGCCTGTACAGGCTTAGATCCTCCAGAACTCGTATGTGGTCAGTTTCACCTCTGTGTGGAAGCATCATGCAGCCCATCTATTTCATTAAGCCCGGTGCCCACCCCCCTCCCCCTCCCCCCGCAAAAATATTGTGGGTGGGGCCAGCAATACAGATGCGGTTTTGGATTTTTTTTTCACGAAGCCGTGCATTCATTGGACAATAATGGAAATATGTGTTTAAATCCAGAGGACCTGGTTAGAATAGACAAACTGTGCTATACACCGTTTGTTTTATTTGTTCTGATCTTAAACATCCTCTCAACCCTGTGTAGGTCATTTTGGAGATGTGGCTTCCAATATTGTGGGACTTTTCCAAGCCCGACAGATTATGGTTGTAATGTTAGAGCAAGTTTTTTTCGCCCACATTTAACCTTGTGAAATTGTGTTTTCAGTACATCAAAAAACTTCTTCACACAAGCGAACTTCGAGCTGTAGTTAAAGACAAAGTATGTTATTATGACTGCGGTAAACAGTTACATCTTCAGACTGTGTTGGATCTTGTTTTTGTTTGATTTGAGGTTTAACGTCCCCGCCAACACTGTTAAGGTCATTTTGGAGACGTTGCTTCCAATTTTTGTGGAACTTTTACCCGACATGGATAGCAGATATAAACAGTGACACTAAGCCCAAGTGATAAACCGGGCCTTCCTGGCTTGATGGGTAAGGTCGCCGACTCTTAATCTTTGGGTCTCTAAATCGCTGTGATTCGAACCCCACCAAGTTCTGCAACGGAAGGCCAGGTGTTTTTTTCTCCGAGTACTCCCGTTTTCGCCCGACTCTGATTAAGGATCAGTCCGATATGTGAAATGATTTTAAAAGGTCCGTTAAAGCCGAACAAAAATATCCAAGAGGACATGGTTAAAAATGTGACATGCATTTTAGCGGGATTTGGTCCATATAGATATTTTAGCTCACACGTTTTCATTTAGACTTCCACCTATTTTGCTTTTCATAATTTTTTGGTCTAGCAACACATACGAATAATCATCTGTCGCACTGAATTCGGTAAAGTTACACTCATGATCGAGTAGCCAACACTTGACGGCCGGCTTCGGTAGCTCATTCGGATGCGCGTCTGATTGGCGATCAGGTCGACGCGGGTTAGATACATGCCGGTGTCGTCGAGATTGATCATGGAATCTTTTCTGCGGTCATTCATTCCCTGATTCAAGAACAGCAGTTGTCAGTTTGGGGCGAAAAACGCACTGCACTGGTTAACCGCTTACGTATAATCCTGAGAGAAATTATTCTTTTTTGCGTCTCTTATACTTGGTTTTAAGTATACTAAAGAAAGACCTACCTTGGCAGGAACTGGCGAGGTGCCCTCCGTTACTATGATATTAATTCTCAATGAATCAGTGCTCCCACAAGATTTAGTTGCTAGTCTCATTTTGTGATAGTTACGTTCCATGCATGTACTCGTTTTCCAAATCCAGGAAAGAAACTCACAGACCCTAAAACTTATTGTAACGAGTTACTCTCTTGCAATAAGTTGCAAAATTCTAAATTCCCCATTGGAGCAACGGGTGTCCTCACTGAACGCCGTGTAGACCCAATGTCAACGAGATCTTCTGGGACCATTTTAGATGCCATCACTGATAGCAGATGCCTAGCGAGTTGTGATGTACAGAAATATTTCGCGCTTGTGCCCGTGTAGAGGCCCAAAAGACACTTTTATACGGGCTCATGTGTACGGCGGAGAGATTGAAACACCCGCCATACGTAAACTAGGCCTGTGATTTGTTAACAAAATGTCACAAACCAATTTAAGTAACTGACCAGTATTCATATTAGAGGGTAGTTCCCGCCATATGTAAATTAGAACTAAAAGTTAGAATTTCAAGTGTTCCGACATGTTTTTTGAAGGACCTATTAACGCATAATCATGATTGATATGTTGTTGCAAGATGAAACGTAGGTCATAAAGATTATCATGTTATTATCGCGAAATGGTCAATGAAACTTTGTTACTACTAGGCATTTTAACCAAGACAGCAATTTGCCTCATATTTGCTCCTAACAATAACAGAATGTGGGACTTCAAGTGAGCCGCCTAGTCTTCGTCTTCCATGGAATGTTCAGAATGTGAGCGTGAACTAGCTCGCCATACTTCTATTTGTCGAACGAAAAAAAAGATAGCGTCTGAGACTACTTATGCTATCCGTCATACATACTGTCTTTTTAATAGCAAGACAGAAGCCTCCGTGGTGGAGTGGTTAATGGTTATACTACTCGCCTTGTAAACCAGGGATCGCAGGATCGATCCCGTCCCGGGCTTCTCCAGACTTTCGGATCAGTCTTTAAACCTAGACCCAGTCTCCGTATAGCCTTAGCTGTAGGTGAGATGTTAAACTCAAACACACACTCACTCTTTTAGCAAGACACAGAGTGCTCATTCGTTCCTTGTCTTGTCTCAACGGTAGACTATGTGGCGAAGCAATCGACTGAGAGAGAGAGAGAGAGAGAGAGAGAGAGAGAGAGAGAGAGAGAGAGAGAGAGAGAGAGAGAGAGAGAGAGAGAGAGAGAGAGAGAGAGAGTCATTAGAACACTTGCTAAGATTTTCATCTTCGTTTTTGTTGGCTATTTCAGCCAAATGCGCGGCAACAGTGTATGTTTTGTTTGTTTGATTTGAGGTTTAAAGTCCCCGTCAACACAGTAAAAGGTCATTTTGGAGACGTTGCTTCCAATTTTGTGGGACTTTTACCCGACATTGAGATGAAATGACATCTCAAGCCCTGCCGCCCAATGAAATCCCATACATATAAACCCTATTGGTTCATTGAGCGGCAGGGCTTGATATGTTATTTCATCTCAGTCCCACACAAGTGCAAGCAACGTCTCCAAAATGACCTATAGAATGTTGACGGGGACGTTTTGTTTGTTTGGTTTGAGGTTTAACGTCGCCGTCGGCACTGTACAGGCCATGCTTTGGAGACATTGCTACCAATTTTGTGGGACTTTTACCCGATATTGAGATGAAATGACATCTCAAACCCTATCGCCCAATGAAACCTATAGGGTTTATAATCATGGGCGGTCCGACTCGCATCGCTTTGCCTGGGCAGGCTTAGATCCTCTAAGCGGTTTACCAGTACTCATAGACGGTCGGTTTCCGCTCTGCGTGGAAGCATCATGCAGCATGTCTATTTCTTCAAGCCCCGATGGGTGAGGACGGTGACGTAAAACCGCAAATCAAACAAACAAGCATACGTGCGCACGCATGTTCCTTGGGGCCACGCCCATCAGGGTTAGGAGACTGGGCTGCATGGTGCTTTCACACATAGCTCAAACGGACCGCACATGAGTACGAGTAAACCGCTTAGGATGTCTGGGCTCTCCCAGGCAAAGTAATACGAGTCGGACCACCCATGCATATTAACCCAGTTGAGTTTCATTGGGTCGCACGGCTTGAGATGTCATGTCTCTTCCTTTTTTTTTTGTCTTTCTCTATGTACTGCCATATGCCATCGCGCACACTACTGAACTACCACGCTCCCTTTGATAATTCATCTCAGTGTCGGGTAAAAGTCCAACAAAATTGGTAGCAACGTCTCTAAATTGACTTAAATAAACCGCAGTTCAAAAACTGATATTCATTCGGAGCCGTCGATCATCAACCGTTCGAGGCTTATGACCCACAAATAGGAAATGCGAAATCAACGTTCGCAGCCGTGGAGTTTTTGAAATAGGCTATAATTACGATCTAACTTTCCATCCGAAAATAACTTGCCTACGTGACAAAAAACGACAGATCAAATGCAGTTTGTAGGTCAGTGCAATTGCTTAATCTTTCTGCAATCAATAGTATATGCAAACAAAATGTGTTCACAAGAAGAAAATCTCATACGAGAGATTATTTCATATTAAGATGTTGAAACCGGTGAGTATAAAAATTTCATATAAAATGAACAGGAGTGTGAGATGAAATGAACACGACTGTAAGATGCTTCCTATCATACTACTTGTTTTCTACCTAATGTTCCCGTAGAATGTGTTGTCACAAACGACGTAATGAAGCACATGTTACAATTGGCAAATATTATATACAGAAATGACGTAAACACGTCACCGCTTACGACTTTAGTCATACGTTACATTACTTTCTTTCTTTCTTTCTACTTACTGCGATCGGTCACATATGACCATTACTCGCAGGTGTACATGACATACACTCCAGGTTTGCAGGGTTGAAAGCCTACACAGTCATCATGTAATTACGGTAGGGGTCTTTAACCGGCACAGGGGGACTCCAGTTAACGTCCCGATCCGAAGGACGGTGCACTTTTTGGCATTCATCCCTGCAAATGATGACAATCGAGCGTGTCCGGACACCGAAAAAATCACCGCCCCCGAGAATCGAAGCGGGGGCCTCTAGCATCAGAGGGAAGTAGACTAACCACTGAGCTATTACGCTCCACTGCGCCATTAACTGGTCATATCACAGAAAATTTATGAGCCTCCGGCGAGTTTCATAAAGACGTTTCCGGTCAACGAGCATAGTGTTTGGCGGCGATGTCATTCAAAAGCTGTTATATTATAACAAGTGTGTCTATGCTTCATATAGATCTATCTGTCTATCTACTTATACTGCGATCAGTCACATTTGATCATTACTCGCGGGTGAACATTACGTACACACCAGATTTGAAAGCCTATAATCATCGCCGCCGAGGATCGAACCGGGGGCCTCTAGCATCTAACCACTGAGCTATCGCGCTGAGCTAGATGTTAAGCATTGGATATTAAATATAAGTAGTCTCTTACGTCTGGTACCAGGCGCAGTGACATAGTTTTTCCTGTGTTTGTACTGGGTACTCGGAAAGAGAACGAAGAGACTGGAGGCCATTCATAACCTGAAAAAAGATATTATCGGGACATTGCACTGGCTGTGTTATCACATGTATGCACATATCATTTTCATGACATTTTGTTAGCCTCTAAACAACAGCGACGTTATATGACAATACATTATACAATATAGCTATAAATAGTTTATAATAAATTCTAACACAGCGTGCCTATATAGGCAATGGAAAATAACTGTTTATTCCACAACAAATTACGGCATGGAAGTGCGTGACGAGTGACGTCATTTAAAACTGCCAATTTATGACGTCACTAGTCGATTTCCTTGACGTTAGACGGTGTAACGTCATATTCTCGCATCGAAAAACGTTAGAAAATGATAAAAATGCATGTGTTTCAGTCGATAATTTTAGCGGGATTTCTTCTAACAATGGTGGAAAGTTGTGAGATTTTGAAGGAAACGATAGCATTATTGCCGATGTTCAGCCTGTTAGAATCGAAATAGATCAGCTCCAGTTTGTGATTTGTTGATTAATAAATCACACTTCGTCGGTCAGCTGTAAGTAGACAAATCATGCGCTCTTCGCACTCGTGATTTGATCTACTTCACAACTGACCTCCAAACTGAGATTTATTACTCATCAAATCACAGTTAGAGCTGATTTATTTCTTAAGTAATAAGGAAAATGCTGAGTAATATAACTGTGCAAATATTCCCCAACCCAGCAGGCAGACGTCGCAACGTAGAATCATGGCGTAACGTTACAAAGAGGACAGGCGTTACTACGACGTTGAGGCGACGTTGCAGTAATGCCATGATGAAAACATCACTACGCCACTCGTGAAAATACTGGGTTTGGTGTTCATTCAAAATTTGATCTCACATCGAAATAAAAAAATCAAATTTTCTGTTTCTTACATGCTACAAAACGGCAATGTTTAGCTTCAATAATCGTGTCTCGTACCCATCCTGAAAACTTACCTTGTTCCTTGTCGTTTCGCATCAATTTACCAGTATCCATAGTGTTTGGCGTAAATTTAAAGTTTGCACCTGAGAAATAGTCAACGATGACATTTTTGTATGAATGGTGACTGAAATAATTGAGAGAAGTTTCGCAAAGAAGTTGCGGACTGATCTAACGTCGCGCGACAAAAAAACGCGACGTCAGCGTCGAAAATGACGCCATTAAGGTCTTCGTGGTATGTGAACGGGCTAAGCGTCAATTCCAAAGCGGCCCATTAGTTTTCAATCATCTAACAATGGAAAACGGATCGCAGAATTAGATCTGAAGAAAAAGGTAGTCCCAAACAGCAAAAAGATACATTGGTACCAGTCACTGTTTGAAACAGTGACAATATCGTTTTCGATTTCACTGAGAAATCTCTATATCATTTTCATCGAAAAAATATCAGAAATCAATATTGCATTGTCAATATCACTTTTATCATTTTTATTTGTTTCAAATATGCATTGATTCCACTGCTAAGTATAAAATAAATGTTGATTATATGTAGAGTTTCATTGTAAAAGGTAGAGCCGTAGTCATAACAACTTGACTTGCCTATGGAACTTTGTTTTCATGGTCCAATTAATTTAAATCTCGGCGAGACTTCGCGAGACAACCGTCAAAACGTTTTCTTCCTCCACATAAAATGTCTGCCTCTTTCCTGATAGACCGCCAGTTCAAAATGTCATTAGTTGTTGACGATCCATTTATTTTTTTTAGTTTTCTTTATGTTAAATGCGCATATCTATTTTCCCTGTCCTGACTAACAGTATTCTTATTTGTGAGTAACAAACAAAACCGCAAATCTGGTTAACTCCTAAACGTCATCACCATGACCATGGTATGCGGGTAAAACCCACCCCTAGCTTGGACCAACGATTCACCGGAGTATGTATCGTTAGGGTGGAAAGGGTTTATTTATCAGTTGCTTCAACAGCAACAGCTAGTTATACGTATATAACAATGCTCAGGACCGTATTTAGGTTGTGCCTAAAGTATATATTATATATACAGCTATACAATAAAAGAGTTATTGCACTGATCATATCTCCAGATAAAGCGCTTTTTCATCCGAAAAGTATTGATATTTTTCTTATTTCTGCACGAAAACATATGTCGTGGGTAATCATTAGAAGCACCTCGGCAACAACAGCAGGAATTGTGACAGTAAAAGTACTGATAGTAATTTACCAACTTACCTGCTTGATCATTTCTGGTGTTCTTGACTGAGATCTGGTTGTGAGAATTTTTCTTGCTTCGTTGCTCAAAGATATCTAAAAGATTAAGAATAATGTTTTACCTCTCTACCCTAAAAGGAAAGAATATGCTCCAGTGGAGCAAATTATTTCCTTTAAGGGTAGACATTTTTTGTTTCAGAGGCGACCAGATTAAGCAAACTAGAAAATTAATCGTGAAATATGGGTCCCCGCACATCGTGACTTGGAAAAGTAGTTTGGGCTGAGCAGAGCTGAACCTGGCCGCACATGAGTACTTGTAAACCGCTTAGAATGTCCAAGCCTTTCCGGGAAAAGCGATGCAAATCGGACTGTCCCTCCGTATAAACCCTATTGGTTTGTTTTGGCGGTAGGGCTTGAGATGTCATTGAATTTCAGTGACGGGTAAAAGTCCCACAAAATTCAAGGCAACGTCTCCAAAATGACCTATAGTGTTTACGGGATTTAAAACATCAATTCAAACAACAAAACTCTTGCTAGTTGTCTCTCTTGTAAAATAACGCAGTTTGCCTTTAGGTGAAATGTTTGTTTGTATTGGAGTGTAACGGTCCAGTCATCACTATTTTAGGTCGTTTTTGAGCCGGTCAGTTTACCTATCCACACTTTCCTGGCCACGGTTAACCAGTACAGTGCACATTCTTTCGCCAGAAACTGACAACTGTCCTTCTTGAATCAGCCTAAGGTGGAGAATGACCGTAGAAAGGATTTCATGATCAATCTCCACGAAAGAATGTTGCCGACCCCGCCTTTAGATGAACAGATGTACATTTCCACGATCCTTAAGAAAAAAAAGACTAGTGAATAGGAGATACACATCGCTGCCAAGCCCAGATAATCGCGTCCAATAACACCGTGAATAATCTATGTTAACGGTTTAAAGTAGAAGTGGAGGCAACGATCAGGAATCGATACAATTACCCGACAGCTCCCATCAGAGACACCAAAGGGAAAGAAACACAAACATGAAACCATACCCAAATGGAAACATCAATAGCCGAAAGCCAAAAATGACAGTTACTTTGGTGTCCCTGATAGGAGCTGTGGGTTGGCTGAATCGATTCCTGATCATTGCCTTCACTTCTATTTTGCAACACAAACACATCCGTTTAACAGTGCGTTTTTTTTTACAACTTCTGCAGCATAGATGGTGGGTGCTCGATAGAACCGCCTCAATGAGGCGGTTCTAAGGAGTACCCATATTCCTTATATTGGGCTAAAAGAGGTAAATAATGTATAATCTGTAATGTACTCACGAGGATTTTCAAAGGTTTGCAATTACGCTAACACACCTTTGTAATACAGTCAACCCTCTTTATACCGACATTCGATATAACGACAAACCTCCTCACAATGACAAGCTCAATGGAACGAAATCTTAGCTCAAGATGGGACCGATTACCCGCTGCGTAAATTTTGAGCAAGGTAAAAGCAGTCGCCGTGAAGTGGCGATCATGAAGATTCCGATACGCTTCTTCTACGATCAAGGCGTTTCTCCTGCGCTGTCGCCGTTTCTGCTACGATTATTGGATTTTTTTTTTACGAAATATGGAAGCGCAGCAAGATCATCACGAAAACATGACTATATATTTTGACCCCGCTTGTACCCCAATTGTATATGGTAAAGCTGGATTTCACATGGTAATACATTATTTTCCTTATTTCTTTGAGCAGAAATAAAACAAATATCAGATATTTTATCTGAAAAATTTCATTTTTGGAGATAAAATTGTCAATATATTTGAATAGGCGTGTTTTCGTAGTGTTAAAACGAGTGCGTTCCGTGTTTAACCCATTTTTTACCAGAAACTCCAAAACGGGTATTTGGCAAACAGTGCAGGCCCAAATCAGACGCCGCGTCTGATCAGGGCCCTCACTGTTTGCAAAAAGTAAAGCCATTTTCCAAATAAATTGTGAAGTAAATTACAACATGACACCCCTAAACTGTTAAATGCGCACCTGCTGTATATAAGGAGGAAGATTCCATTTGGTACAAAAAGGGGCAATGAATTCTTTTCTTAACTCTTGGAGAAGCATTTTTTTTTTCAAAATATGAATAACCATGATACATGTATTTTTCTTATTTCAAGTCAAGACATAGTTTATTGGGTCTCGTTAGAACAGCCTGAATTCGGTGATGCCCACAATCTCTGTTTTTCAGCATAAAAAAGGAAAATAATGCATACTCCTGTAAACCACACTTTTCTCTATATAAAGTGGGGTTACAGGGGTGTTCATAAGTTACTCAGTATAGGTTGTAGTTACAGAACATTGACACTCTCCCGGCTTTTCTTTTATATAATTGAATTAACAGTTTAAAAGAATTACAAAGCGCCGGTTTTATCAATAAAAATAATAATAATAATGCTGTTATGTTTACATATTATGGGTGTTATAGGAGGTAAATAATGCTTAAAATCAATTTCTGTAAATATTTCAAATTAATAATTCATAACATTCTTTAACGTAATTTCCTTAAATATTGATATTCACATTGTCGGTCCTTTTACAAGGAAAACACCTATTGTTGACTAATGGGACGGATATTGATGTCACACATTACGCAAACATGCCTATACAAATACATTGCCACCATTATCGCCGAAAAAAATGAAAATTTCATGATGAAAAATTGTGATATTTTTTTTTTATTTCTGCTCAAAATATAGATTGTGGGCACTAGTTAGAACCGCCTCATCGAGGCGGTTCTAACGAGTACCCACAATCTATATTTAATAGCAGAAATAAGAACGATGAAGCGGTTCTAACGAGTACCCACAATCTATATTTTAGAGCAGGAATAAGAAAAATAAGGTAACTATACCCCCGGAAACCCGAGTTTTACTATATAAAAGTGGGATTCAAGGGGGTCAACATTATATAGGCGTGTTTTCGTGATGCACGTCAAAATGAACCGTATGGTTCATGGCTCTTATTTGTTCAGATATTTTTGTGCAAACCATGTATGACACATATTGCATGCGTTCATTTCACGAACTTGTCAATGTTGTTCGAATTAATAAGAAACCAGGGACAGTGGAGGTGGGTTGTCGTTAGTGAGCGTATCGTCAAAACTTTGATCATTCCATATGTCATTTTATGCTTGTATTTTTGCATAAACATATGTGAGCAGCTAGTCACTTTTTTGCAGAATAACATACCACTGTAATAGATAGCGTACTTATCAGTTGTTCCCTGTATAATTTGCATTGTAACGCATTGACCTGATAAAGATATGCTATTTCAGGACAAGTGAGCTTTATCATGTCAACGTGACATTGCACTTTTATGAATAAACCGGACTACTAGTAAATGACAAAAAAATGTAATTGCACCTGGGAAAAATGTCAAAGTTACTTGAACTAAAAAATATCATATTAAAAACATGGTCAGCTGATACTAAATATATCGACCACCAGACTGCTTGGACGCATTAAGGACTATCACTAACTGACCGTAAATCGCTAATTTGAGAGTGTACAAAGGGATAAACTGATAAATAGAATACCAGATTCGTGTCATTTGATATCAAGTTAATCAGGCTTGGCTCAGAGAACGCATGTAGAATCGCTCGACAAGCCTCGCGCCTCGCGATTCTACAAGCGTTTTCGAAGCCTTGCCTGATAAGCTCGATATCAAAAGACAACAACCTTTTACTGCCATATGTAACTTTAACAAATTGATATTTACATAGGAAAGGAACTAAATAAGCTACTGCTTTCGTTCTGGTCCTAAAATTTTGTATTGACTGTTTATTTGCTTGAATGTTCAAATATGTTTGGAAATAAAATATGTTTAAACTAACAACCTTGTATTCTCTATTTATCAGAGCAGTTAACTTTTGGACCATAATTAACGAGCCCGTTAAGCTAAAGATCCATTGATCAACTTGATCCAGGTTTTCACTGTAAGCCCTTGAACTCACCTCTTTATTGGCTTTGTAATATTTTCTGTCAAATGAGAGCCCAAACTCCATCATATTGGACGTGACGGTTTGATGTTCGATGTCTGACGCCATGTCAACAAATGACTTGAGCTCCTTTTCGAAGTCATAACGCTTACTATAAATGCAAAACAAAATCACATTACTCAAACAATTCTCATCATTAGGAAAATGGAACCAGCGCGTTAACCCTTGACCTGATGAATATTTAAATATGCCACACCCACTACTGATTATCAACCTATTGACCCCCGCCTATCGGGTCTTGAAGAAAAATATGGGCTGCATGATGCTTCCACGCAGAGCTGAAACCGACCCGCAAAAGAGTACTGGTAAACCGCTTAGAGGATCTAAGCCTGCCCAGGCAAAGCAGTGCGAGTCGGCCCGTCCATGCTTATTAACCCTATTGGTTTCATTTGGCGGCAAGGCTTGAGATGTCATTTCATCTCAATGTCGGGTAAAAGTCCCACAAAATTGGAAGCAACGTCTCCAAAATGACCTTTACAGTGTTGACGGGGACGTTAAACCTCAAATCAATCAAACAAACAAACAATTATCAACCAATCCGGCTACTTGATTCAAATTATTGCAAAACATTCATAAACTGAATAACAATCTGATCTTCAGAAGCCATCTGATCTGGATCTGCATTGTTTGAAAGGTAAGACATATCCGGGCTCAGCATGACAAGGGTTAACAAGTCATAGAGCTTATTTGTTTCAGTCGCTTTACCAGTGGTTCTAGAGCTTCCGAGTTAAAAAAAAAAACGAGTGAGCGTTTTTTTACACGAAAGCCTTAGATCAAAGTTCACATGTTCTATAAGGCTTCCGAGTAAAAAAAAACAAGAGGGCCATGATGGCCCTGGATCGCTCACCTGATTCATAGAGTAACAAGTGGGCCCCGGGGAGGGCCATTATTGACCCCAGGGTTATAATGTGCATAATGTTGGGGGAGGTCTAAAAAGGTGAAGCTTCATACCAAATATCAACAAAGGCTAAAAATTGAACAATCTTGGCAAAGGTCCACTAGATGAAGCTACACACCAAATATCAAAGACCTGGGCCTTGCTGTTTTAGAGAAGAATATTTTTTTAAAGATATTCCCTACATAAGCCTATGTCAAACAAAATAGACCCGTAGCGGAGGCATTTTTGGACTCAGGGCTATAATTTAAACAATCTTGATAGAGGTCCACTAGATGAAGCTTCACACCAAATATCAAAGACCTGGGCCTTGCGGTTTCAGAGAAGATTTTCAAAGATTATCTCTATATAAGTCTATGTAAAACCAAAGGGTCCCGGGGCGGGGGCATTTGTGGCCCGAGGGCTATATTTTGAACAGTCTTGGTAGAGGTCCGCTAGATAAAGCTCCATACCAAGTATCAAAGACATGGGCCTTGCAGTTTCAGAGAAGAAGATTTTTAAAGATTTCCCTATATAAGTCTATGTAAAACCAAAGGGTCTCGGGGCGCGGGCATTTTTGGCCAAACAGCTATAATTTGAACAATCTTGATAGAGGTCCACTAGATGAAATTTCATACCAAATATCAAAGACCTAGGCTTTGTGGTTTCACAGAAGAAGATTTTTAAAGATTTTCCCTATATAAGTCTATGTAAAACCAAAGGGCCCCGAGGCTGGGGCATTTTTGGTCTCAGGGCTATAATTTGAACAATCTTGGTAGAGGTCAACTAGCTGAAGCTTCATACCAAATATCAAAGACCTAGGCCTTGTGGTTTCAGAGAAAATTTTTCAAGATTTTCCCTATATAAGTCAATGTATAACCAAAGGGTCCTGGAGCGGGGGCATTTTTGGTCCCAGTGCTATAATTTAAACAATCCACGTGATGAAGCTTCATACCAAATATCGAAGACCTGAGCCTTGCAGTTTCAGAGAAGAAGATTTTTAAAAATTTTCCCTACCTAAGCCTATGTAAAACCAAAGGGCCCCGGGGCGGGGGCATTTTTGACCCCAGCACTAATTTGAACAATATTTGTAGGGGTCCACTAGATGAAGCTTCATACCAAATAGCAAAGACCTGGGCCTTGCAGTTTCAGAGAAGAAGATTTTTAAAGATTTTCCCTATATTAGCCCATGTAAAACCATAGGGCCCCGGTGCGGAGGCATTTTTGGCCTCAGCACTATAATTTGAACAATCTTGGTAGGGGTCCACTAGATGAAGCTTCATACCAAATATCAAAGACCTGGGCCTTGCGGTTTCAGAGAAGAAGATTTTTAAAGATTTTCCCTATATAAGCCCATGTAAAACCAAAGGGCCCCACAGCGGGGGCTTTTTTGGCCCCAGCACTATAATTTGGACAATCTTGGTAGGGGTCCACTAGATGAAGCTTCATACCAAATATCAAAGACCTGGACCTTGTGGTTTCAGAGAAGAAGATTTTTGAAGATTTTCCTATATAAGCCCATGTAAAACCAAAGGGCCCTGGGGCGGGGGCATTTTGGGTCCCAGCACTTTAATTTGAACAATCTTGGTAGAGGTCCACTAGATGAAGCTTCATACCAAATATCAAAGACCTGGGCCATGCAGTTTCAGAGAAGAAGATTTTCGGTGAAAAAAATCTATTTTTGGCTCTTGTGACCTATATGTGCAATGGACCGGAACCATTTGAACAATTTTGAAAGGGGACCACCTAAGGATCATTCCTGTGAAGTTTGGTCGAAATCCGATCAGTGGTTTAGGAGGAGATGTCATTTGAAGAAAAAGTTTACGCACGGATGACGGACAAAAAGTGATCCTAATATAAAACACAAGAGGGCCATGATGGCCCTGGATCGCTCACCTGATCCATGTTGTAACAAGTGGGCCCCAGAGAGGGCCATTATTGGCCCCAGGGCTTTAATGTGCATAATGTTGAGGGAGGTCTTAAAGGTGAAGCTTCATACCAAACATCAACAAAGGCTATAATTTGAACAATCTTGGCAAAGGTCCACTAGATGAAGCTACACATCAAATATCAAAGACCTGGGCCTTGCGGTTTCAGAGAAGAAGATTTTTTTAAAGATATTCCGTACATAAGCCTATGCAAAACCAAATGGCCCCGGGGCTATATAAATCTATGTAAAACCAAAGGGCCCCGGGTCGGGGGCATTTGTGGCCCCAGGGCTATAATGTGAACAATCTTGGTAGAGGTCCATTAGATGAAGCTTCATACCAAATTTCAAAGTCCTGGGCCTTGTGGTTTCAGAGAAGAAGATTTTTAAAGATTATCCCTATATAAGCCTATGTAAAACCAAAGGGCCCCGGGGTGGGGCCACTTTTGGTCCCAGCACTATAATTTGAATCATCTTGGTAGGGGTCCTTTAGAAGAAGCTTCATACCAAATATAAAAGACCTAGGACTTGTGGTTTCAGAGAAGAAGATTTTTAAAGATTTTCCCTATATAAGTCTATGTAGAACCAAAAGGCCCCGAAGCAGGGGCATTTTTGGCCCAAGGGCTATAATTTGATAATTTGAACAATCTTAGTAGGGGTCCACTAGATGAAGCTTCATACCAAATATCATAGTCCTGGGCCTTGCAGTTTCAGAGAAGAAGATTTTTAAAGATTTTCCCTATATAAGCCAATGTAATACCAAAGGGCCCCGGGGCGGGGGCATTTTTTGCCCCAGCACTATTATTTGAACAATCTTGGTAGGGGTCAACAAGATGAAGCTTCATACCAAATATCAAAGTCTGGGCCTTGCGGTTTCAGAGAAGAAGATTTTTAAAGATTTTCCCTATATAAGCCTATGTAAAACCAAAGGGCCCAGGGCGGGGACAATTTTGGCCTCAGCACTATAATTTGAATAATCTTGTTCGGGGTCCTTTAGATGAAGCTTCATACCAAATATAAAAGACCTAGGCCTTGTGGTTTCAGAGAAAAAGATTTTTAAAGATTTTCCCTATATAAGTCTACGTAAAACCAAAGGGCCCCGGGGCGGGGGCATTTTTGGCCCAAGGGCTATAATTTGAACAATCTTGGTAGAGGTCCACTAGATGAAGCTTCATTCTAAATATCAAAGTCCTGGGCCTTGCGGTTTCAGAGAAGAAGATTTTTAAAGATTTTGCCTATATAAGCCTAGGTAAAACCAAAGGGCCCCGGGACTGGGGCATTTTTTGCCCCAGCACTATAATTTGAACAATCTTGGTAGGGGTCCACTAGATGAAGCTTCATACCAAATATCAAAGTCCTGGGCCTTGTGGTTTCAGAGAAGAAGATTTTTAAAGATTTTCCCTATATAAGCCAATGTAAAACCAAAGGGCCCCGTGGCGGGGGGTATTTTTTGTCCCAGCACTATAATTTGAACAATCTTGGTAGGGGTCCACTAGATGAAGCTTCATACCAAATATCAAATCCTGGGCCTTGTGGTTTCAGAGAAGAAGATTTTTAAAGATTTTCCCTATATAAGCCAATGTAAAACCAAAGGGCCCCGTGGCAGGGGCATTTATTGCCCCAGCAGTATGATTTGAACAATCTTGGTAGGGGTCCACTAGATGAAGCTTCATACCAAATATCAAAGTCCTGTGCCTTGTGGTTTCAGAGAAGAAGATTTTTAAAGATTTTCCCTATATAAGCCAATGAAAAACCAAAGGGCCCCGGGGCGGTGGCATTTTTGGCCCCAGCACTATAATTTGAACAATCTTGGTAGGGGTCCACTAGATGAAGCTTCATACCAAATATCAAAGACATGGGCCTTGTGGTTTCTGAGAAGAAGATTTTTAAAGATTTTCCCTATATAAGCCAATGTAAAACCAAAGGGCCCCGTGGTGGGGGCATTTTTTGTCCCAGCACTATAATTTGATCAATCTTGGTAGGGGTCCACTAGATGAAGCTTCATACCAAATATCAAAGTCCTGGGCCTTGTGGTTTCAGAGAAGAAGATTTTTAAAGATTTTCCCTATATAAGCCAATGTAAAACCAAAGGGCCCCGTGGCGGGGGCATTTTTTGTCCCAGCACTATAATTTGAACAATCTTGGTAGGGGTCCACTAGATGAAGCTTCATACCAAATATCAAAGTCCTGGGCCTTGTGGTTTCAGAGAAGAAGATTTTTAAAGATTTTCCCTATATAAGCCTATGTAAAACCAAAGGGCCCCGGGGCGGGGCCATTTTTGGCCCCAGCACTATAATTTGAACAATCTTGGTAGGGGTCCACTAGATGAAGCTTCATACCAAATATCAAAGACCTGGGCCTTGTGGTTTCAGAGAAGAAGATTTTGAAGTTTTTGGTGAAAAAAATCTATTTTTGGCTCCTGTGACCTAGATGTGCAACGGACCGGAACCATTTGAACAACTTTGAAAGGGGACCACCTAAGGATCATTCCTGTGAAGTTTGGTCAAAATCCCATCAGTGGTTTAGGAGGAGATGTCATTTAAAGAAATTGTTTACGCACGGACGGACGCACGCACGCACGGACGCACGCACGCACGACGGACGACGGACAAAAAGTGATCCCAAAAGCTCACCACGTCACTACGTGACGGTGAGCTAAAAAACCAGCGAGCGATGTCAAACGAGTTTTTTTTTATGGTTTAATTTTTTTTTTACAAGAAAGCTTTAGAAAACGAGTGAATTATTTCTCCGTATTCAATCTAAACTAGAAATAAAATGTCAATTACATTTTAATTTGTGTATAAATGTTTAAAATTCAGCTGTTCTGATTGCATTCAAAAATAGTTCCAGTCAGGGCATGAATTTCAGGATGAAACTCAGTCGCCTTCTTGTTTTCATTTCAATATGTGTTTGAAATACAAGCGCAACAATGTCATCAAAGTATAGAACTGTATTATCATAAGTATCATACTGTATCTTCGTATTGCAGGTCTTTCCTCAAAAACACCAAATGGATATAGCTTCATGCTAAGTTTGTGAGGGATTCGCCGGAGGTTACGACGTCGATAAAATAAACAAAAATATTAATTCATTCCTTATAATTCAAACTTCGTCATCAAGATATATAGAATGCCATAAAAATGGTAAATTTTTGAATTTTTTCGAAAGCGTAAGAATGAACTTACCATCCGCCAAGGCGGAATGATTATTCAATTAGAAGTTGCCATTTTTGATATGAACCCAAGCGAGAAAAAAAAAAGTCTTTAAATTCAGATTACATGAATTTGTCTTGTAACATTTATGTTTTCAATAGTTTCCAATAGGGCTGGCTAATCGGAGCTGAAAAGATAATCGATTATCAATCGATTAGTAATCACTGAAGATTTGGTCATAATTTTACATGTCTGGCTTTCTGTCTAAACATGACACCTACTATCTGTTGTAGTTTACCATATGTATTTAAACAGACAGGCCTGAGCAAACAGTGTAAACCCAGATGAGACGACGATAAACGCGGCGTCTCATCAGGGTCTGCACTGTTTGCTACTCATCCAGCTATTTTGGACACATCTTTGGGTATTAAATTGTACTTATCAAATAATCGATTACAGGCAAAACAGTAATGATAATCATTTTTGTGGAATTTATCTATCGATTAATCGATTATCCTATTAATCGTGCCAGCCTTAGTTTACAACTTTTAATCGAACGCTGTTGTCCTCACTTCACTTACAATGACGTAATGCGCTGCTCATTATATCGTTCTTTTCTTGCATAAAAACCTACGCGCATAACTGTTTGAAGCTGTTGTCAAAAGGACGGAAAACCGTGCTCAAACAGCAACAACCATGTTCAAATTATGAAATTCGCGTGCTGTTTGAACATGGATTTTGAGCTTTAGATATCACACGACTGGCCTTGCTTTGTTTACGTTACGTTGATCGACGTAACGTTATCGCCCTGAACGTAGCGTTTTAGGGTTCTATGATGACGTCACTGCATTACAACGTCATTGTAAACAACATTCTCAACTGGCCACCATTTTGGTTTGCCTGTCGCATTTGAAGACTTTATATGGAATTTATATGGAGCTTTTGGGCGTTTTCGTCAAAATTTGCTGTCGGATTCGTAAGTTATGCAAGAACAACGATCATCCATGGTTATTTCATTGCATTAACATTTGCCGGATCCCTCGAAGATATTTGAACATTCGGCCTAACGGCCTCATGTTCAAACAGCTTCCTCGGGATCCGGCAAATGTTAATGCATGAAAAACCGCGGTTGATCCTTATATTCCTACCTGTCGATGTGTGAAATCGTTCTGAGATTCTTGCTCAAGGAATCTATCGAAGTATAAAACTTTTATTTCAACCAATCAAATCGCTCGAAATGTACATGGCGATGGAAAACAGGAATTATGTCTGTCCCTAACAGGCACACACAATCTATGTTTGTTGCTGTTAATCGACCTTCTTTATAGAGGGTAACACATTTAGTACTAATCTTCCATGTGGCCCTCTTTTCCTTGGTGGGAACCAGTACTAAGCAATGTGGATAAAGTTTCTTGCTCAAGGAAACAACACATGGCGCTTGCAAGGATCGAATCGGGTACCTCTCGATCTCAAATCCGATGCTTTACCACTGCACCACTGTGCTCCACGTCATATGACTTCGCGTTTGAGAATGAATACATGCAACGCCATGTACTAAATTCGGTAAACCACTTGTGGATTAAATATACAATAGTTAGATATGTCACGTAACGTTACACACACGACTTCCTTAACGACGCCACGTTTACTAACGGCGGAATATTGACATTTGTGTACAATATGAAATTAAATGTATTTAAAATGTCATGAAATAAATAGAATCTTGCATTAATGCTCATGTATTATTGAATTTCTTACTTAATCCCTTTGAGACAAAGGCAAGGCCTCGCATTTTATCCGTTATTCTAACACAGCGTGCCTATATGGCCAATGGAAAATAACTGCGTTTTATTCTGCAACAAATCACGGAAAGGAAGAGCGTGGCGAGTGACGTCATTAAAAACTGCCAATTTATGACGTCACTAGTCGACTTCCTTGACGTTAGACGGTGTAACGTCAAATTCTCGCATCGAAAACGTTAGAAAAGTCTATAAATGCATGTGGTGCAGTCGATAATTTTAGCGGGATTTCTTCTAACAATGGCGAAAAGTTGTGAGATTTTGAAGGAAACAACAGTATTATTGCCGATCGAAATAGATAAGCTCTAGTTTGTGATTTGTTGGGTAATAAATCACACTTTGTCGGTCAGTTGTAAGTAGACAAACCACGGTCGCTACGCGCTCGTGATTTGTCTACTTTACAACTGACCTCCAAACTGTGATTTATTACTCAACAAATCACAGCTAGAGCTGATCTATTTCTTAAATAAATTCGATAATACATGAACACTTATAACGTAGCACTCTGACGTCACAGTCATCACGTAAACAAGTCCGTGAAATGAAGATCCCCCTAAACGCCACTTCATAGGCCTATAGAGAAAACTGGGGTTTAGGGGGTATACATTATTTTTCTTATTTCTGTTCCAAGACATAGGTTGTGGGTACTCGTTAGAACTGCCTCAAGCAGGCGGTTCTAACGAGCACCCACAACCTACGAGTATGTTGTGAGCATTTATAAGAAAAAAATCACGGATTTTCATCAGAAAAGTAGCCATTTTGGAGATGTGAAAAATGCACTGTGTCACACGGGTGTGTTATCGAAATGGTGATAAGAATAGCCCGGCTAAAATGGATTTACAAGCGTTAGTACGAACGCAACGTGAACGATCGAAGGGACATTTCTAGATCATTTCGTGGCTTTGGGTCGATTGTAAAACAGACAACCTTTAACATTACGATAACACACCCGTACGACATAATACATTTTTCACATCTACAAAATGGCTACTTTTCTGATGAAAATTTATGATATTTTTCTTATTTATACTGCAAACATAGGTTGTGGGTGCTCGTTAGAACCGAACCGCCTCAATGAGGCGGTTCTAACGAGTACATAGGTTGTGGGTGCTCGTTAGAACCGCCTCATTGAGACGGTTCTAACGAGTACCCACAACATATGTATTGGAGCAGAAATAAGGAAAATACTGCATTCCCCTGTAAACCCCAGTCTCCTGTATGTAGAGTGGGGTTTAAGGGGTGATCATTTAATGGACTTAATGGATACTTACGTCATTATCATTTTGATCCATTGTTGTACAATCATGACAAGTCTCACATACCGTTGGAAAAAGTGTTTTGCCTAAAAAATGGAAAAGATGTACATGTCTTAAAAACAGAGGAAGCAAAGAGTGCATGAGTAGTCATTTTTATTGAAATGTATAAAACGAGCCTTAGATGAGCTTCATAAATTTCATATGAAACTGCAACTCGTGTGAGATAATTTTTATCATATTCATGACAGTTTTCTGTTTTAAACGTTTTGTTTTTTGTTTGATTTGTGGTTTACATCCCCGTCAACACTGTAAATGTCATTTTGGAGACGTTGCTTCCAATTTTGTGGGACTTTTACCCGACATTGAGATGAAATGACATGTCAAGCCCTGCCGCCTAATGCAACCAAGAGGGTTTATAAGCATGGACGGACCGACTCGCGCCGCTTTGCCTGGGCAGGCTTAGATCCTCTAAGCGGTTTACCAGTACTCGTGTGCGGGTCGGTTTCAGCTCTGCGTGGAAGCATCATGCAGCCAATATATTTCTTCAAGCCCCGATGGGCGGGGGCTGATTTTAAACGTTAGTTCTATACATAACATATACATATAACATAAATGCAAGCATTTAACAAAAGAAATTCAGAAGACCAAACGGCTTACTTAAACCGGAATCTCCGGATTACAATACCATTGTCCAACTTTTGTAGTCAAATGTTTGAAATTAACGACGTCGTTAACTAGTTGATCATTTAAAAGGGCAAATGTTTCTAATATTTTTGCCGAAAAAAATACTTGACTGTTAGATATGTTACCTGCTAGAAGAGTAACTAACGAGATTGTTAAGCTAACTAAGCTTTCAAAACTGAGACCAGAATCCTAACAAGTGTGCAATGTAAAGTATATCCATCACGAAAACATTGGCCCCCGCCCATCGGGGCTTGAAGAAATATATGGGCTGCATGGTGCTTCCACGCAGAGCTGAATCCGGCCCGCACACTAGTACTGGTAAACAGCTTAGAGGATATAAGCCTGTCCAGGAACCGCGGTGCGAGGTGGACCGTCCATGCTAATAAACCCAATTGGTTTCATTGGGCGACAGGGCTTGAGATGTCATTTCATCTCAATGTCGGGTAAAAGTCCCACAAAATTGGAAGCAACGTCTCCAAAATGACCTATACAGTGTTGACGGGGACGTTAAACCTCAAATCAAACAAACAAAATCACGAAAACATACCTATATAATTTTGACCCTTTATATAGTAAAACTGGGGTTTACAGGGGTAAACATTTTTTCATATGTAGCTCTATAATATAGATGTGGGTACTCGTTAGAACCGCCTCGATGAGGCGGTTCCAACGTGTACCCAAAATCTATATTTTGAGCAAGAAATAGGACTATAATATATACATCTTTCCAATTAACAAGGCTGTTCATGACACAGGCATCTGAACATTCTGGCCCAATAAGATACATGTCAAAAAACGAAAAAAAAAACCAACAACACTACTACTACTACTTATGATAATAATTATATTAATAATAATAATAATTATTATTATTATCATTATTATTATTAAGCAACTGCACATAATGTAGCTCTTCAATATGTTCAATATGTTCGTTCATACTAGATGCCTCGAAATGAAAAGGCATTGTTGTTACTTCCAAAAGTTAGTTAGCTGCTTTGAATACCTACGGGGAGATCTATTAAGCAAAGTGTCATATCTGCAGATTCCCTGAGGTCAGCGACTAGAGCAAAATATTGCATATTCTGTACCTTGATACCTGTCAGTTTCCCAGCGGGGTACAGGGAGATAACTCGAATTTCGCCCAGACAGGTTTTAACGGAAATTCCCGACTTATTCCGTTCGCCGCCTATGAAGGAAAAAGTTCGGTATGTCACAAAATGCTCGTATTTTCCGTGATAAAATTGACATGTATTTGTATAGGCGGGTTTTCGTAATGGACTTAGTAGTCTGGTTGAGAAAATGTATGCACAGAACAGAGGGATGGAACTATTTTTTTTTAGCAATTCTGAATCTCAATTTCGCCGCACTGCATACATCAAGTTTCAGATTAATGAGAGTTTCGGTTCAGGAGGTAATGTAGTTTGACTTATTTCAAGATTGCCGCCATGGCAGCCTTCTTTAATATCGGTATGGCACGATTTTGGCAGTTCAGAATCACCAAGTGGCCCTGATGCCTCCCATTAAGTTTCAGCTCGTCTTTCGGCTCGGGAGGTGTCATTTAAAACTTTCATGACAGCCATGGCATAAGCTGATTTGGAAGCTCGGATGAGCTTATGAAACGGCTCCAAACGCTACTTTGACTCTAAAACCTATAAAAGCCCATACAACGATTACCCTGGTATCCCAACATTATTAACCTTGTCCTGCTAATCCCGGATATGCCTTATCTTTGAAACAATGTAGTTCCATATCAGATTGCTTCTGACGAAGCCATCTGATCAGAATCTACATTGTTTGCCATTCAGATTGTGAATTTGTTGCAATAATTTGCATCAAGTAATCTGATTGGTTGATAATCGGTAGTGGGTGTGGCATATATAAATATTCCGCAGGACAAGGGTTAAGAGAAAAGTTGAGTTTACACAAACTCGCACTCGAGTGTTCGGATATGTCAATAATTGGGAATATTCAAGGAGAGTTTCCTTACTTTATGATAGAGAGAGAGAGGGAGAGAGAGAGAGAGAGAGAGAGAGTAGTTGAGTTTTACGTCCCACCAACAGCTAAGGTCATACGGAGACGGGACCTCGGTTTAAAGACTCATCCCAAAGCCTGGAGAAGCCCGGGATCGATCCTGCGATCCCTGGATTACAAGGCGAGTAGCGGAACCACTGCACCACGGAGGCTTCTCCTTACTTTATGATACAAATATATATTGTGTATCATCAAGGCGATTCTAATGTGTACACACAACATACAATTAACCCTTCTGTTGCTGAATATTCAGTATAGCCACACCCATTTCTGACTTTGAACCAATCAGATTACTTGTGTAATTTATTATTACAAAGCCATAAACTTAATGTCAAACAGTGTAGATCCTGATCAGATGGCTTCTTCAGAAGCCATCTGATCTGGATCTACACTGTTTCCAAAGATAGGGGTTGTAGTGAACAGCATGATAAGAATTAATTTACATATTATTGAAAAAATATATATTAATTTTCCTCTCTTCGGCCACCGCCCCTCGGATTTTGAAGTTATAGATGAGCTTTATGATGCTTCCACGCAGTGCTGAAACCCACCGCACACGAGTACTGGTAAACCGCTTAGAGGATCTAGGCCTGCCCAGGCAAAGCGCTGCGAGTCGGCCCGTCCATGCTTATAAACCCTATTGGTTTCATTGGGCGACAGGGCTTGAGATGTCATTTCATCTCAATATCGGGTAAATCTCCCACAAAATTCGAAGCAATGTCTCCAAAATGTCCTTTACAGTGTTGACGGGGACGTTTAACCTCAAATCAAACAAACAAATATTCCTCTCGATACATCTTGACTTTGAGTTATGATTAGCCCGCAGTGTCTCGTACAGCCTCTACCTCAAACAAACTGTCATGAAGCGACCCCAAAAGGTATTCGAGCCGTATGCTATGATAAGAAAACTTGCAATGGGTGAAGCAGGGAGATGTCGAGTTGTCTAGATATGTACAGAATTGTTGTATGTATGTTAGTTTGTTTGTTTGTATGTATGTATGTTTGTTTGTTTTTGTTTGTACGGAGTTAAATGGCCCAGCCAACACTACAAAAGTCATATTGAGCAGGTCCGTTAACTCCATCACAATGTCCATTCTTTCGCAAGAACCCGACTACTGCCTTACTTCAATCGGCGGAAAGAGAGGAAAGCCGTAGAAAAGATTTCATTATCAATCGCCATGAAAACATTTTGCCGGCCCGGAATTTCACGAAAATATGAACGATCCGAGTGTCGCTAGCAGTGTCAACATGCTTCCCCTTCATCACTATTAATACAAAAACATCGGGGCCTGAAAAAATAGATGGGCTGCATGATGCTTCCACGCAGAGCTGAAACCAACCTGCACACGAGTACTGGTAAACCGCTTAGAGGATCTAAGCCTGACTGGGCAATGCGACGCGAGTCGACCCTTCCATGCTTATAAGCCCTATATTGGTTTCATTGGGCGGCAGGGCTTGAGATGACATTTCATCTCAATGTCGGGTAAAAGTCCCATAAAATCGGAAGCAACGTCTCCAAAATGACCTTTACAGGTTGGCGGGGACGTTAAACTTCAAATCAAATAAACAAAATTAATACAAAAACATGAAATTCATATCGTATACGGCGGACGATACCGTTATTGTGAACGGCAATGAACGCTACGTTTAAAACCGACCTGAAAGGTCAAAATGTATGAAGAAATATTATGGTTGTTGAGGCCCAGCAAACTAATCCTCTCTAACTCAGATAGACACACGCACCAATGCACGCGCACACGCCTCCAAACACACAAGCACGAACACGCGCGCAAAAGCACACATACACTTGGGCATACACGTTTATGTCTCATGATCCTATGTATCAATCTTTGATTGCAGTGGATGGTCTCCTCCTTGTCCGTTCTTGTATATAATATGCGCTTTACGCAAAATGATATAGCAATCAATGTAGATCCAAATGAGACGGCTTGTTCTCATTGACCAGACAAGGAAATCCGTGATTTTACCCTGGGATAGAAATTTATGTTCTGACCGAGGTGTTCCGACCTAAAATCGAATATAATCACGTGTTTGATAAATGCGCTGGTTTATTACGACCTCGTATGTGCCGTCTTTAAGGTTGACGTCACAGCAACGTCACTAAACATTCCTGCAGTGTCAACACAATATGGCGGACGTTAGTAACCGTACTGACTGCAGCATTAAAAATCCGCTTTAAGAAATGGAAGGTATGCAAGAAAAAGAAGCCAATATGAGTGTGAGGAGTGGATAGAAAAATCCGTCCCTCGGGATCACTGTCCGGCATCACTCGGCAAGCCTCGTGATGCCGGACAGTGACCCTCGAGACGGATTTTTCCATCCACCCCTCACACCCTTATAAGATTCTTATATTACCAGCCGTCTCATCTAGATCCACACTGTTTCCATAAGTATCTGTTCCGGTCCGCAGACATTCGGGAAAATTCGGATCATCTAAAAGAGTGAACAAATTTGTACTGACAGTAGCGTACGCTACTTGACACCTGGTTAATCAGTCCCGGCACTTTGCGCCGAATATCGGTTGTGGCCGTTAATCCTCGTCAGAAGAACAGTTTGTTTTTTTTTTTGTTTATGAGGGGGTTTGGAGTTTAATGGACTAGTCAACACTATTCAGGTTCTGTCGAGCCGTTCAGTTTACCCAACCACACTTTTATACATGTACATAAGTGATAAACCAGTACGGTGCATATTATTTTGTCGAAACCTGACAACTACCCTCCTAGAAGCCTCCGTGGTGTAGTAGTTACGCTACTCGCTTTGTAAACCAGGGGTCGTAGGATCGATCCCGGGCTTCTCCAGACTTTCGGATGAGTCTTTAAACCAAGGTCCCGTCTCTGTATGACCTTAGCTGTTGTTGGGACGTAAAACTTAAACACTCACTCACACCTGCCCTCCTTAGATGAAGGACCATAGAAAGTAGTTTATCCCCCGTGCCTCCAGCCCATCCCCACCCATACTCCCCATATATTGTCTTTTTTTTTTTTTTTTAACCTTTTAACTTCAAAACTGCTTGATGCAAAATTAATCCTATTCGGTACCGTAACTTATACCAATATTTCCCCCGTTTTCTTTTCACCTAAACATGTCTAACCAACACTTATTACGTGTACCACCTCATAATATTACTTGCTTCAATGTACTTTGCTTGTAACTCGCCATTATGTTTACGAGGGAGAAAAACTATAGAACAACTTGTGCTTTCGTTCTAATCCCAAATGAAATCTACTTGTCTCATATTGTAATGGTGTTACCGCTATAATAAATAAGTTTAAACCAAAATATTTCATAATCGATCCGATGAAAGAAGGTTGCCAGTTCTCGCTGGATCGGCATCATTCTTTCGGGAGATTGATCATGATTGATCAACGGTCAGAAGCCCAACGTCATGACGACAACCTTTGATTTGCACTGACATCAAGAAAACACGCCTATATTATTTTGACCCCCTTGAACCCCACTTTTATATAGTAAAACTGGTGTATACAGGGGTAATCCTTATTTTCCTAATTTCTGCTCTAAAATATAGATTGAGGGTACTCGTTAGAACCGCCTCGACGAGGCGGTTCTAACGAGTACCTATAATCTATATTTTGAGCAGAAATAAGAAATATATCACAAATTTTCATCTTAAAATTTTCATTTTTTCGGCGATAAAGGTTATAATGTATCTGTATAGGCGTGTTTTTGTGTTGAATTCCTTTGAAATTCTTTGGCAATAAATAGAAGTGAAGGCAATGATCAGGAATCGATACAATTAACCCACAGCTCCCTTCAGAGACACCAAAGGGAAAGAAACACAAACATGAAACAACAGACCCTGATGGAAATATCAATAGCGAAAAGCCAAAAGGACAGTTACTTTCCCATACAATGGCCAATAGGCTATCCAAAATAAAATAATATAAGCGACACAAACATCCAAAGACAAACGATAACAAAAATAAACCGCGACAGAAGAACCGCCTTGGAACGGTCAGCAGGGGGGGGGGGGGGGGGGGGGGGGGGCTTAAATCGATTTTACGTGGCCACAATCCTCGTCCTTACTTCCGATTTTAAATCCTTATGTGAGAAGGAGAACCTTACACTCGTGATCATTTTTTATCATATGACGTCGTTGATGAGCAGTGTAATAACGCCATGTAATAAATTCCGTAATCCACTAGTGGATTAAATGTGCAAATTAGTTAGAAACACCCCTTAACGTTACGTGCACGACGTCGTTTATGACGTCGTTTACGACGTCGCGTTTACTAATGACGGAATATTGACATTTTTGTCATCAAATCTTGAATAAAATGTGTTTTTAATGGCATATAAATACAATCTTGCATTCGAGCTCATGTATTATTGAATTTATTAAACTCGTTGAGTAAACGGGTTAAAATGCTCGGCAAAGCCTCGCATTTTATCCCTTTTCCTCAACGAGTTTAATAATTTCAATAATATATGAACACACATGTAAGATCCTCTATATATGAAATGACCACTCGTGTAATCATCAATATAAAATTCTTACCATTCCGATCTTAGTGAAACGTGATGGTGCGTAGTATAATTTTTCTTTCTGCTTATCATCATCCGCCTCTTTTTTCAGGCCACTTTTGTTCCTCATTTGCAGAGACCTGAACCTGTCGTTTATCCTATCCACATTCTGTCTCAGAGTACTTAACCTCTGAATTCTGTTAAGAGGAAGGTCAAGATCGTCCTCAATCTTTTCCCGACTTCTAGCAATAGCCAGCAATCTCTCGAGGTCTTCCTTCTTAGGCGTTAGACTAGGATTACTCAAATCACCTGCGAAATTTAACTGGCAGTTTGAAATGTCTATACTCTTTCGGAGCTGACTCTGTCTACGGGTCATAACGCGAGAGTTAGGTCGTTCATATTCTTCCACAAGCTCAAGCTGAGTGCTCTTACCGCTAGGGTTAAATGACTTTTTCTTTAAATTTTCTAGAACTTCAATTCGTTTCGTCAGATGATCCTTCACAGATTTCTCCGCTAATACCGGCAACTCGTCCAGAAATGCCTTCTGCAGAAAGGCTATACGAACCTGCTTCTGTCGTTTTATCTTATTATGGACATTTGATAAACTATAATTTCTAAACATTTCGCTGGCCATACTGGCCTGTTGTAATAGCTTTTTAGCTGCGTTTTGTCGGCATTTTGATTTGGCGCGTTTTGCAGCTTTTCTGGACTGTACGATAACCTTTGCAGCTGTCTGCAGACCGATTCCTTTAAAATCATTATTTATTTCACTAGCTGTAATATCACTATCGGGATCTGTTCGTGCTGAGGTTGAACCTGATTTTGTCATCTTATCGGCATCTATTTCAGACTCCGTCTTCGATTTCTTTTGTTTCTTTATCATGTTTGTTGGGGTGTTGAATGCCATTTGGTGAAGCATCCCTTGGTTTAACATTGGAATGTACTCTGGTGTTTCTTGAAGGCGGACATGGCGGGTGTCCCGCTGGCTTTCGCGAGACACCGGCGTTACATCTAGGTCTACTGACATCTTGTGGCTAATAGACAATCACCTATAATATAAAAATAGATTCCTTAGCACCAGATAAGGTATTTTGTGGATTTGGTTTGGCGTTTAAGGGCCCAGTCAACTCTTTAGGTCATATTGAGCCGGTCAGTTTTCTTTTCCATACATTTCCTGGGCAGGCGTATACGTAAGCAGTATAGTGTACATTCTTTTGCCAAAAATGGCCAACAGCCCATCTTGAGTAAGCGGACTGGAGAGAATGACCCTTGATAAGTTTTCATAATCAATCTTCACGGAAGAATATTCTTGCACACCAGACAAGGAAATCCGTGATTTTACCCTGGGATAGAAATTTATGTTCTGACCCTGGTGTTCCGACCCAAAATCGAATATAATCGCGTGTTTGATAAATGCAATGGTTGATTTCGACCGCGTATGCGCCGTCGTTAAGGTTGACGTCACAGCACGTTACGTGACGTCACTAAACATTCTTGCAGTGTCATCACAATATGACGGACGTCGGTAACCGAAGTGACTGCAGCATTAAAAATCCGGGCTAAGAATTGGAAGGTATGCAAGAAAAGGAATCCTATATGGGTGTGAGGGGTGGATAGAAAAATCCGTCCCTCGGGATCACTGTCCGGCATCACTCGGCAAGCCTCGTGATGCCGAGCAGTGACCCTCGGAACGGTTTTTTCTATCCACCAATAACACCCATATAGGATTCTTATATTCTAGCAAACCAGACAAGGAAATCCGTGATTTTACCCTGGGATAGAAATTTATGTTCTGACCCTGATGTTCCGACCCAAAATCGATTACAATCGCGTGTTTGATAGATGCACTGGTTGATTACGACCTCGTATGCGCCGTCGTTAAGGTTGACGTCACAGCACGTTACATGACGTCACTAAACATTCCTGCGGTGTCAACACAATATGGCGGACGTTGGTAACCGAAGTGACTGCAGCATTAAAAATCCGCGCTTAGAAATGAAAGGTATGCAAGAAAAGGAATCCTATATGGGTGTGAGGGGTGGATAGAAAAATCCGTCCCTCGGGATCACTGTCCGGCATCACTCGGCAAGCCTCGTGATGCCGAGCAGTGACCCTCGGGACGGATTTTTCCATCCAGCCCTCATACCCATACAAGATTCTTATATTCCGACCCCGGCAGGTATCGACACCGCACCCTCTTGATCATCAGTCAGATGCGCAACCGACTGAGCTGCCGAGGGCGGCTCAGATAACCTTGACAAGTTTTGTTTTGTTTGAATTGAGATTTAACGTCTCCATCAGCACTTTTTAGGTCGTTTTGGAGACGTTGCTTCCATTTTTGTGGGCCTTTTACCCGACAGTGAGATGAAATGATATCTCAAGCCCTGCCGCCCAAACAAATCAAATAGCTTTTATGCATTGGACGGTCCCACTCACACCATTTTGCACCAGTACTTACTCATGTTTGGTCCATTTTCAGCTCTGTATGGAAGCACCATAGCCAAATCTATTTCTCCCAGCCCCAATGGGCGGGGACGTCAGATAAGAAGTACATGTAACAAGGATAAATAAGGAATACATGCGTGGCCGCCATCTTGGTCATGTGACCCCGATCCCATCCCAAAGAAGCCTCACATGCAATTTGCTTTCGCTCACCCTAGTAGTTATAGTGAAGAAGAAGATAAAAATAATGAATCTGAGGCATCCATAACAAAGGTCAGCAAATGACCTTGACCAGTAAATGACCTTGACCTTATGAATTCATACACTTTCATGTACTTGATTGCAAATACCAATTCTGATAGCACAGAATACAACAGAATGAGAAAAAAATCTCCTGCTTTGCCTTTTCCCATTTCAAATGCCTAAGTTACGAAATTTGACTTTGAAGTAAAATAGGTCAAGGTCAACCAAAAGTCATCATTTTTACGGACTTGGTAAGACCCGAGTCCCCAATGCTGCATACCAAGTTTTAAGGTCATGACGGCCATCTTGGTCATGCGAGTCAGTCCTTAGAACAAACTTATGTTCCCCGTTACCATACCCTGAAAGCTCCCCATGTAATTTCGTTTCCATCGGCACAAAGTAGTTTCAGGGATGTCATTTGAAAATGTTGACGTAGACGCAGGCACGGACCCAGAAACAGACGCAGACGACGATGAGGACGGACCAATGTTAATACTATATAAAGCTTTTTAGACGGAAAAAATCACCTGGAAGAATAAGACATATTTTCCATCCTGACCGAAGTTCACATAAACCTTTAATTTTTGAAGATTTGAAACATCAAACTATTGACATGAAATCGTATGGAAAATCCATCTTGTGCTATAAAGGTGAGATCTAAAATTTTCTTGAATAGAACCCTTACCCATATATAGCCATTTTTCGTATTTAAGCAGCTGTCATGGGTGATGTAAATTTGAAGCGTATACTGCATTCTTTGCAAACACCTAAAATTAAGGCATTTTTCATGACACGCAACTCGACGCATTTTCTTTATCGCTGCCTTGTTTGTATGATGTGTCGTCAAGTTTGGAATTCGAGGCTTCGAAACCAGACAAATATAAGAGGATGGACAAAAAGCTTTAAAATTAGGCTTGCATTATGGCTAACAATGACGAATTCATTAAGAATTACTCGGAAAACGAATATTAAAGGATGATCTATTATCTTGGATAATCAATTTGTGACCCGAACCATATTAACAACTAAAGCGGTAGAATTTCATGTTTGTTCTTTTCTTTCTTTTCTTTCTTTTTTGGAAGCCTTACCGTAAGACCTAAAGCTTAAAATATATTCCAGTGCATCAACGATATACTTTCAATATTTTCCAACAGTTTGTTAGCTTTCATCTATAATACCGTACTATTTTCAACGAAAATAAAATCGACTTCGAATTTAAACTAACCCATATATGCCTAGCGTCCCAAAACAATGGAACACTGACAAACAGTAAATACCCAGATCAGACGCCGCAAGGTGCGGCGTCTGATCAGGGTCTTCACAGTTTGTTTAAAATAGGGAACTTTTTCTGTGAAACGTACAGCAAACAAAAAACATACACCCCTTACTTACCAACTGCTGAGGTGGAACTTTCTTGTGGTCACGCCGAGAAAATCTACATCTGAAAATGTCGTCTGCTTATGTCGTCTGCTGAAGCTTTTGTTTTTGTTTGATTTGAGGTTTAACGTCCCCGTCAACACTGTAGAGGTCATTTTGGAGAAGTTGCTTCCAATTTTGTGGGACTTTTTCCTGACGTTGAGATGAAATGACATCTCAAGCCCTGTCACCCAATGAAACCAATAGGGTTTATAGATGCATGGACGGTCCGACTCGTACCGCTTTGCCTGGGCAGGCTACGAGGGCAGGCTTAGAGCCTCTAAGCGGTTTACCAGTACTCGTGTGCGGGTCAGCTATAGCTCTGCGTGGAAGCATCGTGCAGCCCAGATATTTCTTCAAGCCCCGATGGGCGGTGGCCGCTGTTGAATCTTCTTGCAAACTTGGCTTTTTAAAAATATTTTGCATACAGGCAAACAGTGTGAAACCAGATCAGACTGCTCCTGATCCGGGTTCTTGGTTCACACTGTTCGCAAAAAATGAATTTTAAAGTAACCCGCAGACGACAAAGCAGGCGACAATTTTTGCGATTGGCATTTTATGGGTTAAAGAGGGTTCAATGCGAAAATGTGACACTTATTATGGCTCAGCGACTATAAAAACAATTCCGGGTGTTAAAATGATAATAAAGTTTAATAGATCCATTTCCTTGTTGATAAAATAGTGTGCCATTACTTACACCTCAGAAAAACTACAATCCATTTTTATAATTGGCTGTGACTACCGTTTCTCTGTTATGGCTTTCTCTCCTGGACTGCCGTATTTGGTGCAATCCGAATGGTGCTAGACAAATGGAATCTTCCGACCGCCTTTTATATACCAGGAGTCAATTCCAAAATTAAGGGGTGTCAGGTTATGTATTCTTCAAAATTAAAATTTACTTGGAAAATGGCTTAACGTTTCGCAAACAGTGTAGGCCCTGATCAGACGCAGCGTTCTGCGGCGTCTGATCTGGGCCTGCACTGTTTGCCAGGGTACCCGTTTTGGGGTTTCTGGTACGAAATGGGTTAATCCGAATAGCGCTGGTCAAACTATAAAGCTATTTAATCTTATAATCTTATGGGGTAAGTAACCTTAGGGACCTTGAATAGAAAAATATAACATTAATGTAACCCTTAATACATAGGTGTTAAAGATTTTCTAGACACGCTGCCAACTGCGCTGTGCACGATTTCAACACAATGCAAGGTCTTCTTTAAAGATTCTTTCTTTTCATAAATGGTTTAACCGTTTCTTAAGTCGATCCTGGGGCACGTCCATTATTTTACATAGGAGCTTAGTCAATAAGCATTAACAGTCTGGCAAACGGTTTAGATTTAGCTGAAATATATGAGGCATCCGTCAGGAAAACATGTCTATATCATTTGACCCCCCTTAAACCCCACTTTGTGTATAATAAAACTGGGGTTTACATGGGTATATATTATTTTTTCTTATTTTTGCTTAAAGCATAGATTGTGGGTCATCGTTAGAACCGAGGCGGTTCTCACGTGTTCCCAATAAATATGTTTGCAGTTTAAATAAGAAAAATATCACGGATTTTAATCGGAAAAGTGCCCATTTGGAGATGTAAAATAAATGCACTATGTCGCAAGGGTGTGTTATGGTAATGTCGCCCTTTTTGTCGCGCCTGCTATTAGCATGGCGCGATATAGGCGCCCGGTTTTCCGTCCGTTCGTTCGTCCGTTCGTCAAGGCGTCAACATTTGCGACCACCCTAGCGTTCACCCAAAGGTTCAAGTTTATTTCTCAAGAACTATAATAGCTTCATTAATGATACTTGGTACAAACTTGTATCTGGGGATGGTTACTTAAATGCAAGCATCCATATTTGACCTTGACCTACATTTCATGGTTCACTGACTTCGTAAAATATTGGGACCACCCTAGCGTTCACCCTAATGGTCAAGTTTATTTCTCAAGAACTATTAACAGCATCATTAATGATACTTGGTACAAACTTGTATCGGGGGATGGTTACTTAAATGCAAGCATCCATATTTGACCTTGACCTATATTTCATGGTTCACTGACTTCGTAAAATATTGTGACCACTCTAGCGTTCACCCTAATGGTCAAGTTTATTTCTCAAGAACTTTTAAGAGCTTCATTAATGATACTTGGTACAAACCTGTATCGGGGGATGGTTACTTAAATGCAAGCATCAATATTTGACCTTGACCTATATTTCATGGTTCTCTGACTTCGTAGAATATTGTGACCACTCTAGCGTTCACCCTAATGATCAAGTTTATTTCTCAAGAACTATAAGAGCTTCATTAATGATACTTGGTACAAACTTGTATCTGGGGAATGGTTACTTAAATGCAAGCATCCATATTTGACCTTGACCTATATTTCATGGTTCACTGACTTTGTAAAATATTGCGACCACCCTAGCGTTCACCCTAATGAACAAGTTTATTTCTCAAGAAGTATAAGAGCTTCATTAATGGTATTTGGTACAAACTTGTATCTGTGGATGGCAACTTAAATGCAAGCATCCATATTTGACCTTAACCTACATTTCGTGGTTCACTGACTTTGTAGAATATTGCGACCAGCCTAGCGTTCACCCTAATGGTTAAGTTCATTTCTCAAGAATTATTACAGCTTCATTAATGATACTTAGTACAAGCTTGCATTTAAGAAATGGAAACTTTTATGCAAGCATCTATGTTTGACATTGACCTACATATCATGATTGGGTGACTTCACGCCCCCACAGGCGCGACATAGCCTTCGGCGGAATTCTTGTTGTTCCTTGTAAGTATCGCGCTGCAGTTAAAACCCCCTAAATAGTGTTTAGGCCTAGTGGGCCGTTAACTTCAAAAACAAACAAACTTCTCTGCCCGAATACACAGAGAATGGAGTAAAAGTGCTGGGTATGGCACCATATGATCGCGCAATCTGAGTGGATTGTTCGTCGTTGGCTCGTTGTGCATACCAGATAAGTTCCATTGATTATGGTGATGTCATCACGAAAACACGGCTATATAATTTTGACCCTCTTGAACCCCACTTTCATATAGTAAAACTGGAGTTTACAGGGGTAAACCTACCACCCCCGCCCATAAGGGCTTGAAGAAATATATGGGCTGCACGATGCTTCTCCGGCCAGCACACTAGTACTGGTTAACCGCTTAGAGGAGCTAAGCCTGTCCAGGAACCGCGGTGCGAGGCGGACCGTCCATGCTAATAAACCCTATTGGTTTCATTGGGCGACAGGGCTTGAGATGTCAGTTCATCTCAATGTCGGGTAAAAGTCCCACAAAATTGGAAGCAACGTCTCCAAAATGACCTTTACAGTGTTGACGGGGACGTTAAACCTCAAATCAAACAAACAAACAGGGGTAAACCTAATTTTCCTTAGTTCTGCTCTAAAATATAGATTCTGGGTACTCGTTAGAACCGCCTCGATGAGGCGGTTCTAACGAGTACCAATAATCTATATTTTGAGCAGAAAAAAGAAAAGTATCACAATTTTTTATCTTAAATTTTCATTTTTTCGGCGATTAAGGTTACAATGTATTTGTATAGGCGTGTTTTCGTAATGTAACGACACTTCAATTCGTTTCCTATAGAGAAAGGGAGAAAAGGGACAGAAAGAAAAGACAGTATGGACAAAAAAGGGAGGGACAGATGAGAAATGTAAAAATGATTTAAAGTTAAGAAACAGAAGAGACTGGAACTGTGTGCGAAACACACGTATGCACCCACACAGGGATCACCTCAAACATAGGGCTTCACTGGTGAAATTTATAATGGGCTTCAAATGGGTATTTATCTGAATAGGACAATTTCTTAGTCATAAAGGGTCCATAATCAATGCAAACTTCTTGTTGGATTTATCTAAGTTATCCCCTTAATCTGTCTTGTAACAATGTACATTGTAAGTGTTCCAAGCAGAAATAAGAGAACTATTACAATTTTTCATCTTAAAAACTTTCGATTTTAACTTACATTTTTTTTTTGGGGTTTTGGTTTTACGGCCCTTTCAAGCTTTTTTCACTCATATCGAGCTGATCGTTAATCAGAGGTGGGCGAAAACCGGAGTACCCGGAGAAAAACCACCTGACCTTCCGTTGCAGAACTTGGTTTCTCACATGTGACCCGAGCGAGGTTCGAACCACAGCGGTGAGAGACCTAATGATCAAGAGTCAGCGCTCTTAACCACTGGGCCACGGATGCCCGTTTTTAACTTACAATGCGCCCATAGGGGCTTGAAGAAATATATGGGCTGCATGATGCTTCCACGCAGAGCTGAATCCGGCCCGCACACTAGTACTGGTAAACCGCTTAGAAGATCTAAGCCTGTCCAGGAACCGCGGTGCGAGGCGGACCGTCCATGCTAATCAACCCTATTGATTTCATTGGGCGACAGGGCTTGAGATGTCATTTCATCTCAATGTCGGGTAAAAGTCCCACAAAATTGGAAGCAACGTCTCCAAAATGACCTTTACAGTGTTGACGGGGACGTTAAACCTCAAATCAAATCAAAAATTAACTTACAATGCATTATGTATAGAGAGCCCAACTGTAATACCCGACACCTTCATAAAGGATACACGATATGTTCGCCTCAACATTGGGCCCTGATCTTTCCTTAGAGCGCACAGCGAAGACTCAGATCAGCCTGTGCATCCATATAGTGTAACCAGAGGCTTCTCTAGCTGCACGAAGGAGCATTGGGCCCTGAGCTATCCTAAGAGCGCACAGCGAAGACTCTGATCAGACTGCGCGGATGCGCAGGCTGATCTGAGTCTTCGCTGGGCGCACATGTCTAATTGTAGGTTTAATATTGTCTAATTGTTCCCCACCCCATATGCTCATTTGTCAAAACCTCTGAGGGAAGGTTAGATTTCGGACAGCTTTATTTGTAGGGATTCTAAAAGTTAAAATCAAGAGATTATTATAGATGACTAGAGACGTCTTTTAGGTCAACGAACAATATAAATGAAGTGAAGTGACTTTTGCATATTAAGTGGATAAAGAGATTTTACTAATCCGCTTTAGCGACCTTAAACTTTGTTTTACCAGCATTAAATACAGGTTAATCATATAAAATACAGGTTAACCATAGAAAAAGTTTTTGCTAACGCAAACAGTGTAGAACGTGGAATTAAATAATGGTCCTCCCTGTTTGCGGAAAAAAAAAAATCATTCTTTGCATAATGTTAAAAAGAAAACATTTTCGAAATGTAATACTCAGATTTTCCTCGGTATGAAATTGGTTAAACTTTTATTTTATTTTTTTTTATTTATATATTTAGTTTTTGATTGTCTGATTTGGTGTTTAACGCCACCGCCAACACTGTATAGGTCATTTTTGGAGACTTTGCTTCCAATTATGTGGGGCGTTTACCCGACATTGAAATGAAATGACATCTCAAGCCCTGTCGCTCGATGAAACCAATAGGGTGGTTCGACTCGCACCGCTTTGCCTGGGCAGGCTTAAGGCAGGCTCAGATTCTCTAAGCGGTTTACCAGTACTCGTGTGCTGTCGGTTTCAGCTCTCCGTGAAAGCATCATGCAGCCCATCTATTTCTTCAAGTCCCGATGGGCCGGGGCCGATATTTATTTAGGACTTATACTGTCTTATATTTATTTATTTATTTATTTAATTATCCCCACGCTTTTCGAAGAAAAAGTGGGGATATTGTAATTGTCTCCGTCGTCCGTACTTCCGTCCGTCCGTCTTACCGCACAACTCCTCCCACACTTTTACAGCTAGAAACTTAAAACTTTGGGAACTGATAGGTCTTTGGTCTGAGGAGTGCATGACACTTTCGGAATTTTGATCCTACCCCTAGGGGCCAGGACAGGGGGTGGGGTGCCCCCGGGGGGGGGGGGGGGGGGGTAAAAATCAAAGTTTTCAGAACTTGGTCGTGTGACATATCAAATCGAACGGCATAATGAGTAGAATACATAACAATCAAAATTTGACCCCTAGGGTCAGGTTTTAGATCACCAGAGGTCAAAAACTTGGATTTTCGACCCCATAACCCCCTTTTTAACGACTACCGGATAACTCCTCCTACGCCGTTTCAGATAGAAACATGAAACTTTGGGAACTGATAGGTCTTTGGTCTGAGGAGTGCATGTCACTTTCGGAATTTTTATCCTACCCCTAGGGGCCAGGCCAGGGGATTGGGTGCCCCGTTGGTAAAAAATCAAAGTTTTCAGAACTTGGTCGTGTGACATATCAAATCGAACGGCATAATGAGTAGAATACATAACAATCAAAATTTGACCCCTAGGGTCAGGTTTTAGATCACCAGAGGTCAAAAACTTGGATTTTCGACCCCATAACCCCCTTTTTAACGACTACCGGATAACTCCTCCTACGCAGTTTCAGATAGAAACATGAAACTTTGGGAACTGATAGGTCTTTGGTCTGAGGAGTGCATGTCACTTTCGGAATTTTTATCCTACCCCTAGGGGCCAGGCCAGGGGATTGGGTGCCCCGTTGGTAAAAAATCAAAGTTTTCAGAACTTGGTCGTGTGACATATCAAATCGAACGGCATAATGAGTAGAATACATAACAATCAAAATTTGACCCCTAGGGTCAGGTTTTAGATCACCAGAGGTCAAAAACTTGGATTTTCGACCCCATAACCCCCTTTTTAACGACTACCGGATAACTCCTCCTACGCCGTTTCAGATAGAAACATGAAACTTTGGGAACTGATAGGTCTTTGGTCTGAGGAGTGCATGACACTTTCGGAATTTTTATCCTACCCCTAAGGGCCAGGCCAGGGGATTGGGTGCCCCGTTGGTAAAAAATCAAAGTTTTCAGAACTTGGTCGTGTGACATATCAAATCGAACGGCATAATGAGTAGAATACATAACAATCAAAATTTGACCCCTAGGGTCAGGTTTGAGGTCACCAGAGGTCAAAAACTTGGATTTTCACCCCCATAACCCCCTTTTTAACGATTACCGGATAACTCCTCCTACGCAATTTCAGATAGAAATATGAAACTTTGGGAACTGATAGGTCTTTGGTCTGAGGAGTGCATGACACTTTCGGAATTTTGATCTTAAGATTGGGTGGGAGTTGCAATTGAGAACTTATATAGCGGGGTATCTTTAAAAATGCGTGGCGTGCCATCGACTGCGCGTTTCTAGTTATTTATTTAATTATTTATTTAATCGCACACAAAGTAAAATAACACCATCATTACAATACCATACCCGTGCGACTTAGTGCATTTTCCACATCTCCAAAATGGCTACTTTTCTGATGAAAATCCTTGATATTTTTCTTATTTATAATGCAAACATAGGCTGTGGGTGCTCATTAGAACCGCCCCTCTATTAAAAGTGGGGTATAATGGGTGGTCATTTCGCGGACTTGTTCACGTGACGATGGCATAAACACCCTGGTATAAGGATCAAAGCGCTCACAACACTGGTGGGTTGATTGCCAAAGCTCGGGAAATGGGCCTGAACGGGGACTTAGACTTTTTCCTTTAACCCTTATCCCGCTGAATAATTAGTTTAGCCACACCCATTTCTAATTTGCAACCAATCAGATTACTTGATGTGATTTATTCCTTAAACCTCATAAATAATTAATTTAGCCACACCCATTTCTGACTTTGAACCAATCAGATTACTAGATGTGATTTTTCCCTTAAAATTCACAATCTGAATGTCAAACAAGGTAGATCCTGATCAGATGGCTTCTGAAGAAGCCATCTGATCTGCATCTATACTGTTTGCAAAAATAGGGATTGTCGTGAACAGCGGGATCGGTGTTAACCTTTAAATTCCTTTTTCGTTAAGCAAATAATGCATGAGGACCCCAATCAGACGCCGCTTTCCGAGTGACAAATCCGGAGGAATGTATCTGTAAACGTTGCAGAAAACATCATTTAAGAAATGAATTTTATTTTTCTGGGGTTCGTGAAAGTATAAAAACAGTGGGTCGCGTGAAAGGAAATGCACCCCGAAGAGTTCATGTAAACTTTGCTAGCGACCCGCTGTCGTTCATACTTTCATGAAAAGCAGAAAAAAATGAAGTTTATTTTTTATATTTACATTCTTTACCCCTCATCAGTGGGCGGAAAAATTCTTATAGGGCAAACTTTTAAAGGTAACATTTACATTCTGTTTTTCTACAAAGAGCGGAGCAGCGTTGACGTCACCAACCCCCATTGAGAACCATGGTTTAGAATGACGTCACTTGACGTCACTGAAAATCGTGTGACTCGCACTGAGTCATAGAAGTATGAACTACATTGTTCTCTATAGGTTTACATTATACTTTATACTTGAAATGTAAATATTATCATATGACGTCGATGATAAGCAGTGGATGACTTCGTGTAATAAAAATCGTATGACCACACGTGTAATAACAATTTGCCGGGATTACGTGACGTCATGACGATGTACATGTCAACCACGCATTTTCTGCGGAGAAAATTGTCAAATTTAAAGGCGATAAAATCCAATTTCAACTGGTCATAAGATAAACAGAATCTTACACTCGTGGTCATTTCATATGAAATTTATGAAACTCGCCAAAGGCTCGTTTCATAAATTTCATATGAAATGACCACGAGTGTAAGACTCTCTATTTCTGAACATCGCTGGCGTTAGTTCACAGCCTTGCATGCTTAACTCAATGTGTCGCAGTGAATGGATCAGAAAACTCGCCAGAATCTTGGACTCTTGCAAGTATACCATCTTGGCAGTGCCGCACTATTGCTATGGACTTGGTTCGGCAACCCAACTATGCCATAGTTTTCTAAAGTTCCTCACAACATACCGTGTCAAGTGCTTTGTTAGAGTCTACACTTATTAAGAGACCATCTTTGGGACTGTTCAAAAGTGGTCTTAAAGACCAATTTTGAACAGTTCCAAAGCTGGTCTTAATATAGGAATTTTACTGTAATTGATAGATGATGGCCGATGAACGACACCATCAAAGTATTCTAACACTCTCTTCAAGATAGCTTCTTTGTCAGTCACCAGACTTAGCCCCGCCCATAGTGGCTTGAAGAAATATATGGGCTGCATGATGCTTCCACGCAGAGCTGAATCCGGCCCGCACACTAGTACTGGTAAACCGCTGAGAGGATCTAAGCCTGTCCAGGAACCGCGGTGCGAGGCGGACCGTCCATGCTAATAAACCCTATTGGTTTCATTGGGCGACAGGGCTTGAGATGTCATTTCATCTCAATGTCGGGTAAAAGTCCCACAAAATTGGAAGCAACGTCTCCAAAATGACCTATACAGTGTTGACGGGGACGTTAAACCTCAAATCAAACAAACAAAACAGTCACCAGACTAGTTATATATGCACTAAGGAGTGGAATGGTTCCTGAACCATTGTCAGATCATCTAAGAACTTCTTCGTCAAAGTAATGAATCTCATTAACCATGTTGCTCGGCTTGCAGACTTCTAGCATTTGCTTCCAGCGATGAAAGAAAAAAACGGCGTGCATACCCATTCAGTCAGAGAACAGGCCCCGAGGTTATAAAACTTTTTTCATGCTCAACTGACTTGAGCATGAAATTTGTCCTGCTCACAAATTTTAAAATGCCAACAATTGTTGACATTTTAAAATGTGTGAGCAGGACAAATCACATTCTCTACAATCTGAGAAAGAAAATCGTTCAACTTCTTAGTATTTTAACGTTTATGAGCACCACAAGTTTCATGCTCAGCTGAGTTGAGCACGAAAGAAGTTTTATAACCTCGGGGCCAGGGCTTTCTGAGCAGGGCTCTAGGTAATAAAACTTTGTTCATGCTCATCTAACATGAGCATGAAATTTGTAAAGCTTGTAAATAATAAAATACAAACAAATCAAGTAATTCTCCTGCTCATATCAGCACCGAATGTCATTAATTCTGCTAACGAATTTTAAAATGACAGCAAACAATTATTCATTTATCCTACTCATAAATTTTGAAATGCCAACATTTTATAATCTCTGGACCAGCTTTATGTCCGCATGAACAAGAATTTGGTCCACAGGTATCTGAAACTGTGCACAGAGAAGACTCGGATAAGGCTGCGCAGAAGCAAGTCTTCGTTTTACACCCATGCTCGAAAACCCTTTTGTTTGACGTGATTCAAATAATCCAGCGCACGATAAAATCAAGAATAGGTTATTTGTTGTCATTCGAGGCCAAGAACACTGTGCACCGTTTATCGCTTTTTATTTGCTAGGATGCCGGAGTACTGGCTGGCCCTCCAAGGTCGAGTTGTTGGTTTTGTCGCGCATCGACTCGAAATATTAAAATAAACCAATTACACTATTTGCAGGCTCAGATCAGCCATATATATCCTGCTCATAAAGTTACATGGCTAACAAATAGTTGGCATTCAAACATTTATGAACAGGACAAATACATGTACCATGCCCAAATGAGTAAGAATGAAAGGTTTATAAACTAAGAGCCAGGTACGTACCGGAGAAAATAAGCCTATGTACTTCGCAACGTTACGTTCTTGTCCATGTTGGCACTGCTTCGGGTATGTCCTGCACATTCACATAGATATGTTGAGTACTTTCAAGTTTTGTTTTGTTGTTTGCCGGTCGCAGTTGAAGAGTTTATATGGAGTTCATATGGACCTTTGGGCCTGAGTCCATTTCAAAATAAAGAGATGTCAGGTTGTGTTTTCTTCAAAATTGATGAAAATGGCTGAATTTTTTGCAAACGGTGTAGGCCCTGAACAGATGCCGCGTTCTGTGGCGTCTGATCTGGGCCTGCATGGTTTGCCAGGGTACCCGTTTTGGGGTTTCTGGTACAAAATGGGTTAATAATATTGTGATCAACCATGTTTTTCACGTGTTAGCATTTGCCTGATCCCAATGAAGCTGAACGCCGCTAGGCTGAATATTCAAATATCTTCCGACGGATCCGGCAAATGTTAATGCAATGGGATACATGTAACCATCTTGCATAACTTACGATTCCGACAGAAAATTTTGACGAAAACGTCCCAAGTCTCCATATAAAGTTCATATAAACTCTTCAACTGCGACCGGTAAACCAACATGGTGGCCAGTTCAGAATGTCGTTTACAATGACGTTATTACGAAGTAACCATCTGACGTCATCAAAGAACTCTAAAACGCTACGTTCAGGCGATAACGTTACGTCGCTCAATGTAACGTAAACAAAGCAAGGCCAGTCTTGTAATATCAAAAGCTCAAAATCCATGTTCAAACAGCACGTGAATTTCATAATTTGAACATGTGTTTTGTTGTCTGAGCACGGCTTACGGTCCATTTGACAATGGCTTCAAACCGCCACATGCAAGAATGAAATATATTGTGTAAATGACGTCTTAACCAGGGTTTAAAACGTCAAACCGTGGTTTGAAGATTTTTTGTACATTTTGGCGTTGAAACTTGAGTTTTTTTTTTAATCTATAGATTGAAATAAAAGTATTAGAACTTATGATAAGTTAAAACCCCAATCTGAAAGCTGAAACCGTGGTTTAAAAAATATTGTGCAGTTTTTCTTTGAAACCCTAGTTTGAAGTTTTCAAACCCTAGTTTGAAAACTTCAAACTGGGGCTTCAAGTTCGAACTGTGGTTAAAAAGTTTATTGTGCTTTTTTCTTCCCATTACGAAAACACGCCTATACAAATACATTGCAACCTTTATCGCCGAAAAAATGAAAAATTTTAGATGAAAAATTGTTATGTTTTTCTTAAATCTGCTCAAAATATAGATTGTGGGTACTCGTTAGAACCGCCTCGATGAGGCGGTTCTAACGAGTACCAACAGTCTATAGGCCTATTTTAGAGCAGAAATAAGACAAATAAGGTTCACCCCTGCAAACCCCAGTTTTACTATATAAAAGTGGGGTTCTAGGGGGTCAAAATTATATAGGCGTGTTTTCATGATGCCCACATGTGCTTGAAATTAATGTTTACAGTTTTTATTGTCTTTACGATTTTCGAAGAAAATCGAAGGTAGGACACTTCCCAATTTATATATTTCTTTTTCTTTCTTTTTTTTTCTCTCTCTCTCTCTCCTATTACTGCTGCTCGCTCACATCTGAGCATTACGAGCAGGATTTCCTAGGTGGTAACCAGTACTTTTTGTTCTCTTTTTTTTAAGCAATGTGGATGAAGTGTCTTGCTTAAGGGCACAACACTTTGGTCAGCGTGAGGCTCGAACCCGCAACCTCTCGATCACAAATCCGATGCGCTACCACTGCACCAAAGCGCTTTTGCGTCAATATTTATGTAAACAACCATTCTTCAAAGCCAAAATTTTGGTCTTAGTATACATTTGGCAACCCGTTTTTTTCCGCCGCTAGCCACAAATCACAAAAGATCCTGCTTATGTCTGCAACTCCGTTAATTCGGAAAAATACTGCTTTAGCCAGCGGCTACATACGATCCGCCATCTAGTTTGTTGACATCTTTGCAGGACGCGACCTAATTGGGTGAGTTTCTGCGTGTTGATTGGTTAACCAATCAAATCGCGAATCAGGACTTACTGCGGAACCAAAATAACATGGTGGTCGTATGTGACAACTGGCGAAAGGTAAATTTTGCAAAAAAAAAAAAAAAAAAAAAATTAGCTGCAGCGAATCTACGCTACATATGTGAACTTATGAAGCGGCGGAGAAAAAAAAAGGTTGTTTTTAAGCTCTCCAGAGCATATTTGCATGTGCGAACAGGAATTTGATACAGAGAAAAGGACGCAGAAACAATTTCCTAAGCCAAGAAATGTCCGTCCTTCGATTTCTTCGAAATCGTAAAATAAAATTAAACAAAAATAAACTAGAAACAACTTCAAGCTCCTGTGGGCTTGCCATAGTTATGCTGCGTTGCAGCTGATGACGTCTTACGGCAGCACTATAGCGTCACGCGTAAAACTTGCTATCATGAAACGCGTTCGTATCTTGATAACATACGATTTGGCATCCTTTTGGCATCCCTATGTTAAAACTCAGATTCAGCAGGTGGAGAAGGTGCAGAGGACAGCTGCTCGATGGACCTGCCGACGATGGCGCAATAGAAGCAGCGTCGGTGAGATGCTTAACGAGCTAGAATGGCCGTCCCTAGAGGCCCGTCGTGAGCAGTCCTCTTTAACCTTCTTCTATAAGATACATTCAGGTACAGTGGCCATTAATAAAGATAAATACTTGACCCCTGTGACAGTTTCAACCCGAAAAAGGGCAACAAAAGTGAACAACTCACAGTATCACAGGTACCAGTCCTACAGTGATGCCCTGAAAAATTCTGGAATAGTCTTCCCTCTTCTGTGTTGAATGCTAAGACTGCAGAGGAGTTCAAAGCCCATACAGTGTAAGATTGAGACTCAGAGGTATGCGTTTTAGTATACCTCTGTTATTCAGATTGTAAATAGTTTTAAGAACTCATCCAGTGACTTCTTCTTTTTTTTTTTTAAGCTAAATTCTAAATTTAGCTACGCACCCAACTGAGGTAATGGCCAAATATGACCGACTCAGTATAAGAAGATAGATAGATAGATTCTCGAGCCTTTTATACACCGCGTCCAATCGTAACGCCGAATGAGTGGTCGCAACACCGCATAAGTGGTCGTTTCACGCCGAATTGTGGTCCTTTTTGATAGATTCGCCGCCATTTCTCGCTCGAGGAGACACGGTGAGTAGAAACAAAAGTTTATTTGAAATATACAAATATGTTAATCAACTATGAAAAGTAGCCTATCCGGATCTACATACATTCTTTTAACTGCCAAATCTTCAGTTGATGCATAAACTTTCCTGAATTTGTCAAACACTTCGCGAGATTATTGTTGTATAGGTTCGGCCATACCACAAATAAGCATTCGTTCCAGAAAGTATCGTACTTTTCAAATTTACTCCAAATCTATGAACAACTGGTGAATACAAATGCCTCTGAAAATGACATTGTATCATAATATTGCTATTCAGTAAAAAAAATATTGCCGAAGAAACAAACACAGAGACACACTCGACGAAATTGTAGGTAACGCCGGATAGGATGGTATCTGATCAGCAAATTGTCAGTATTTTTTCTGCCTAACAAACAATATAATGCGCTATGATAGCTAGTTAGGTAAATAACATTTAATATTTTCTATTAATGACAACAGTACTCTCCCATTAATACTACCCCAGAGACTACTCATCGTTCTAAAACTTGATTGATTTTTGTTATCCCCTCGCAACAACGTTGCGAATGGGGATATAGCATCGGTGCCGTGCGTCCGTGTGTTAGTGTGTGTGTGTGTCTGTGTGTGTGTGTGTGTGTCTGTCCGGAACCTTGTGAGCAGGATAGAAGACACAGTATTCATCGTAGAAGCATCAAACCTTCCACAAATGTTCATCATGTACAGAGGATGAACCCTATTGAATTTCAAGGTCAGGAGTCAAAGGTCAAGGTCACAATGGACTTGACCTTGAAAACCTTGTGAGCAGGATAGAAGACACAGTATTCATCGTAGAAGCATCAAACCTTCCACAAATGTTCACCATGTACAGAGGATGAACCCTATTGAATTTCAAGGTCAGGGGTCAAAGGTCAAGGTCACAATGGACTTGACCTTGAAAACCTTGTGAGCAGGATAGAAGACACAGTATTCATCGTAGAAGCATCAAACCTTCCACAAATGTTCACCATGTACGGAGGATGAACCCTATTGAATTTCAAGGTCAGGGGTCAAAGTCAAGGTCACAATGGACTTGACCTTGAAAACCTTGTGAGCAGGATAGAAGACACAGTATTCATCGTAGAAGCATCAAACCTTCCACAAATGTTCACCATGTACAGAGGATGAACCCTATTGAATTTCAAGGTCAGGGGTCAAAGGTCAAGGTCACAATGGACTTGACCTTGAAAACCTTGTGAGCAGGAAAGAAGACACAGTATTCATCGTAGAAGCATCAAACCTTCCACAGATGTTCACCATGTACAGAGAATGAACCCTATTGAATTTCAAGGTCAGGGGTCAAAGGTCAAGGTCACAATGGACTTGACCTTGAAAACCTTGTGAGCAGGATAGAAGACACAGTATTCATCGTAGAAGCATCAAACCTTCCACAAATGTGCACCATGTACAGAGGATGAACCCTATTGAATTTCAAGGTCAGGGGTCAAAGGTCAAGGTCACAATGGACTTGACCTTGAAAACCTTCTGAGCAGGATAGAAGACACCGTATTCATCGTAGAAGCATCAAACCTTCCACAAATGTTCACCATGTACAGAGGATGAACCCTATTGAATTTCAAGGTCAGGGGTCAAAGGTCAAGGTCACAATGGACTTGACCTTGAAAACCTTGTGAGCAGGATAGAAGACACAGTATTCATCGTAGAAGCATCAAACCTTCCATAAATGTTCACCATGTACAGAGGATGAACCCTATTGAATTTCAAGGTCAGGGGTCAAAGGTCAAGGTCACAATGGACTTGACCTTGAAAACCTTGTGAGCAGGATAGAAGACACAGTATTCATCGTAGAAGCATCAAACCTTCCACAAATGTTCACCATGTACAGAGGATGAACCCTATTGAATTTCAAGGTCAGGGGTCAAAGGTCAAGGTCACAATGGACTTCTTCAAGCCCTGATTAGCAGGGGCGAAGTCAAAGGTAATCTATTATGTCTAATTTGTCTAACATATTCAGATTGGATTTTCATGTTAATGAATGGTATGCAGTTGCGAGGGGATGCTACGCTTGCGTTGCCTTGTTTGATTTGATTTGAGGTTTAACGTCCCCGTCAACACTATAAAGGTCATTTTGGAGACGTTGCTTCCAGTTTTGTGGGACTTTTATCCGACATTTAGATGAAATGACATCTCAATCCCTGCCGCCCAATGAAACCAATAGGGTTTATAAGCATGGACGGGCTGACTCGCAGCATTTTTCCTGGGCAGTCTTAGACCTTCTAAGTGGATTACCAGTACTAATGTGCGGTCGGTATCAACTCTGCGTGGAAGCATCGTGCAGCCCAATCAATTTCTACAAGCCCCGATGGGCGGGGGTGGAAAACTTGATTGAAATTGACAAAATGACAAAGAGATAATTTATTTCTTTCCTTATATATTATCATATGGAAATTGAAAACTGAAACGATTGGGAACTGATAAAATCAGATCAATCCTAAATTCCACCCACATTACCACAAGTGAACGAAAAGGTAACAGCTTCATAGCAATAAAAACTGTAGACAAAAATTCCTGCAAAAGCAACGGTTTTTAACGGTCAGTATATTTACTGTTGGGTTTAAATATACATTACGAAAACATGCTTATTCCACCATAGTCAGAAAATGAATAATTTCAGCTATAAACAAGGCAACGCAAGCGTAGCATCCCCTCGCAACTGCATACCATTCATTAACATGAAAATATATTGTGACCTTGACCTTTGACCCCTGACCTTGAAATTCAATAGGGTTCATCCTCTGTACATGGTGAACATTTGTGGAAGGTTTGATGCTTCTACGATGAATACTGTGTCTTCTATCCTGCTCACAAGGTTTTCAAGGTCAAGTCCATTGTGACCTTGACCTTTGACCCCTGACCTTGAAATTCAATAGGGTACATCCTCTGTACATGGTGAACATTTGTGGAAGGTTTGATGCTTCTATGATGAATACTGTGTCGTCTATCCTGCTCACAAGGTTTTCAAGGTCAAGTCCATTGTGACCTTGACCTTTGACCCCTGACCTTGAAATTCAATAGGATTCATCCTCTGTACATGGTGAACATTTGTGGAAGGTTTGATGCTTCTACGATGAATACTGTGTCGTCTATCCTGCTCACAAGGTTTTCAAGGTCAAGTCCATTGTGACCTTGACCTTTGATCCCTGACCTTGAAATTCAATAGGGTTCATCCTCTGTACATGGTGAACATTTGTGGAAGGTTTGATGCTTCTTCGATGAATACTGTGTCTTCTATCCTGCTCACAAGGTTTTCAAGGTCAAGTCCATTGTGACCTTGACCTTTGACCCCTGACCTTGAAATTCAATAGGGTTCATCCTCTGTACATGGTGAACATTTGTGGAAGGTTTGAGTTTTCTACGATGAATACTGTGTCTTCTATCCTGCTCACAAGGTTCCGGACAGACACACACACACACGGACGCACGGCACCGATGCTATATCCCCATTCGCAACGTTGTTGCGAGGGGCAGTTTTATTATTTCTGCACAAAACATAGATTGTGGGCAGTCGTTAGATCCGAATCGCTGAGGCGATTGTAACGAGTACCCACAACTTATGTTCTGAGCATAAATAAAACAAAACTGCATACCCCAATTTTACAATATAAAAGTGGGGTTCGAGGGCATCGAAGTCATATGGGCTGTTCCAAGTCGGTGCTTTTGCTGTGGTTCCTTCCTGTTTTGTGTATGTGGTTTTAATTCTTTCCCTAATAATACACGTTGTATTATTAATGATTCCTATTCTTCCCGCTTTTTTGATTGTTCATTTTAGTTGCATTTGTCCGTCCAAGTCCATGTTGTCTTGTTGGTGATTCTGATTCTTTCTCCATTATGTTTGTTATTCATTTTGGTTACGTTTAGGTATTCTGGGTCACCACCTATTTGGGAAAGAGCTGCTGACTCGGTTTGGCGGTGGTCTGTTTTATTTATTGTTGTCACTCAATGTTTCGACTTCTTTCCCTGGTGATGTTGTGTGGAGGATTTGGGATTTGATTGTATCAGTTCCTGATCATTACTATTTTTAATTTGTATAGTTGACAATTAACAGGATCCCAACCCTCAAGCTCACTTACATTGTGGATCCATTACGAAAACACGCCTATACAAATACATTGCTCGACGCACCGGACTTATCGCCGGCTCAAATATGTACAAAACAAAACCGAAAAGTTCGGAGGCCAAAATCTTCCTTTGATTTATTTTAAACATGTAAACATAGTAGTGAAAGACGAAACCTTATATTTTCACTAGTGAAAACATAAGACTGAAAATATTCTCTCTCCGCCGTAGATTCGAGCCTCGCTCGGGCCACGTGTGAGACGCCAAGTTCTGCAACGGAAGTTCAGGTGGTTTTTCTCCGGGTACTCCGGTTTTCGCCCACCTCTGATTAACGATCGGCTCGATATGAGGAGTGAAACATTCTTGAAAGGGCCGTAAAACCCAAACCAAAAAAAAAAAAAAAAAAAAAAAAAAGACTGAAAATATAACTTTTTTTTTTTCAGATATGAATTATGTGTCAATGATATTTGTCTGTCTTTCATTAATTCACATATAACAAATTAAAGTATAAAATTCAGAGAACACATATTTCGTTAGTCATGTGATTTTTCGTATTGGCAGATTTACAGCTCCGAGGTCTGCTGCATCGAATTACGACTGAAACCTAGCGCCCCCGCCAATCGGGGCTTGGAGAAATAGATGGGCTGCACGATGCTTCCACGCAGAGCTGATACCGACCGCACATTAGTACTGGTAATCCGCTAAGAAAGTCTAAGCCTGCCCAGGGAAACTGCTGCCAGTTGGCCCGTCCATGCTTATAAATTTTATTGGTTTCATTGGGTGGCAGGGATTGAGATGTCATTTCATCTCAATTTCGGGTAATAGTCCCATAAAATTGGAAGCAACGTCTCCAAAATGACCTAAATAGTGTTGACGGGGACGACTTTTAACTGGGACAATGCGAAATGAACACTCCATGTTTTTCAGTTCTGTTGTGTATTCCTTGCTCTCAAAGGATAACCTTTTTATAGAACATATTTAACTTCACTACAGCTGATGCGTCGGTCTGTGTGGCGGCGGTAAAACGTCTCCCTGCCCTACATCATAGTGTAGATTATATTTTCTTGTCCTTTGGGATCATTGATTCCATTGTGGAATTTTGAAAATGTCTGAGGGTCACTAATGAGGTCTAATTGGCCAAAACTAGCTAGTCTGGCCCAGAAAGCATGAACACTCCATGTTTTTCAGTTCTGTGGTGTATTCCTTGCTTCCAAAGGATAACCATTGATAAATGAAACGTTAATTAACTGACACCACTAACGGGCCTCCGTGGCCTAGTGGATAAGAGCGCTGACTCTTAGTCTTTAAGCTCTCACCGCCGTGGGTTTGACCCTGGCTCGGGTCACGTGTGAGCCGCCAAGATCTGCAATGGAAGGTCAGGTGTTTTTTCCTCCGGGTACTCCGGTTTTCGCCCACTTCTGATTAACGATCTGCTCGATATGAGTGAAATAATCTTGAAAGGGTCAAAACCCAAACCAAACCACTAAAACACGAGTGTTGCCGTTTCACCTCATCTAAATGACTTCATCTCGGGCCAAAACGAATCTTCTTGTGTTAATACGGACGGACTACGATCAATATAGGGTAGTAGACTGATATTAACTGGCATTTGACTAAGTATGCACAGTTTCTCAGCCAGACAACTGGCAATTAACCGATCAACCAGATACCATCTTATCCGGCGTTACCTACAATTTCGTCGAGAGTGTCTCTGTGTTTGTTTCTTCGGCAATATTTTTTTACTGAATAGCAATATTATGATACAATGTCATTTTCAGAGGCATTTGTATTCACCAGTTGTTCATAGATTTGGAGTAAATTTGAAAAGTACGAAGCTTTCTGGTACGAATGCTTATTTGTGGTATGGCCGAACCTATACAACAATAATCTCGGAAAGTGTTAGACAAATTCAGGAAAGTTTATGCATCAACTGAAGATTTTGCAGTTAGAAGAATGTATGTAGATCCGGATAGGCTACTTTTCCTAGTTGATTAACATGTTTGTATATTTCAAATAAACTTTTGTTTCTACTCACCGTGTCTCCTCGAGCGAGAAATGGCGGCGAATCTATCAAAAAGGACCACAATTCGGCGTGAAACGACCACTTATGCGGTGTTGCGACCACTCATTCGGCGTTACGATTGGACGCGGTGTTATAGCTTTATAAAAATCTAAGCACAGACAGCACTTTGGAGCCGAGTGTCTCTGTGTGGAGGCTTAAAAATGGTCCTGAACGGGGGCATAGAGTATTTTCGTTAAAATTTCTGTATTGTAAGTAAACAGTGACGACCTAGATCAGACGCCGCGTTCAGCGGCGTCTGATCTGGGTCGACACCGTTTGCCAAACCCAACACATGATTCCCGTCCCGATTATATGCATAATCCCCTTACGCAATACTCTTACCTCACAGCAATAAGAATAACGCGGCTATTGTTTATAAATAACTGTTACCTGGATTACCTACAAATCAGTGATGTATGTAGTCACGTGGACATTATCAACGAAAAATTTCTGTGCTTAGTAACTTTGGTTCTACTGACAAATAATCGACCAGAAAAAAAGGGTTATTGCACTAAATAACGGTGTGCTTTGTACTGGTTGGGACATCGAAGATCCCAATCTGGGGACGGTGTCGAAAGAATATTCGCAAATATCAGTGCAAGTACCTTTTCAGCTCGGTTGTTTTCGAAGAAAACGACGAGGTATTGTCATAGCTCTGTCGCCGTCTGCGTCGCCGTCGTGCAAAAACTTGGACATTTTGTAATATCTCTGTCATTACTGAACATATTAACTTGAAACTCGGAATAGTTGTTCATTATGAAAAGGGTAACTCATACCAATAGGTGAGGAAACCCTCAAAATATTTTTGGCACAGTTATGCCCCTTTTTCGACTAAGAATTTTGCAAAAACTTGGACATTTTGTAATATCTCTTTCATTACTGAACATATTTACTTGAAACTCGGACAAGTTGTTCATTATGAAAAGGGGAACTCATACCAATAGGTGAGGTAACCCTTAAAATATTTTTGGCACAGTTATGCCCCTTTTTCGACTTAGAATTTTTGTTTAACTAAAAGAAACTGCAGCCGAGCGTTGGCACCCGCATGCGGTGCTCTTGTTTATTTTATACTTAGCAGTGAAATCAATGTACATGTATCTGACCCGAGCGGATATCGGACTAGGCACACCTTGTCGCTGGTGCCGGGGTTAAACTGCATTGTATATGGTCGCGTGGCCATAAAATGGAGGGTTTGATCGGAACAGCCTACCCGTTACGCCAGTGTCACGGGAAAGATTTGTTGTTACGGGCTGATGGATTTAAGGTGGTTGTGGCCACATTATCATGGATGACGTTGATATGACGATGTTACTTCTCCCGCTTTCTCGAGGGGGTTCGGGGTTTAAGAAATGACAACTATAGATGATGGTTCCATGTTTTTGGAGATAGATGTCATGAACCTTCTCTCTCTCTCGACCTCGTCCATCTGAATAATAATATGAATATCCTAAGTAATTAGGAATAACATAGATTGTGTCCGTCAGGTGGTCGTGAGACCTACCTTCGCCAGGGACAAAGAAAGACTGACTCCGAGGTCGAGAGATCGAAATGGCAAGATACGAATATTCATGAAATAATGACAATTATGATAATTAACAAATGTTCAACAAGATAATGAAATAAAGTAAACGCATACCTGAATAATATTATATAAACATCCTTAGTAATAAGGAACAATATATAAATGGTGTCCGTCAGGTGGTCGTGAGACTTACCTTCGCCAGGGACAAAGAAAGACTGACAAAGGCTGAGGTAAGAATGTGCGCATGCGGTGTTAATCAGTGAAGTGAAAAGCGCGCGAGACTTACATAAGGACACCGGAAATTGATATACGCTACTCAGGAATGCTTAATGCTTAATGAAATATGAAATATATGAGTATATGAAGTATGAAAAACGACGACCAATAGGGGAAAATAACTGGAGACGACTAGAAAGTCCTAAACGCAAGCGCTCCTCCAGTTTCGTTAATTTCACTCTGTGACATTCTCCCCCTCTTCGGGAAATGTCGTCCCGACATTTAACTTACTCAACAAATTACTTGCATGAGTTTAAAAATAGTTTAACTACACATTTTCATTTATTTATATAAATTTACCAGATGTATATTTTGTTAATAAATACCAATCTGATAATTAAATAGGAGCAAAAGCTAATGCTTCTAATGTTTGTCGAGCTAGTGAAGTTAAACATATCCAACACTTTACCAGGTAAACCCTTATCAAAATGCGCTGTCATAAATGCTGCACAGTATGCACAGCGCAAAAGATAAAACTTTATATACAGAACTTAGACAAAAAATCTTTTATTGATAGCGCGTAATAGAACACTCCTTACTGGTTTAGCTTCAAACGGCTAAACATTAAAACCAGGCTAAAATTGCTTATCCTAAAACACAGCCAAAATGGAAGTGTCATATAAAAATACAATTTTTACGCGCTGGACTGGAGAGAGGAAATAAAACAGAACTATTCAATTCTTACGAAATTATTCACCCTTCCACGAAAGCACAAGCCAGAAGCACGAACCGGCCACGGTCTGATTGGGATAGCCCCCACCTAGGTTGTAACCAACCCATGTCCAAGCAAGCGCGAAATCATGTCAAGGCGAAATTTTCAATTATACAATTTTCCTACTAGAACTTTCTCGCCAGTTTGCAGTACAGTGCACCACGTGTCAGCGGTAATCTGACAACATACAAGCTCTCCAGATACCGCGACAAATCATGCACTGTCAACCGACTGCAACCAAGCAGAAGCTGAACTTAAGAAAAAAAAAACAAAGGGTCAGCAGAATTGCATTCCAGTGCGGCACGTGCCAAGAGCACTCTGACAACATACAAGCTCTCCAGAGACGCCATGACAAGCCATGCATCGTCACTCGACTGCAACCCAGCAACCCGTTTAAATGAAAACTTTTTGTTTCGAAGCCTCTCTCCAGAATATATTTGGCGTAATTGTCACACGCTCCCCTCCCCCTCTGTGAAAAAATGTCGTCTCGACATTTCAATTAAAAAAAATAAAATACTTGTACAGGAAACCAGGAAACCATGTCAGCTGTTAATTCAGTTGAAAACATTCGAAAATTTAAAATAACCAGTCCCCTCCCGTCTGCCACCTTGGTTTCTGCCTATGCCTTGTTGGACGTGTTTGAGGTCGCAATTCTGGTTGAGACCCCGGAGCAGGACTGAAGGGTTTCGCCAAAGGATTCAATGACGATCTCTCTGGGGGTATCACCTCACTGGGGGATACCGGTGCATCCAGCATGATTGCACTATCTGGAACTGCAGAGTTTGGTGCAGGTGAGGCTGCACTACCTGCCGCTCCACTCGGAACATTGATATCACCGGCAGTTGTACCCTCAACCGGTGACGGCTGAGAACTGCTATTTGGTGATATATCTGTATCCGCGGAGCGTTGTTTGGATGCTGGAAGGGCCATGAATGGAAGAAGGAGATTCCTGTGCAGCATCCTTCGGATGCTCCTCCCATGTTCACGTTTGACAACGTACACAGGAGCCTCTGTATTTGGCTGTTCAACTACCAAGTACACTTCTTTCTCCCATTTATCTGCCAGCTTGCACTTTCCCCTCAGTCCGACGTTGCGCACCAGTACACGGTCACCGGGCAAACGCTGAGCATCCCGAGCTTTGAGGTCATAAGTTTCCTTATGCCTTCTGCCCTGGCGACGGGCCTCCTTGGTGGCTGTCTTATAGGCAAAGTCGAGCCTCTTTTTCAGATCGGCTGCAAACTTTGTCTGGTTAGCATGCCTACTCTCTGGATTTATGCCTAGAAAGGCATCAACCGCCAGTCTAGGGTGTCGCCCAAACATTAAATAATGCGGGGAAAATCCAGTGGTCTCATGACGGGTTGAGTTGTAGGCATGAACCAAGGGCGCAACGTAGGACTCCCAGTTAGACTTCTGGTCATCCTCCAAAGTACCCAACATATTGAGCAGAGTCTGGTTAAAGCGCTCAGGCATTCCATTACCCATGGGATGGTAGGGTGTAGTCCTAGACTTGTCAACGTTAGCAATGGAACACAGCTCTTTAATAACCTGGCTCTCAAAATTGCGGCCCTGGTCACTATGTAAACGGGATGGAAAGCCATAGTGACAGATGAAGTTTTCGAAGAGAACTTTAGCGGTTGTCTTGGCCGTTTGGTTCTTGGTTGGTATGGCCTGAGCATAGCGGGTGAAATGGTCTGTAATTACCAAGATGTTTTCGTAACCACCCGCTGATGTCTCAAGAGACAGAAAATCCATGCATACCAAGTCCATGGGATAAGTGGACTCTACAGTCACAAGTTTTGCTGGAGCCCGCTCTCGAGACTTTCTTCGGATGCATCTGGGACAGTTTCGGACTTTCTTTTCAATATCACCATCCATCCCAGGCCAGTAAAACCGAGATTTTACCAGGGACATAGTGTGGTCTCTGCCTTGATGGCCGGCCTCATCATGCAGACCATTAAGTGCTATCTCCCGGAAAACCTCAGGCAATACCAGCTGGTTTACAGAGGTGCCATGTAAAGAGTGACGACGGTAAAGTACCTCGTCTTTGAAAAATAGACTGTCCCAGTCCTTCAAGATTTTCTGACATTCTGTCTCCTCAAGAGCAATCTGTCTCTTGGTAGGTTTATGTACAGAGGCAAGAATGGTCTTCACTCTGTTCAACGTGCCGTCAATGGTTTGTTCAGCACGCCAGTCAACTTGACTGAAATCTGAACCAGAGTCAGAGCCAACCTCTTCACCAGTGAGGTCAAACTGCTGCGCAACCAATACACATTCAACTGCCGGCGCCTCCTCTGGAGGGGCTAATACCGCCTGGCAGATGGCCTTAATAGCGTCATTAAACAGGACCTCTTTATCAGTAGATGGTAATCTACTGAGGGCATCGGCATCTTGGTTTTTCTTGCCTGACCTGTAAATGAGCTTGAAATTGTAACTAGACAGTGCGGCTAGCCAACGATGGCTTGTGGCATCTAGCTTAGCCGTTGTTAGAACATACGTCAATGGATTGTTGTCTGTTCTAACAGTGAATTTATTTCCATATAAGTAATCATGGAATTTATCACATACTGCCCATTTCAAGGCCAAAAATTCAAGTTTATGTGCAGGGTAATTGCACTCACTGGCTCTAAGACCTCTGCTAGCATAGGCTATGACACGTTCTATACCATCTTGTTCTTGGTATAGAACAGCACCTAGCCCATCACCACTAGCATCGATGTTCAAAATGAACTCTTTGCTATAGTCTGAATATGCCAAGACTGGTGGTGATGTAAGCTTTTCGATTATTGTATCGAAAGCTGTTTGTTGATCAGGCCCCCAAGACCAAGGAACTGCAGACTTAGATCGCTTGGCTTTCTTGGTTGTTGGGTGCCCTACTAACAGGTCATTGAGAGGCTTCGCAATTTTGGAGTAATTACAGACAAAGCGTCTGTAATAACCCGCAAAACCGAGAAAACTACGCAATTCCTGTATATTGGAAGGGGCAGGCCATTCTTTTAACGCTGCAATTTTGTCAGGATCTGTCTGGACACCCTTATCACTGACAATATGGCCTAAGTACTGCACCTGGGTCTTGAAAAACTCACACTTGGAGGCTTTGAGCTTTAAGCCGTGCTGCTCAAGCTGTTTGAACACATTTTGCAGCCTGGTGATGTGTTCATCGAATGTCTTACTGAAGATGATTATATCATCTAAGTAAATGAGACATTCCTTCAAGTGTAGGTCCCCCATACAGCGCTCCATAAGCCTCTGAAATGTGCTAGGTGCATTGGTAAGACCGAAGGCCATCCTATTACATTCAAAGAAGCCTAGGGGGCCGGCAGAGAATGCAGTCTTATGTTTATCCCCTTCTTTGATTCCAACCTGCCAGTAGCCAGACCTAAGATCAAGTTTGGAGAAATATTTCGAGCCAGACAACGTGTCAATGGTCTCTTCTATTCTTGGCAAGGCATAGGCATCCTTAATTGTCTTGTTGTTCAGTTTCCGGAAATCAATACAAAAGCGTAAGCTATTGTCTTTTTTCCGGACCAGAACAATGTTGGAAGAAAAAGGGCTTTGGGAATCTCGTATAGCCCCTGCGTCCAACATTTCCTTTAAATGTTGGCGTACCTCCTCAAACATTGCAGGAGGTATACGCCTGTAAGGATCCTTGAAAGGAGTAGGATCACTTAAGTTGATCTCGTGCTCCACCAGGTTGGTGAAACCAAGATCTGTAGGGCCAGTGGAAAAAATATGTTTCCATTGGCTTAGTAAATTTGAAGCCTGTGTGTGCTGTTGAGGAGTTAAGTTCTCCGCTGACAGATCTACTTCGATTTCCTCAGCGTGACTATCACTAGTACTAGCCCGCTGAGAAAATGAAGTAGAAAACGGATTTACATTTTCAATAACTTTAACCTCGTGCAAATCACACAGTTGACTTCTGGGTTTAATAGTAATAGGCCTGGCTGAAAGATTACAAATTCGTACTGGAATTCTAGCTGTCTTTGTGTTTGGTTTGACAGACACCAAACGAGGACAAACATTAAAATCAGAAGTTATAATATTGTTTTCTGTGACAGCATTTTCCATGGTGGAAGTATTTCTAACTAAACCCGTTAATGTTCGGGTTTCATTGGGTTTTAAAATAACTGGTGTTTTGTTGGTAGATTTAACAAACCTTGTTTGGGAATATGAAAGAGCGGAAAATGCATTATTCCATGCAGACGAAATATTTGGGTCCGATGCAACACCTTCCCTGAGTGAACCAATAATATTTGTACCAACTATCAGAGGAACTTGGCCAGAGTATCTGGTAGTCGGCACAACTAGAACCGGAACAACCAAAGGAATATGTTCTACCTCAGGAATTTTTATTTCCGCTTCAATATATCCCGAATAAGGTATTTTTGAGCTACTTGCTCCACTAATATTCAAATTAAAATCAGCAATGTCTTTCAGCTCAGGCCTTGGATCCATTTGTTGATAAAAATCATCACAAATTGTTGTGATCATGGATCCAGAATCAATAAGGGCTAAACAAGACTGACCATTAATAAAAATCTCTGATTCATTTGTTGAACCAACCATACGTGAAAATAAGGTTGGATCAGTGTTGGAGCTATCAGAGTTCAAAGGGGAGTCCTTATTTTGCTCCGCAATAAAGACCCCTTCTAGTTTGAATGATTCAAACCAGAGTCAGTCTGTGTATCAGCACTTTTAAAATTGTGCTGATTAGCCCCTTGTTGTTGGTATTGGCCTCTGCCATAAGAGCCTCTACCCCTCTGATAAGAGCCACCTCTTCCCCTTGGGAAAGAAGAGCCCCTACCACGAGGAAAAGATCCCCGATTGGCAGAGTATCCACGATTTGAAAAAGAACCACGTTGGGCAGGAGGGGTAGGTGGTATACTTTGACAAGGTGAAAGAGTGGATGGGCCCGGTGAGTTAGAAGCAAGGCATGCCTCACTAAATTTCTTCTCAAGCCCATCCATCCTTTCTCTAAGCAGTTTCATCTGACTGGCAATATTGTCTAACTTCTGACCAGTAGTGTCAGAAAAAGACTGTGCCATCTGTTTTGACTGTTTGTCAACCTTGACATGCTGGCTGTCATTGACAGATGATGTCAAAGTTGACATCTGCTTTTTAATGGCAGATGTACTCAGATCTTGTTCTATTGATCTGATTGACTTCAGCAGGCTGTTGAAGTTTTTATCAGCTTCAAACTTAAACCTGCTGGAGTTCTTTAAAAGTGGGTCTTTCAGGCCATTCCAAAGTTTTGAACAGAGCATTTCATTCTTTATATGCTCATCAATAACTCTGTTTTGAGTGGCTTTCCTCAACAGATTTTCAATTCGTACGCTGAAATCAGCAACTGATTCATTTGGCAGTTGTGATTCCAGGTAGAACTGTTGAAGAAGTACTTCACTAGAAGAAACATTGCCATATATCCCCTCAAGTTTGTTTAAAATATCTGTAGGTGAAGAAGTTTCACCAACTGTGAGTAAAATCTCTCTGGCTTTGCCTTTTAGAGATTTTCTCACAGCCTGTAAAATAAAAGAATCAGGATAAATTGATTCCCTGATGAGGCAGTTGAGTTCGAACTTCCAAACTTCAAAGGAAACATCTCCTTTCTGATTTTCACCAGAAAAGAATGGAAGTTGTGGAACCCGCATGCCTGATAACAAAGAGTTATTGAGGGTACTATTAAAAAAATCTTTACCCTGTAATGTATTACTTGAGGGTGGCAATGGATTAAAAGAAGTACAATATTGCTGACTTGGGCATGGTTCTTGTTTTATTTCCACAGGGGGAGGTTGTGTAACATAGTCGCCTTTTTTAGATTTTTCCTTTTGATTTAATCTTTTAGTTTTCTGATGCGAAAAAGTTTTATCAAATGGCGGAGGAGAAATATTTTGTTCCTCCTTCACCACTCGCGTATTAGGGACATTATAATATGCTTCCCTTCTTGAGTGGTGAAAGGGAAAATCAGGACTAAAAGTCACCCCGTGGCCCTGCCTTTGGGGATACCTGGGCTCATCTCGGAGAGGATTGGGAGGGGGCATGTTCAAACCATTATTGTCTGACTGAACAGATGGGCCTAGCCTATCATGGAAATCCCCAAAGTGGGGGTCAGGGTTGTACTCCTGTTTAATGTTAACAGGAGAACGAAGTATACCTGCAGGCTCTTGTCTGGGCAATAAGTGTTGAAACTCTTTAGGGTAAGGGGGTCTTGCAGGTGGGCTGGGAGAGCGGTTGCCATATAAAGGAACTTGCTTTGACTCCAGGGGTCTAAGTGGGGATTCTTGGGGTAGGGCTGGGGTAACTTGGGTCATTGGTTTGGGTGTGGGTGGGACAACTGGGTTGATTTGTTTAGGTGGGGGAAGGAAAACTGAACTCCTTTGTCTGGTTGTGGGCGGGGCAACTGGAGACATTTGGTTGGGCTGGGGTTGAATATGGGACCTCTGTATGGGTGTGGGTGGGGGAACAACTCTAAATTGGGGCTGGGTGGTAAAAGCAGGCACCACAGGTGTGCTAATAGCCCCTATGTATTCAAGCTCACTAGCTTGAGTTCTATCTTCTTCCTCTTCTACCTCTTCTTCTTCCTCTTCTTCTTCTATTTCCTCTTCATGGCGAGGAATTATGTCAAAGCGGCCTGTACGCCTTAACATCTCGACCATGAAGTCTATGTCCTTTTCAGGCCATAAAGATTTAAAATTAATGCCTTCACCTCCTTCTGCCATGATTCACTATCAACAATTGAAGATAAGTAAACAAAATGAAAAAAAAAATGAAAATTGATTTATTAATACAATTTCAAATTTTCAAATTATCAGGGTTTACCTGTATTCCATGGAAATCACCATAGAAATTCTTCGTCCAAAATGGCAGCAATGCAAAATAATTTCAAAATACCGAAAGTACATCTGGTACCCACAACATTCCATACAATATTTATCAATATTCTATGGCCTAATGTTCTATAGTTCACTGTGTGACAAAAATGTATATTCAACACAAAAAAATGCACAAAAATAATCACAGGCAGTTATATATATAGCTGTGTTAACCTATTAACACAACATTACATGGACTTGTCCACATAACAAGTTGCCTGTCACAATATGAACTACTTTTAAACTATAAAAATCCACAAAATATTCAAAAGTGACAGGATTCTTCACTTACATTAATGTATGGACAAACATAAATAAAGAAGATCTAACTAAAGTGAAAATTTGCACAACAGCAAGAAATTCTATGTACTGCAATGTTTGTCACACCACTATAGAGCTGGGTACCAGAGCAAAGAGAAAACAACAATAAATTCACCTAATTTGCACAAATGAATTAATTTTAAAACAACAACACTGCATTTGCACAATACATGATGATAGCATACAATGATACTTGTTTGGTGAAAACGGAAACTTGAGTAAGTGAGGCTTGCATGAATAAGCCAACTTTTTTTTTTTTTTTTTTTTAATGGCGGAGACAACACGAGTACCCGAAGAAAAACACCAGACGGACTTTCATATCTGATTCAGGGGTGTGCTTTCCAAGACAATGACCATGACTAATGAATTGATGGGAACATGTACAAAAAATGCACAAAAATAATCACAGGCAGTTATATATATAGCTGTGTTAACCTATTAACACAACATTACATGGACTTGTCCACATAACAAGTTGCCTGTCACAATATGAACTACTTTTAAACTATAAAAATCCACAAAATATTCAAAAGTGACAGGATTCTTCACTTACATTAATGTATGGACAAACATAAATAAAGAAGATCTAACTAAAGTGAAAATTTTCACAACAGCAAGAAATTCTATGTACTGCAATGTTTGTCACACCACTATAGAGCTGGGTACCAGAGCAAAGAGAAAACAACAATACATTCACCTAATTTGCACAAATGAATTAATTTTAAAACAACAACACTGCATTTGCACAATACATGATGATAGCATACAATGATACTTGTTTGGTGAAAACGGAAACTTGAGTAAGTGAGGCTTGCATGAATAAGCCAACTTTTTTTTTTTTTTTTTTTTTTTCACAGAGGGGGAGGGGAGCGTGAAAAGTTGGCTTATTCATGCAAGCCCCACGTTGGGCGCCAGTTGTCACGGGAAAGATTTGTTGTTACGGGCTGATGGATTTAAGGTGGTTGTGGCCACATTATCATGGATGACGTTGATATGACGATGTTACTTCTCCCGCTTTCTCGAGGGGGTTCGGGGTTTAAGAAATGACAACTATAGATGATGGTTCCATGTTTTTGGAGATAGATGTCATGAACCTTCTCTCTCTCTCGACCTCGTCCATCTGAATAATAATATGAATATCCTAAGTAATTAGGAATAACATAGATTGTGTCCGTCAGGTGGTCGTGAGACCTACCTTCGCCAGGGACAAAGAAAGACTGACTCCGAGGTCGAGAGATCGAAATGGCAAGATACGAATATTCATGAAATAATGACAATTATGATAATTTACAAATGTTCAACAAGATAATGAAATAAAGTAAACGCATACCTGAATAATATTATATAAACATCCTTAGTAATAAGGAACAATATATAAATGGTGTCCGTCAGGTGGTCGTGAGACCTACCTTTGCCAGGGACAAAGAAAGACTGACAAAGGCTGAGGTAAGAATGTGCGCATGCGGTGTTAATCAGTGAAGTGAAAAGCGCGCGAGACTTACATAAGGACACCGGAAATTGATATACGCTTCTCAGGAATGCTTAATGCTTAATGAAATATGAAATATATGAGTATATGAAGTATGAAAAACGACGACCAATAGGGGAAAATAACTGGAGACGACTAGAAAGTCCTAAACGCAAGCGCTCCTCCAGTTTCGTTAATTTCACTCTGTGACACCAGCAACAGAGACAGATGAGCCAACGCGGATGCCAAGGTCAGCCTGACTTTTGCCGGAACTCTGGCCTTTTTAAAGACCACCTCGGTCAGACATTCTGACGGGCACTGGCTATGAAACGCCATTTGCAGGTCGGAACCTGACTACGTTACATAGCCGCGATTGATAGTCCACCGTTGTTTTTGAATTTCATTCGAAATTACTGGCACTTACAGACCTCTTTTGTCTTTATTGCGCCGTGTCGGAGGCGAAAGGCCCCGGGGTGCATCGGCCCCGATATACATCTCCATGTGAAAGCCTTTTAGAAATTGGGAGAACTAATCCTGGAAATGGTCTAGGGGTAGTCCTAATGTGCCTAAAGCACTCGGTTACCTTGGGAAAAACAGTAACGAACGAACGAATGCATATCTGAAACAAATAAAAATGATATTTTCACACTGTGAAAAAAAAAAAAAAAAAAATCATGACCATATTATGCACAGTAGCAGCCCGGACTAAATTTTAAATACTTTTTAGGAAATACCAATATTTCATCGAATCAGTTTGGCCCCCGCCCATAGGGGCTTGAAGAAATATATGGGCTGCATGATGCTTCCACGCAGAGCTGAATCCAGCCCGCACACTAGTACTGGTAAACCGCTTAGAGGATCAAAGCCTGTCCAGGAACCGCGATGCGAGGCGGACCGCCCATGCTAATAAACCCTATTGGTTTCATTGGGCGACAGGGCTTGAGATGTCATTTCATCTCAATGTCGGGTAAAAGTCCCACAAAATTGGAAGCAACCTCTCCAAAATGACCTTTACAGTGTTGACGGGGACGTTAAACCGCAAATCATACAAAAATTTTAGGCGGTCTTTATAGCGAAATTTCACTGTATCATGTATCTATTATCATTGTAAAAATAACAATAATATTAGTAGTATTTTTGCCAAACTTACCACCAATGTTCTTCTTATTATCAAGGAATACCTTCTGCAAATACTAGAATACAGTTTTGAATAACAATAATAATTTCACTTTCCGGAAAAGTCAATAGATCAAACATTCCCGGCGGGACCGTAATTGTTTCTATTAACCCATTTAGTACCGGAAACCCCAAAACGGGTACCAGGTCATACAGTGAAGGCCCAGATCAGACGCCGCAGAACGCGGCGTCTGATCAGGGCCTCCACTGTTTGCAAAAATTTCAGCCATTTTTCAAACAATTTGAAGAGAACACAACCCGACACCCCTAAATTTTGAAATGGACTCCTGCTATATATAAGGAGGAAGATTCCATTTGGTACAAACAATGGTTAAGAGCAATAGGAACAAAGTAACTTTTTCACGGGAGGTAACTCGGAGTCTTCCTTTGAAAGGAAGGCATTTAAGTCTTAGAGCCCAAAATTACATGTTCAAAGTGCATTTTTATCCACCCCCCCCCCCCCTCCCCACCGGACAGAGGGGGACATATTGTTTTTGGTGCAGATCCCGTTTGCGTCGGCGTCAGCGACGATGTCGGCGTCAGAGTCTGCGTCGGCGAAGCCTGTTTGAAGCATTATACCTCCTGAACCTATTGATGGATTCTGACCAAACTTGCATAGTTACATCACTAGGATAGGGGAAAACAGTCTTTAGGATATGATCTTGACCACATTTTCAAGGTCACAGCCGCCCATCCCCCCCCCAAAAAAACAGAACGGGAGGTCTCGGGTTCGATCCCGGGCCGCGACATACCAAAGTCGTTAAAAATGGTACTAGCTGCTCCTCGCTTGGCACTCATCTTTACGGGGTAGAGCTAGGACTGGTCGATCCTGTGTCAGGATAATGTGACTGGGTGTGGTATCATGTAATGTGTCTGGGACATGATACTTCAGTGAGGCAGCACTATAAACGTGAGCATTGAGCTCCCTGTCGCAACCAGACACCGTCGTGATATGACTGAAAAATTGTTGAAAGCGACGTTAAACCCGAATTCACACACACACAACATGCCGCAGATTTGATTAGATTTTAGTGGTCTTCAAGGTCACATGCCCCCCCCTCCCACCCCTCCTCCAAAATTGTCAATTTTGGGCCAAAACTGGTTTGTCTGCACTCTAGCTCATTAACCAATGGTACAATATATCATAACAACATACCGCAGATTTGATTAGATTTTGGTGACATTGACCTTTTTTCAAGGTCACAGCCCCCCAACCCCCCCCCCCCCACCCCGGGGAAACTGTCAATTTGTCAATTTTTGGTCAAAAATGGCACTCTAACTCATTAACGAATCGATTAATTTTATTCAAACTTGGTACAATATATCATTACAACATATCACAGATTTGATTAGATTTTGGTGGCCTTGACCTTTTTTCAAGGTCACATGCTCCCCATAACTGTCAGTTTGAGGCCAAAAATGGCCTGTCTGCACTCTAAGGTCAAGGGCTCCCGAAACCTGTTCTTTTGGGTCCAAAAATCTGTACCCTATATCATTAAAGATTTGATGAATGTTGGTCAAACTTGGTACAATATTTAATTTCAGTACACCAAATTTGATAAGATTCTGGTGATCTAAGCTTTTTAATGACCCACAACCCATGTCTTGGAGCAGAAATAAGAAAAATAACGTGTATCCTCCACCCACACGTAAACCCCAGTTTTCTCTATATGGGCCCCGTCAAGCGATTTTGGTACTTATCGCCTATGCGAGCAGAGAAGGTTCAGGCGAGCCTGCGCATCCGCGCAGTCTCGCCAGAACCTTCGCTGCTCGCTCATACAAGCAGTGAATCAAGAGGAACCTTCAGACAAAAAGCCATATCCCTGGCCCCTCTGAATGGCTGGGCATGCGCAATTAACATTTGTCATGACGGAATGCTCGAAGACCCAAATTCGCTTGGCGGGGCTCATATAAAGTGGGGTTTAGAGGGTCATCTCATAGACTTGATCACGTGATGATATCTCATAAAATAAAGAAATAGAGAATCTTACATGAGTGTGCATGTATTATTGAATTTATTAAACGAGTTGAGGAAAAGGGATAAAATGCGAGGCTTTGCCGAGCATTTTATCCCTTTTTCTCAACGAGTTTAATAAATTCAATAATACATGTGCACGAATGCAAGATCCTATTTATCATATGACATTTAAAACGTATTTTATTCACGATTGTTTACAAAAATGTCAATATTCCGCCAAAAGTAAGCGCGACGTCGTACATGTAACGTTACGGGACGTATCTAGCTAATTTGCATATTTAATCCACTAGTGGATTATCGAAAATATTACATGGCGTTATTACACTCTCAGACGCGACGTCATATGTGTGTGTGTGTGTGTGTGTGTGAATTCGGGTTTAACGTCGCTTTCAACAATTTTTCAGTCATATCACGACGGTGTCTGGTTGCGACAGGGAGCTCAATGCTCACATTTATAGTGCTGCCTCACTGAAGTATCATGTCCCAGACACATTACATGATACCACACCCAGTCACATTATCCTGACACTGGATCGACCAGTCCTAGCTCTACCCCGTAAATCTGAGTGCCAAACGAGGAGCAGCTAGTACCATTTTTAACGACTTTGGTATGTCGCGGCCCGGGGTCGAACCCCAGACCTCCCGTTCCCCGGAGCGGACACTCTACCAACTGAGCTATCGGGGCCGGTGCGACGTCATATGATAAACTCGGTTATTATTCTGATGAAAGCGTGTAATATTTTTCTTATAAATGACCCAAATATAGATTGTGGGTGCTGGTTAGAACCACCTCATTGAGGCGGTTCTAATTCTAATGAGTACCCACAACCTTTGAAATAACCATAATAATGTAAACCCCATTCTGTATAACATTACGAAAACACGCCTTTTCAAATATATTGAATTTTTTTCCACCAAAAAAAAAAAAAAAAAAAAAAAAAGAAAATTCTCAGATTAAAAATTCTGATACGTATTCTTTACATTTCTGATCAAAACATAGATTGTGAATACTCGTTAGAACCGCCTGTGCGAGGCGGTTCTAACGAGTACCAACAATCTTTGATTTTGAGCAGAAGTAAGATGAATATTTTTTACCCCTGTAAACTCCAGCTTTACTATGTAAAAGTGGTGTTTAGGGCGGTCAAATTTGCATAGGCATATTTTCGTGATGAAGTGAGGTTTATTGAGCGTTCATTATACGGACTTATTAACGTCATATTTTCAAAGGGTTTTTCAACACAATGTCGGGTAAAAGTCCCACAACATTGGAAGCAATGTCTCTAAAATGACCTATGCAGTGTTGACGTTGACGTTAAACCTCATATCAAACAAACAAACAAAATTCTCAAAGGATTGTCTCCCCTGAAGGTGTATATGTTCCCCAGCAATAAGTTTAATCGAATTTTCGCATTTGGAGTGTGGGGTAACAATAGCCAGTGACAATAACAAAATCGACTCAGTTTAACTGAATAAAGACAACTGTTACCGATTATATAGGTAGAATAAAAGTATTGAAGTATACTGCTCGGAATATTGAAAGTGTGTGTGTGTGAATTCGGTTTAACGTCGCTTTCAACAATTTTTCATTCATATCACGACGGTGTCTGGTTGCGACAGGGAAAATATTGAAAGTACCCTTGTAACTGTTTGTTTGTTTGAATTGGAGTTTAACGGCCCACTCAACACTATTTAGGTCATTATTGAGCCGGAAAGTTTACCTATCCACTTCCTGGGCATGCGTATACGTAAGCGGTTACCCAGTACAGTGCACATTCTTTCGCCAGAAACTGACAACTGCCCTTCTTAAAATCAGCGGAAGGGAGAGAATGACCGTAGAAAAGATTTCATGATCAATCTTTACGAAAGAATGTTGCCGACCCCGACAGGTATCGAACCCGCGTCCTTCTGATCACCAGTCAGACGCGCATCCGACTAGGCTACCGAGGCCGGCATTGTTACATGTAAAACAATTAATTATAGTAATAATAATAATACATGTAATAATAATAATACATAACAAGAGGGCCATGATGACCCTATATCGCTCACCTGTGTACCAGATAATCATTAGTGATATTTAGAAAAAAAGAACTGTACAGAAAGGCAAGACATGTTTGTTTACCTGATAGATATAAATGTCTTCATAGATCCAGGGTGGTCAATATACTTGTACATCAGTTGAACCAGTTGAACTCTTCAGGATGAAATCTTGAAGGGCAAGATGTAGAGTATACACAAGACTTCTTGAATCCATGCAGTTAGTCTTTGTTCATGATGTAGTCATAATTTGACAAAGAAATCAATATCTGTAGCTATGATTTCCTTTCGACACAGTGGTTTTCAACAGTATTGCATGGGATGACAAAATTAACATAAGAAACACTGATGATCTCAAATAGCTGCATCCATGTCAAAAAAGAGAGGCCAAAGTCTGCTTAGTTCTATCCAGACTGTATCTTTGACTTTTACTCAGTCTCACTGATGTATAAGGCCCATATTATAGATTAAGTTACCTTTATATCATAAACATCTTGGTTGTTACATCTATCTTAAACCCACAAAGAATTAATTCTGTTACAGTGGGCATAATTATAATAAGGCATAAACTAAGACACACAAACATATGTAGAATCTATGTTGTGATATGTGCCAGAAAGGCATCTTTAGGTGCACAAAATAAAGAACAGCTAAAAATAATGTGAGTCATTTCTATGCATAGAAAGCAGATGCATCATCATATTCTCTTGATCACCAATAAATAAATTCCTGACCTTGCAAGTATGTAGAAAATTGTTACTTAAATCTTTTTGAAGAAAATCTGTTTTAAGCCTTTTCAAGTAACAACAAATTTACATGTAAAATTATTGTCAATGTTGCAAATAAGAAAATAATAAAATATTGACAAAATTCAAAATACTGCGATAAACCTTTCTCTAAGAACAACAGATTTACATGTCAAAACAGTGTTGCAAATAAGAATACAATATAGTATGTTATTTGACAGAATTCAGAATATTGTGAACAAAAGGCCCCAGGCCAAGTGTCCCCCCATCTCTGAAATGTCAGTATGTGGTGAATATGTCTATAACATATGTCATAAGCCATGTTTAGGGAATTTAAAACCATTTCAACAGACTATTTCTTTTAAATTTTCCTAAAGTTGTAAGGAATAAATTTACAGATAAAAAAATGATCTCCAAAACTGTAAGACAAAGGACCAAAACCCCAGGAAAATTCAGTAATCAATTGAGCACAACCGCAATAGAATATGATCATCTTCAGGTCATGGAAACAAAAAATGGCAAGTTTCATCCAAATCTGGTGAAAACTGTAGGAGGAGTTGAGACAAGAACTTCTGTTGATAACATGGCTTAGACTGACAAAGTGCAATGATGCTGGTAAAAATGAATCAGGCACAACCTCCTTAAAATATCATCATTTTCAGGTCATAAGAACAAAAATTGAGAAGTTTCATCAAAATCTCTTGAACACTGGGAGGAGTTGCGGAGACAAAAACTTCTGTTGATAAAATTGCTAAAACTGACAAAGGGCAATAACTCTGGTAAAAATCAGTCTAGCATGACCTCGATAAAATATAATCATCTTCAGGACATGGGAACAATAACTGAAAAGTTTCATCAAAATCCCTTGAAAATGTAGGAGGAGTGGCAGACAAACCGACTGATGGATGGACGGTGGACGGATGGACGAAAACCGTTACTATAGTCCCCCTCGACTAACATCTGGGGAAAAATGGACAGAATGTACATTGTAAGTCAATTCTTCCCCTGTCAAGTGTCTGGTCAGATGTTTAATATGAAGGTAGCAAATGTTTGGATATAAGTAAAGAATTAATATTTTTTAATTATTCTGCAATACATCTAAGAACTAAGATAATAACACCCTTGCAACATAATGCATTTTTTGAATTTTCAAAATAGCTACTTATTTTATGAAAATCCATGATATTTTCCTTATTTATACTGCAAACACAGGTGGCGGGTGCTAGTTAGAACAGCCTCATTGAGGCAGTTCTAATGAGTACCCACAACCTATGTATTGGAGCAGAAATAAGAAAAATAATGTATACCCCTATAAACCCCAGATTTCTCAATATAAAGTGGGGTTTAAGGGGGTGTTTATTTCACGGGCTTGTTCACGTGATGTGAATCCAGTTGAAGAGTATAATTAATATTAACCAAAGGTACATCAACAGCATCCATGTAATATGACATCATAAAAATATACATACATACAAGTCAATCTTTGAAACCTCCACTGTATCAACAGACTATCAGATGCTTTATAATCTTCAAAATTTTTATGCCAACAGAAAATGTAGTTTCATCTTGTGCACATAAATTCTAAGAAAAAAGGTTGAAATCATACTCAAAAATATTTTTTAATCTACTATAAAACTGGTAAACCAAATAAAATATTAAATATTATTAAGGTCCTTTAAGATTAAACTTTTATTTTTCCATGTTGTTTTCTCGAGATGTCCTATTTCTCACTTCTGACTGGAAAAAGAGGACCTATTCCATTAGAATAATGCATCCATATATGTAATGCTTTCAGTCATGATAGAAAAAATAGCATTTCTGAATGAAAATTTATATATTTTTCTTATTTCAGCTTCAAACATAGATCATTTAGAGAAACACCTCACTGTCTATGTTTCGAGTAAGAAAATGGTAAAAATATGTATAGAAAATAAAGAATAGCCCTGTAAACTCCACTCTTCTCTATATAGGGAGTTTTACAGGGGTGCTCATTTCCTGATATCTGTAAGTGGTGGCCACCCAAATCTTGCCAAACCACCAGCAATATCTACCTTTAAAAAGGTAAATACAGCATTTTATGTGGTGGGTGAGTGCACTGAAAAGTAGCATAAAAATACCTGACACTATTTCCAAGTTGTTATGCAAAAAGTGTGGTACTTATGATCTGGCCAATAGATTCCTCTGTTCCAATTTCACCCAAAAAAGCAACCTTAATTTGAGAGACTGGTTTTATATATTTAAAATTATGCAGGTGAAAAGTCTTCAACTATGTGGATTTCATGTGCAAAAAGACTATTTTGTGATCTGACCAGTATGTTTCACATGTTCCAACTGCACCATCAACATATGAAAAATCAACATTAGAAAATACCAAATCAAGCGTTGTCATATGATCTGTGGTACATTCTTTTATAAGCATTTTGCATGAAAACTTATCACTTAATTTCTTAACAATGCTATGTTTCAGCAAAACATTAATATTGAAATCTCCAATTATCATCAATGGCTTTGATGGGGTCAAATATGGAATAAGTTCTTTGTTCAGACAAGAAAGAAGATTACTGTCAGACATTTGAGGTGACTTATACAAAAATACGATCTGACTTTCAATCGAGACATGCCTTGCAGTTATCATAATAAATTCTAATGTATCTGAACTATACTTTCTCTTCTGTATAATAATGATATCATCTTTGACATAAACTGCTAATCCATGAGGAGGTCTTTTGCAAGTACTGTATCCAATTTGGTCATTTCTTGTCAAACAATAGCCTTCTATTACATAATCACTATCATTATCAGGCTGATGTAGTCGTGTTTCTGCTAATCCAAATATGTGCGTTGACAACAGATTTTTGTCATGTCTAACATCATCAAAATGAAGATTCAAGGATCTACAATTATTGAAAGCAACTTTGAAATGCGAAACTGGATCTATCAATTCTAAAGATGTATCACACAGCTGAAGCATTGCTGTTTCATGCAATCGCTGCATTTCTGTCTTAACCTGGTCATCAACTTGTAATGCTTTCTCATTGAAGTTAAGGATCTGAAGCTTCTCAATTGACCTTACCCTGCTGAGTGCTACATAGTGTAAATGTGGAACTTTGCGAGTTTTACGTTGTGTTAAGTCAATAACAACTCTTTCAAGGGTACTACCTTGTGCTCTATGTACTGAACGCCCTGCAGAAGGTTGCAAATGGAATTGAACTCTCTGAAAGGTCTTTCTGTTGTAAGTAAATGACCTGTTGACATCAAAAATTGGTGTCCAATTTTCATCAATATTGCTATGATACAGTCCCCTGTTTTTGTATTTGATTCTTGTTTCCATTCCTGCTTTTTTGTCATCAAACTGGACCCAAATTATGCTTGGACGTCGTGTGGTTTGTAGTTTATACTCAATTAACTTAACTACACATGATGCTCCATTTGCTAGTCCATCTTCTGTTTTTATGTTTATTGTTAAATCATAAATCATGTCAACAACAACTGTTAACGAGCAATGTAAATTTGCTGTTTGGTTTGAATCTGTTACATTCTTTAGATTCTTGAGTGCACAGTCTATCTTTTCTTTAGATAACTTAGGTGAGACATATGTATCCATGCATGGTATTTCAACCTTTTCTGTTGCCATATTTCTTATAATTTCATCATTAAAAACATGCATGAAATAGTTTTCTGCAAAGAGGTGAGGCGCATTTTTCTGATACTCAGTATCTTTTTTAGTTACTTCACATTGCTTAAACCTATTCTTGTCTTCAGCAGTCAAGGCATTGATCCTTAATCTATTTAACAATTCTGCAAATTCAAGGTCATCTTTTTGTCTCATAATTTCTGTTAGTTCAAACATGGTAAATAAGTCTTTCCAGAGATTTTGTGATAAAGCAGCTGCATCATGTTTCATGTCATTAAATATCCAATCACCACTCACTGGTTTCAACTGATAAAGATCACCAACAGCAATAATGCTAACACCACCAAAAGGCGTTCTTGTTCCTTTCAATGCTTGAAGTCTCTGATCAATAAAATTCAACATAGAATTACTAACCATTGAAATTTCATCAATAATCACAACTGACAAATCACGGTATTTTGATCTAAAGGTATTCAGACTGTCACAGGTTAATGTTTGATCCGATTGCTTATACTTTTGTTTAAATGCAGATGAGATGGTAGAACCATTAATATTGAATGCTGCTTTTCCTGTAAATGCACAAAGAAGAACCCTTGTGTGATCCGCATCTTCTCCTTCTTTCAGATTTAATATTCTAAACAAAGTCTGATACAATGCTCGAATAACTAGACTTTTTCCAACACCAGCTCCACCAGAAAGAAATGCATATAAGGGGGCATCTTTTGTTTTAATCCAGTGAATCACATGATAGTAAAACTGTTTTTGTTTACTATTTAAACACTGCAGGAGCTTTCTGTAATCAATATCTGAAAGAATATTTTCATTCACATCAATTTGAGGTGCAGAAACGTAACATCCAATTTCAGTCCCTATATCATAGTCTCTATGCTCAATTCTATCAGGATTAAAATATATAAACTCTTCAGACTGAATTGGTTCAATTTCAGCATCATCACCTTCAACTTGTTGTGTACTTGGAGCAATATCATCGAATGCATCATATTCAATTTCTGCTAAATCTCTTGCTAATTCCAACTCTTCAGCATAATGTTCGTAAGTGGAACATTTATGATCTATCACATGCTTCATTGACTCATAGTGTTCTTTATATGTTCTAAAAGTTCCAAGTAAGTCAGTCTCTTCATTTCTCCATGGGTGAAAAAGTAGAAGTTTCTCTCTATAATAGTTCTCTTCATCTGTTTTGCGATTGAATCTCACATACCTTATTATTTTAGAATTACGACATCGTTTGATTTTTATGCCATTCTTTAAAGTTAAAATAGTTTCACCATCACCAAAGCATTCTTCATCTGACACTTCTGCATCTTTCTCATAATCTTGCTCCTCCTCATCTCTACTATCATTATGTCCATCTGGGTAAATGACTTCTAACTCAGACACATAATCGGCTAAGCAATACTTTTCCAATGGTTTGGGACGCTTCGAGTATCTTTTAATTTTATTGTCTGACATTATATCTGTCGAGTCTGCCGGCAATTCATCAAGTACTGACTTTGGTTTCAGTAACTGTACTCTCTGAGTTAGAAGTGACGTATTTATGAAGACAACACTCCTTGAACTTTTAGTCAATGGCATTTTCAGTACCAAATAAACTGCCTCTTGTGCACTTACTTCAACACTGTTTGAAAACACATTTCCAATATGTCTAACTTGTCTTTTGAGATCCATATTGCCATTCCTTGCTTCTTTTGCAGCTGCATGCAACAAATTACTCATCCCTCTTTGAGATTTACTAATGTATGAAACTATATACATAGCACAAGCATATGGATCTAACACAAATTGTATATCAATGTTTGCCTTCCAAGCTTTTAACACACTATCATTGTACAAATTTACACGGATTTCACTTGGTTTTCTTTTCAAAAACACTTTTGAAGAGTTTAAAGAACTTCTGATACATTTAATATATTCTTCCTCACTCATTTGGACAACACTTGTCAGAAACTCCTCATAAGACATATCATATCCATCTTTCTTACTGTTCATTGTTTTCTGTAAGTTTTGGTACAATTTATAATACTTGTCTTTTTCAGTTTCGAGAGGCTGTAAGACCATAGTTTTGGAAAGAGGTGGCAAAGGATAACCAAATCGACAGATTTTATCTTCTCGTTTTCTACATGTTCTAGAATGTTTGTGAATTTGAAGTTCTATTAAATGACGAAGATGTGAATTATCTATAGAACATTTCAAATACTGATCCACATAAGCAGCCAACTCTACATCCGAATCCACATTGAATTTTGGTGCATTCTGTACCCATACAATCATATGAATATGTGGCGATCCACGTTGCTGAAATTCCACTCTAAAAAAGTAATCAACAACTTTTCCAAGAGGTTCATGCTCACTCTTTAGAACTGTGTTGATGAATTCTTTAACTCTATGCTCGAAATATCTAGAACAAGTGACTGGATCCGATTGAATAAGTTTTATCTTTTGTTCCCATGCCAAGTTTTCAATTTGATCATCAGTGTAGTTGAAATTTTTATTTAAGGTAGCTAGCATTTTCAAAAGCTCAATCCATCTTGTATCAGCCGAGGACAATGACATAAACCAAGTTGGCAAACCCAACTGACGAATCATAGCATAAACATCTTTTTTTCTAGATTCTAAATATGCTGGAGAATTTCTTAGCTGTTTAAACAAATAGTAACCTTCATCATTTTTTACAATACTGTCAATACACTCTGAGTTTCTTGCTTGTACAGCAGTAATATTATTTGTTCCCGTTTGACACCTTCTAACAGCAAGGTTTGCTTTATCGTTCAGTTGCTTCATTTGTATTTTTTTCAGTTTAAAAAATATATTGGGTACACTGTTAGCAGCACGCCTATCTTGGCTTCTCAATTCCCATTTAGCAATATCACTATAATGTACAGGCACTTTTCTATCATCATTATCTATGCGCCTCTGCCCACAAAATATGGTTGGAAAACAAAGATATTCTGAATCTTTATCTTGAAATATACTGAGTGGCCTTTGACCTTCTCCAGGAGCAAATGTGAATGTAGAATTTCTGTTTTCAAGATCTGCATCATCCAATAGAGTGTCAATATTTCCCACATTTTCTTGTGCGATTTCTTCTGCATCTGAATCATACAGTTCTCCGACATGAGGTGTGTTATGATTTGAAATATCATCATGTTTTTCTAACTGATCGTTTGGATAATTGTTACACATTTCACTAACAACACCATCAAAATCAATAATATCATACTTTGAACATTCTTTTGTACACAACTCAAAAAAATTATGTATAACCTCAGCTTGGTTCTGATTACATGGACTATCCTGAAGACTTTCATCCAAAACACCATCAGAATCATCATTATTTGTTTCAGAGCAGGTTTTTTTTTTGTGATTCAAAAAATGCATGCAGTGTTTCATTACTTTCTTCTGTGATTCTCTTTAACCACTGCTGGTCTATTTCAACATTTGCGTTTTTGTACAATTCACTACCACTCATTAGCCAATGCAAAGCACAAAGCACATGATATGGTCGAACATTTTCTGAGAAAACATATGACTTAAATGACATCTTCTTCTTTAATTTCACTGCAACTGTAACATTTTCATCAAAAGGCCTAGGTAAAGCATTTACAACTGGTTGAATGTCAACAGGTACATTAACAACATTTCCTTTTACTGATAACTGGCGACCTCTAGGTAGTTCTCTCATCTGCATGAATGGTATACGTAAAGCAATAAGGCGTTCTTCAAGTGGAAACAGCTCCAATTCTTTTGGTTTTGGTGGCCACTTCATTCCGTTTACAACAGACAATTTTGGGACTTTACCACACTTAATATTGTCTTTGCATGTACAGCATATCCATTCTTCTTCATTGACTGATTTCACCCCTGTTAAGTAATCTTCCTTGTCTTTAGAAACAAATGTTATAGCTTTTGATACAGACTCTTCAAACCATGTCTGTTGACAACAACTACATATATAGACAGGTCCAATTGATATATTCTTGTGAAACTTTTCAATACAAACATCAATATCACTACCACATTTTCTGCGCTTTCTGGTTATATTTTCAGCTTGTGAAAAGGATGGATCTTTACGCTTGGTAGCTTTTCTTTTACAGTCTATAATATTTTCAGCTTTTTTGTTTCTTTCATTTAATCTCCATTGTTGTTTTGCAAACCTTTCTTGTTCTAATATGTATGCATCTGACCTTGCCTTCCTCTTTGACCGATTTTGTATTTCAATTTCTTTTTGTATGAATTCATGGCATTCTCGAGATTCTTTTTTCTTTTCACATTCCCATTTTTTGTATTCATCTATCAATCTTGCTCTTCTCTTACATGCTTTTGTCATAACTTTGTCTTTTCTCCGGTATTCTTCTGATTGTCTAGCACTCTGCTTAGATTTGAGTGAATATTCTCTATCTTTTTTTGTTATTCTTCAGATTGTCTAGCACTCTGCTTAGATTTGAGTGAGTATTCTCTATCTTTTTTTTTTGGTATTCTTCAGATTGTCTAGCAATGTGCATAGATTTGCGTGTATATTCTCTATCTTTTTTTGGTATTCTTTAGATTGTCTAGCACTCTGCTTAGATTTGAGTGAATATTCTCTATCTTTTTTTGGTATTCTTCAGATTGTCTAGCAATGTGCATAGATTTGCGTGTATATTCTCTATCTTTTTTTTTTGATATACTTCAGATTGTCTAGCAATCTGCTTAGATTTGAGTGAATATTCTCTATCTTTTTTTTGGTATTCTTCAGATTGTCTAGCAATGTGCATAGATTTGGGTGTATATTCTCTATCTTTTTTTTGGTATACATCAGATTGTCTAGCAATGTGCATAGATTTGCATGTATATTCTCTATCTTTTTTTTGGTATACTTCAGATTGTCTAGCACTCTGCTTTGATTTAAGAGTATAATTTTTGTCTTTTACCTTGAAGTTAGAGTCTTGCCTTCGTTTCTGCATATAAACTCTCATATATTCTTTTCTTTCTGCTGCGTTTTTCTTATTTATCATAACTTCTTTGTTCCTAATATTTTGATTTTTAGTTATCTTTGTTCTAATTCCTGTCTTCTCTTCAAGTTTATGCTTTTGATCCTTAAAGTATTTTCCAATAAGTGTTTCATGATTTCCAATGCTTGAATCAGCAAAAAAGTCTTCTCTTCCATGTGCATGACTCGTATGGCTTTCAGACACCTTTCTTTTGTATGTTACAGATTTCCAAGCATAGTCACGTGAAGTGTCAGTATCACACTCTGCATGATTTTGAATATTCAATACACTGTTATGCTCAAGATTAGATAAGTCAAAGTCTACAGGAAGAATTTCAAACTGTGTGGAAATTGAAATCATCATACTTTCAAACAACGCATATAAAAATGCAACAAGATCATCTAAACAATTGAAAGCAGCTAGTAATGATTTTCCATCTGGAACAGATAACCCATTGAAACCATGTGAATGTGAATCAAATATAAAGTATTTGCAATCTCTCTTGAACACAGAGGTACAAATAGAACCGATCATTAATAAAACACTTGAAGAACATTGTAAAGTAGTATACAATGCTTGCTGAAGAGTAGGTAAATTGGTACTGACAAACTGTTCTGTGCAAAGACCTGTCACAACTGGAGATGTTTTCACAACAACTTCTTTGTTTAAAATTGAAACTAATCTTGGAAGTTCATCAAAGCAAAGTAACTTACTTCTGAATTTACCTTTTGTCTTTAATTCATCTATGATCTTATTATACAGACAATCTCCAGCTAAAAGAATGCTGTCTAGATCTGTACTACAAGAAATATCTGCGTATGTTGCATATATTAATGAACAAAGTGCATTTGCAGTGCATTGACATCCTCTGGACTCACTGCTAAATATTTCAGAACCTTGGTGAAAAGATCCCGGTTCAAATTTGACAGAGTTAAATGGACCATTAGAAGGCTTCCATAGCATTGTATCAGTTTGTTCTGTTAAAGGTAAGGCAGTGTACATAATTTCTTCGTCACTTTGTGTAGAGCTTGACAATACAGTGTTTGTAATCTCTTTTGGTGACTGGATTTTGGTATTTTGTACTAGCTGTATTCTGCTGATATCATTGTAATCTGTTCTTTGCAAAACTTTGGAATTTCGTACTCGTTGTTTTGTTTTAATATCTTTTTCATTTGTACATTGCAAAACTGAGGCAACAGATTTTTCCATATCTTTGTCAATTGTACTTTTCATATCTTTGTCAATTGTACTTTTCATTTCTTTGTCTTTTGTACTTTTTATAACTGAAGCATCAGATGATACGCTGAGGCAGGTCATACCCACATCTGAAGTATCTAGAGACCCTGCGTCAGATGACACTTTGGGGCAGGTCATACCCCCATCTGACAAACTATCTGACCCTGGCACAGATGTCCCCATCGCTGCAAGCGATTGGGGCTTAGATCCTCCATGATCTGTGAGGGGGGTCAGGCCCACATCTGCGAAAAATAACCCGGGGCTGCTACCATCAGCCCTCATCACTGTCTTTGCCAACGACTTTTTCCAGTTTTTCTTACGTGGCATGTCTCAACCTGAAATATACAGAAGTAGGTGTCCTCTTTAAATGGAAATAGATATTTAAGGGGAACTGGTATATATATATGAAACTTATTCTGAATCATGGTTATACTAGATGAGTTTTTGTAAAACAGAATGTTGTTTTTTTTTTCACTGGTTCTAAGTAATTTAACAGGGAAATCAGTAAAACAATATGATAGCTCTCCATCAGAGTCTAACTATTGGTTTTCTTTTGCTCCAGCATTTCAGTGGTTTCTTGCTGTCAAGTCCTCACCGTTGTTTCATCTCTGTGGTTGTTCGTTTCTTTTTGTGTTCAAGGAGATGTTGTCTGCCCCCGCCCATAGGGGCTTGAAGAAATATATGGGCAGCACGATGCTTCCACGCAGAGCTGAATCCGGCCCGCACACTAGTACTGGTAAACCGCTTAGAGGATCTAAGCCTGTCCAGGAACGGCGGTGCAAGGCTCATAAACCCTATTGGTTTCATTGGGTGACAGGGCTTGAGATGTCATTTCATCTCAATGTCGGGTAAAAGTCCCACAAAATTGGAAGCAATGTCTCCAAAATGACCTTTACAGTGTTGAAGGGGACGTTAAACCTCAAATCAAACAAACAAAACAAAATCAAGGAGATGTTGAACTGATGAGTTAGGAGGCCTTCATGCGGACTGAACAAATTATTTGTCTTAATCGCAATGGAAGTAAGGGCGAGGATTGTGGCCGCGTAAAATGGATTTAAGCCCCCCAGTGGAATTCGTTTCACTGACAATTCCAAGGCAGTTCTTCAGTCGCGGTTTATTTTTGTTATGGTTTGTCTTTGGTTGTTTGTGTCACTTATATTATTTTGTTTTGTATAGCCAATTGGCCATTTTGTGGGAAAATAACTGTCCATTTGGCATTCCCCTATTGATGTTTCTATTAGGGTCTTTTGTTTAATGTTTGTGTTAATTCCCTTTGCTGTCTCTGATGGGAACTGTGGGTTAATTGTATCAATTCCTGATCATTGCCTTCACTTCTATTTCACGTGATGACTTTTAGCATTGTGTAAAGTTTCAATCAAGTGTTTTTAATAGGATACATCAATCCAGCTGAAAAGCTGACTAATAAAAAGCGTAAACCACAGTGGAAGATGAGGGGGAGGGTTGGGGCACTGTAAAACCAGTTTAAACCCACATAAAGCAGGGTGTCCCAGCAATCATTCTTTTGCGAATTGGCTTTGTGCCATTCGTTCATATTTGGTCTGTTTTTGTGTGTGCCCCCATGTCACTTTCTTAAGGTGACTTGAGATGACTGCATTCTTAGATTGTTGCCTTTCCTGGGTGACCTTTTCTTACCAGTTTGTACTTTCATTGCAGTTTTATTTGTTTTATGTTCACTGTTGTTCAATTTTTATATGTTTTAATATTTCAACACTAATGTGTGTCAAGATTATTTAATTTAGTAAAGGTTACCAAGATATTACCTATTTGGGAAAGAACTGTTTTCATTGTTTATTTTGGAGTTTTATGGCCCAGTCAAATCAATAAAAAGTATTTCTTATCCACTCAGTTTACCTTATGACACTTCAACAGCAACTTATACATCAGCAGTAAACTAGTATAGTGCATATTCTTTAACCAGAAACTGATAACTGCCCTTCTTAAATCAGGGGAAGGAAGACAATGACCAATATTCACAAATGAATGTTGCCAACTGTTGCAGGTATCCAACACGCGAACTGCTGATCACCAGTCATACAGGCATCCAACTTAGTTACCAAGGCCAGCAAGTTAAACAGCTGTTAACTGGGCTTGTTGCCAGTAATTTAATAATTTGTTTAGAAGTGTCTGTTCATCTTTCTCTTGGATGTTTGGGATAGGCTTTGCTTCCCTCTTTAATTGCATGCCGGTGGGTCAGGCCTCAATTTCTATGACGGTTCCAGCATAAAGGCTTACTGAGAATTAGAGAGATCTAATTCAGTGAAGTGGTGGTCGGTGCCTGATGCTCTGTCTCTGGTCGGGCCCATCCAAGTCAAACTGTTGGTTTTCTTTTGCTCCAGCATTTCAGTGGTTTCTTGCTGTCGAATCCTCACCATTGTTACATCTATGTGGTTGTTTGATTTTTTGTGTTCATGGAGATGTTGCACTGATTAGTTAGGAGGCCTTCATGCGGACTGAACAAATTATTTGTCTAAATCATGACGGAAGGGCGATGATTGTGGCCACGTAAAATTGATTTAAGCCCCTCAGTGAAATTCGTTTCACTGACTGTTCCAAGACGGTTCTTCTGTTGCGGTTTATTTTTGTTATAGTTTGTCTTTGGGTGTTTGTGTCACTTATGTTATTTTGTTTTGGATAGCCAATTGGCTATTTTGTGGGAAAGTAAATGTCCTTTTGGCTTTCTGCTATTGATGTTTCATTAAGGGTCTGTTGTTTCATGTTTGTGTTTCTTTCCCTTTGGTGTCTCTGATGGGAGCTGTGGGTTAATTGTATTGATTCCTGATCATTGCCTCCACTTCTATTTTGCGTTCTGCTTCAATCAGTTCCTTAAGTATCTTTAACCTGATTAAAATATTTCTCTAGGGGTTCTCCTGACAGGCATTAATTTGTGAAACAAAGGAACATAGTTGATAAAAAATGTACAGTTAATATTCTTTGATACTTTACTACCTCTCAATGGCCTCCGATGTTTTTGTTTACTAAATTAAAAATGACCTTGACCTCCTGTCTCAAACTCAATATTATTACACATTACTGACAACTTGAATCAATTTATCAACATGCTATATTTAAGATTTTCGTGTTAATAATAATGTAGCCACTGTCTCCATTCTTTTGGCACTGATTAAGCAAACTTCTTCCATCAAACAAAAGATGTGGTCCACTCGGATTCTGCCAAAATCATATAGCCATTAGTTTTTCATCATTAGATAAATGTTCATTTACACGGGCCTCCGTGGCCTAGTGGTTAAGAGCGCTGACTCTTGATCATTAGGTCTCTCATCGCTGTGGTTCGAGCCTCACTCGGGTCACATGTGAGACGCCAAGTTCTGCAACAGAAGGTCAGGTGGTTTTTCACCGGGTACTCCAGTTTTTCACCCATCTCTGATTAACGATCAGCTCGATATGAGTGAAATAATCTTGAAAGAGCCGTAAAAACCAAAACAAAAAAAAAATGTTCATTTACCTTGGAATACAGTGATGAGTTGTTCAAGGACAGTCTTTTACTCTGTTTATACAGCACACTAGTCTCTTTTCACTAATAATGTCACATGTAACTATCAGACATACACTTATCACTGTCAATATGTATCAAAACACAATATAAATGTCCTTTTATCGCAAATCTTGTTGATACTACAAGAAAAGGAAAACTTTATCAGTCAATGTTGTAGAAACAAACAATTTTTTTAACATTCTAAAAAAATACTGTTTAAATAAATTAAGAAAAATAAAGTTTTAAAATAATTCTAATTAGCTAAATATCTTTACAAATATCACACTCACTTTAACCTCAAACCAGTGCTTCAGCTGAAGTGCACGACCCGCCGGATGCTTTTAGCTTTATGAGTGTTACCATACATGGGTATGGTGGCCATTTTGGTCATGTGACCTCGACCTATAACGGTTCCCCCAATAAATGAGCCTTATCGTAAGGAGCAAAAATATATCTGATACTTTAGTACTGTATTCTGAATCGTTTGCAGGATAAAATGCATTCTCACTTTTCCAATACAAAATCATATGTGTCAAAGTTTGACCTAGGCAGAAAGAAGGTCAAGGTCAACCCAAGGTCACCATTTTAGCAATTTATGATGGGCCTACGTCCCAGATGCCATTTATCAAGTTTCGTGAAAATCTGCCCAGTGGTTCTGGAGAAGACTATTTTTGAAGGGTTTTTACCATATATGGCTTGGCGGCCATTTTGGTCATGTGACCTGGACCCCATGAGCAAATTTTGGTTTCCCCCATCCCATAGAGGCTCCATATGAAATTTGACTTCAATCGGCCCAACTGTTTTCGAGGAGAAGCAGTTCGAAAATTTTCACATTTTTCGCCTCGGCGAGGCTATACTAAATGGAATGTAATATTTCTCAAGTTCATTGGTTAAATCTCATTGATATCTATCAGTATGCCAAAAATTGTTTAAATATTCCAACAAAAGCATATGTGTCAAAGTTTGACCTAGGCACAAAGAAGGTCAAGGTCAACCCAGGGTCCCCATTTTAGCAATTTATGATGGGCCTACATCCCAGATGCTATTTATCAAGTTTCGTGGAAATCTGCCCAGCGGTTCTGGAGGAGACTATTTTTGAAGGGTTTTTACCATATATGGCTTGGCGGCCATTTTGGTCATGTGACCTGGACCCATGAGCAAATTTTGGTTTCTCCCATCCCATAGAGGCTCTATATGAAATTTGACTTCAATCGGCCCAACGATTTCCAAGGAGAAGTAGTTTGAAAATTTTCACATTTTTCGCCTCGGCGAGGCTATACTAAATGGAATGTAAAATTTCGCAAGTTAATTGGTTAGATCTCACTGATATCTATCAGTATGCCAAAAATTGTTTAAATATTCCAAGCGGTTAAGTCACTATGACCAATTTTCACAAACGGATTATGGACGGAAAGACAGACAGACCATATATGGCTTGGCGGCCATTTTGGTCATGTGACCTGGACCCCATGAGCAAATTTTGATTTCTCCCATCCCATAGAGGCTCCATATGAAATTTGACTTCAATCGGCCCAACAGTTTCCAAGTAGAAGCAGTTCGAAAATTTTCACATTTTTCGCCTCGGCGAGGCTATACTAAATGGAATGTAATATTTCGCAAGTTCATTGGTTAGATCTCATTGATATCTATCAGTATGCCAAAAATTGTTTAAATATTCCAAGCGGTTAAGTCACTATCACCAATTTTCACAAACGGGTTACGGACGGACAGACAGACTGACAGACTGACAGAAAGACACGGTGATTTTAGGGCACTCTTAGAAATCAACCGACTTCAGTCGGTCTCTTTTTCTGCTGGTCGTGCAATCTATAAACGTATGTAATATGAAATTCATAAATAATTTTCATTATATTTATATACAAAGTAGATTTGGTTTGTGTATGGCATTGAAATTTTCATTCATTGAACAGTGGAAAAGGTGACAAAGTAATATAATATGTCTCCCCACCGGGAGCATAAAAACATGATCAGCAAGGCGGTTTTACTCCAGGAAGAGACCCTCTATGCACAGATGAAGGTATAGCAACAGGCAAAATGGAGTGTTAATTTTCTGTATCTTTGAAACAAACTGGATCTATCATGAAAAGTTATTAATAACTCACACATTGTACTGTCACAGGATGGTATGAGTTTTATACAAAGGCAATGAATTTATGTTCTTTTTTGACTGTTTTGTCCTTGACCTGGGTACATGGCATCTAACAGTTGCACTCTGCACATTCTGTAGAAACGGTGAAGATCTTATACAAGTTTCATGAAAATTGTAAATCTTCACACCGTAATTTGAAATTGATACAAAATGTCTACAGATGGACCAAACAACCTTCATCTTTCTTACCTGGTACGTCTGCGATCACCCTTTTGAGGATATTCATTGTTAGTGTTCGTTTCAGATGAAAACATTTGTTAATTTGTTTTGGAGTTTTATGGCCCAGCCAACACTAGGTCATTTTTGAGCCAGTCAGTTTAACTAACCACACTTCCCTGACAGGCTTATACATAAAAGGTAAACCAGTGCAGTGCACATTCTTTAGCCAGAAATTGACAGCTGCCCTTCTTGAATAAGCATAAGAGAGAGAAAGACTGTGGAAAAGATTTCCTGATAAATTACCATTTAAGATCATAAAAAATATTTTTCATGATCAATCTTCACAAATGAATGTTGCCAACCCCTGCAGGTATCAAACCTGTGACCTGATCACCAGCCAGAAGAGCATCCAACAGAGACACAAAGGCCGGCTCAAATGAACTAGTTTTATTAGAGAAACTATCATTAATATTCTAAAGCAACAATAAACACTATCCCGGGTACGACTATAAACAACACCAATATTACTCTTCACCAAGCTGTAAACGACAGATATTCATGGATTTGAAATGATGCCTTGAACCTGAAAAAAAAAATCATAGTGTCAATATTATCAAAACAATTGTTAACATTATCTTCAATTCTGTTTTCTATTACTACACAAGTACAACAATGTATAATTTCCTTCATATTACCATGCATAAAACAACTTGTTTTAGGCTTTGGAGATTTTCAATGAAGGTAAACCGTGAAAAAAGTCTCTTAATGATTAAGTTTTCACTAAAGTAATTTAATACATTCTGAAAGCTCCCAAAAACTTTACCAATATTTTAAAAGTGCACTCCAGAGCAGGGGCATTCATTGCCCAAGGGCTATAATTTGAACAATTTTGGCAGAGGTCCACTAGCTAAGGCTTCAAACTAAATACATGTATCAAAGACCTAGGCCTTGTTGTTGCAGAAAAGATTTCTAAAGATTTTCCCTATATAAGTCTATGTAAAAATTTGAACAATCTTGAAAGAGGTCCACTAGACAAAGTTTCATAACAAATATCAAAGACTAAGCCTTCTTATTTCAGACAAGAAGATTTTTAAAGGTTTTCCCCATATAAATCTATGAAAAACCAAAGGACCCAGGGGCGGGGGCATTTTTGGCTATTCTCTGAACAATCTTGATAGAGGTCTACTAGACAAATATCAAAAACCTGCGCCTTACAGTTTCAGAGAAGATTTTAAAAATTTTCCCTATATAAGTCTATGTAAAAACAGTGGGTCCTGGGGCGGGGGCATTTTTGGCCTGAGGGCTGTAAATTTAACAATCTTGATAGAGGTTCACTACAAAGCCTCATACCAAATATCAAAGACATGAGCCTTGTGGTTTCAGAAAAGAAGATTTTCCCTATAAAAGTCTATGTTTAAAAGATTAGACAAAACTACATACCAAATATCAACGACGTTTCAGACAAGAAGATTTTTTAAACGTTTTCCTAAATAAGAAGTCTTTGTAAAACTAAAGGGTCCCAGGGCTGGGCAATATTGCCCCAGAGGCTATTATTTGAACATTCCTGATTGAGGTTCACTAGACAAAGCTTCATACTAAATATCAAAGACCTGAGGCTTCTGGTTTTAGATAAGAAGATTTTTAAAGGTTTTCCTTATATTTACATAAGTCTATGAAAAACCAAAAGGCCAGGAGTGGGGGCATTTTTAGCCCAAGGGCTATCATTTAAAAAAAAAATAATAATAAATAATAATCAACCTTATTTATAGAGGGTAACACATTTAGTACTAGTACTAATTTTCCATGTGGCCCTCTTTTTCTGGGTAGGAACCAGTACTAAGTAACAAGTGGGCCCGGGGGAGGGCCATTATTGACCCCAGGGCTATAATGTGCATAATGTTGAGGGATGTCTAAAAAGGTGAAGCTTCATACCAAATATCAACAAAGGCTATAATTTGAACAATCTTGGCAAAAGTCCACTAGATGAAGCTACAAACCAAATATCAAAGACCTGGGCCTTGCGGTTTCAGAGAAGATTTTTTAAAGATATTCCCTGCATAAGCCTATGTGAAATCAAATGGCCCCAGGGTGAGGGCATTTTTGGCCTCAGGGCTATAATTTAAACAATCTTGATAGAGGTCCACTAGATGAAGCTTCACACCAAATATCAAAGACCTGGGCCTTGCTGTTCAGAGAAGAAAATTTTCAAAGAATATCTCTATATTATATAAGTCTATGTAAAACCAAAGGGCCCCAGGGCAGGGGCATTTGTGGCCCGAGGGCTATAATTTGAACAATCTTTGTAGAGGTCCACTAGTTGAAGCTCCAAACCAAATATCAAACACATGGGCCTTGCAGTTTCTGAGAAGAAGATTTTTAAAGGTTTCCCTATATAAGTCTATGTAAAACCAAAGATCTCGGAGCGGGGGCATTTTTGGCCCCAGGGCTATAATTTGAATAATCTTGATAGAGGTCCACTAGATGAAATTTCACACCAAATATCAAAGACCTAGGCCTTGTGGTTTCACAGAAGAATATTTTAAAGATTTTCCCTTTATAAGTCTTATGTAAAACCAAAGGGCCCCCGAGGCGGGGGCATTTTTGGCCCCAGTGCTAAAATTTGAACAATCTTGGTAGAGGTCCACTAGATGAAGCTTCATAGCAAATATCAAAGACCTAGGCCTTGTGGTTTCAGAGAAGATGATTTTTAAAGATTTTCCCTATATAATTCTATGTAAAACCAAAGGGCCCCGGAGCAAGGCATTTTTGGCCCCAGGGCTATAATTTAATCTTGGTAGAGGTCAACAAGATGAAGCTTCATACCAAATATCAAAGACCTGGGCCTTGCGGTTTCAGAGAAAAAGATTTTTAAAGATTTTCCCTTTATAAGCCTATGTAAAACCAAAGGGTACCGAGGTGGGGCCATTTTTGGCCCCAGTACTATAATTTGAACCATCTTGATAGAGGTCCACTAGAGGAAGCTTCACACCAAATATCAAAGACCATGGCCTTGCTGTTTCAGAAGAAGATTTTTAAGGAATATCTCTATATAAGTCTATGTAAAACCAAAGGGCCCAGGTCGGGGGCAGTTTTGGCCCTAGCACTATAATTTGAACAATCTTGGTAGGGGTCCACTAGATGAAGCTTCATACCAAATAGCAAAGACCTGGCCCTTGGGGTTTCCGAGAAGAAGATTTTTAAAGATTTTCCCCATATAAGCCCATGTAAAACCATAGGGCCCGGGGCGGTGGCATTTTTAGCCCAAGCACTATAATTTGAACAATCTTGGTAGGAGTCCACTAGATGAAGCTTCATACTAAATAGCAAAGACCTGGGCCTTGCGGTTTCAGAGAAGAAGATTTTTAAAGATTTTCCCTATATAAGCCCATTTAAAACCAAAGGGCCCCGGAGTAGGGGGGGGGAGGATGAAGGACCATGGCCTTGTGGGATGAAGCTTCATACCAAATATCAAAGACATGGGCCTTACGGTTTCAGAGAAGAAAATTTTTAAAGATTTTCCCTATATAAGCCCATGTAAAACCAAAGGGCCCCGGAGCGGGGGCATATTTGACCCCACCACTATAATTTGAACAATCTTGGTAGGGGTCCCCTAGATGAAGCTCAATACCAAATATCAAAGACCTGGGCCTTACGGTTTCAGAGAAGAAGATTTTTAAAGCTCTTCCCTATATAAGCCCATGTAAAACCAAAGGGCCCTGGAGCGGGGGCATTTTTGGCCCCAGCACTATAATTTGAACAATCTTGGTAGGGGTCCACTAGATGAAGCTTCATACCAAATATCAAAGACCTGGGCCTTGCGGTTTCAGAGAAGAAGATTTTTAAAGATTTACCCTATATAAGCCCATGTAAAACCAAAGGGCCCCGGAGCGGGGGCATTTTTGGCCCCAGCACTATAATTTGAACAATCTTGGTAGGGGTCCACTAGATGAAGCTTCAAACCAAATATCAAAGACCTGGGCCTTACGGTTTCAGAGAAGAAGATTTTTAAAGATTTTCCCTATATAAGCCCATGTAAAACCAAAGGGCCCTGGAGCGGGGGCATTTTTGGCCCCAGCACTATAATTTGAACAATCTTGGTAGGGGTCCACCAGATGAAGCTTCATACCAAATATCAAAGACCTGGGCCTTGTGGTTTCAGAGAAGAAGATTTTTTAAGTTTTTGGTGAAAAAAATCTCTATTTGGCTCCTATGACCTACATGTGCAACGGACCGGAACCATTTGAACAACTTTGAAAGGGGACCACCTAAGGATCATTCCTGTGAAGTTTGGTCAAAATCCGATCAGTGGTTTAGGAGGAGATGTCGTTTAAAGAATTGTTTACGGACGCACGCACGGACGCACGGACGGACGGACGGACGGACGACGGACGAAAAGTGATCCCAAAAGCTCACCTCGTCACTACGTGACGGTGAGCTAAAAATAAGTTATTAAGATGAGCCCAAATTATGCCAGTCCCATCTAATGTTCCCCTTACACTTTATTGAGACCCATCCGCTACTAAGACCATTTCTGGAGACTCCTAAAGGTGGCCCTGATGTAGAAAGGGGCCGGAGTTATGACCCTTTATAAAAATTCAATCAACCAAAATGGATAAGGAAAAAAAGGAATAATGAATTAAGGAAAAAGGAATAGCGGAAAAGGGAATACGGAAAAAGGGAATAGGGAAAAAGAAAATGGAACTAACTTAACAATCATTCTATTAAGCCGTCAAACACATCATGAGAACACGCATATATAATTTTGACCCCTTGAACCTCACTTTTATATTGTAAAAATGTGGTTTACAGGGGTAAACCTTATTTTTTCTTATTGCTAGTCTAAAGTATAGATTGTGGGTACTCGTTAGAACCGCCTCATCGAGGCGGTTCTAACGAGTGCCCACAGTCTATATTTTGAGGAGAAATACGAAAAAAATCACAATTTTTTATCTTAAAATTTTCATTTTTTCGGTGATAAAGGTTACAATGTATTTGTATGGGCGTGTTTTCGTAATGATTCCCTCAATACCAACCGTGATAAAGTTAAATGTTCAAAAAAGGGTTATCAATCCCTTGGATGCAAAGACTACAATGCAGAACTGAAAGCCATGGTGTCTTCAAATTCTTTTTTCTGGGCCAGTATGACAAGTAATATCATCAAATCAGTCCCAATTATTCTATAAATCATTAATTACAAGCTTAGACATGTCTATTTTAATCGTTTAAAGGTAAAGATCATCTTTTCAAATCCAAATAAAAGACATGCTTACTGAAAATAAAATCGTGTTCACACTGGCGATAAATGGCGAAAGACTTTTTTTTTGTTTGTTTGTTGTTTTTTTTAGCCAACCACCGGTCGAGTGCCGGCAAATAGTATGACTGGGTTCTGACGTAGTGCTTGGATGTGACGCTTTTCAACTATAGCCATTATTTACACGTATTAAAAGCAATTTTCACCACCTTTTTCTAGTGCTCATAAATTCTATTTGAACTATTTTCAGGACGTTTTTGGGTCGGGTGTCTGTCAATCGGTCAAAAGTTACTTAGCCTACGGTGAAGTAGTTTTACGTTGCTGATGTACATGCGACTGCCACTGATTTGTATAAAACCCAGGAAAATGTTATATAAGAAATAGAGCCACTGTAGCAATGATTTGTTGAGTAATATACCACTGTTTGGAGGTCAGTTTTAAGGTAGATCACATCACGAGCGCTTAGCGCGAGTGATTTATCTACTTAGACCGACAAACTATGACATATTTCTCAACAAATCACACATTAGAGGAGATCTGTTTCGATTCTAACACACTGAAAGTCGTTCTGTGGTCTCATTAGTCAACTTAGAACACACAAACAGTAGCATTTCTCAAATATGATTAAGATTGGTCAGTGTCGGTAATGGTTATGAAACATCAATTCCTGTTGTTTAGAATAATAATCAACTTATCGCTACGTCGTATATATATTATTTAAAGAGACTTCTTGTCTTGAGTGTTTTATTTTGGAACTAGTGCCAGGCATTATCATATCGCCTGTACAAGACCACGTAATGGCACTACTCCAACTGTACCAGCAATCGTGTTCATGTTTCCTGAACGCACCCGCCTATCGGGGCTTGCAGAAATAGATCGGGCTGCACAGTGTTTCCACGCAGGGATGAAACCGACCACAAATTAGTACTGGTAAACCACTTAGAAGGTCTAAGCCTGTCCAGGCAAAGTGGTGCGTGTCGGATCGCCCCTGTTTTTGGTTTCATTGAACGGCAGGGCTTGAGATCATAGTGTCATTATATCTCAATGTCGGGTAAAACTCGCACAATATCGGAAGCAACGTCTCCCAAAAGACCTAATTGTGTTGATGGGGACGTTTAACCCCAAATAAAACAAACAAATCATGTTCCCAGGACCCCGTCTTGCCGAAACGATGCACAAAAAGGAGTTCGGGTTTTATGAACACAGAATCTAGCAAATTTATGTATCAACGGACATTGTATACATGTGTGTTTGTACGTGTACTAAGTAATCATCCAAAATACATTATATATTTGAACATTTGGGTCGGCCCCACCGAGAGGGGATGCAATAGAATAAAATATTTGTCTGCCTGCCATATCGCATGACCAACACGTGACCAGCCTGCGCTCGCCAACAGCCCACCGGGCGGGGTGTGTTTGTATAAGAGAAATATAGTACTTAAAACGTACAACACAAAATGAACAAGTGTCTGTGGATTCCTGCAATAATAATTGCCGCGGAGAATTCTGTGGGCGACACAATAGTGTCAGTAAGAGGGTAGGAAGAACGGAACCACTACTATGCACAAACTGTGGAGTGTCGGTGAAAACACACCATCTACTTTGTATGCAATGTGATGTTTTTTTTTTTTTTTTTTTTTGGTTTCGGTTTTACGGCCCTTTCAAGATTATTTCACTCATATCGAGCCGATCGTTAATCAGAGGTGGGCGAAAACCGGAGTACCCGGAGAAAAACCACCTGACCTTCCGTTGCAGAACTTGGCGTCTCACATGTGACCCGAGCGAGGCTCGAACCACAGCGGTGGGAGACCTAATGATCAAGAGTCAGCGCTCTTAAGCACTAGGCCACGGAGGCGCGTGCAATGTGGTGTTAAATCAGTTATTACCATAAATTACATAAACCGGAATCGAAGAACTCAAAAAGAGTTTAGACGACTATCTGCCATTTGTATCTAGTATGGTTAAAAAATGTTTAGATGGTTATATTCTAATTTATTTCCTACTAGAGAATTGTTAATATATAAGTAAAGTCCAACAAAAATGCTGAAAGATTTTCTACTGTATTTTCTATTAGAGAATTGTTAGTATATAAGTAAAGTTAAAGATAAATGCTGAAAGATTTTTACTGTATTTCCTATTAGAGAATTGTTAGTATATAGATAAAGGTTAACGATAAATGCTGAAAGATTTTCTACTGTATTTCCTATTAGAGAATTGTTAGTATATAGGTAAAGTTAAAGATACAGTAACATGGCTACTATGGATGAATACGAGTACATAGAGCAGTTACTGGCAGAAATACCTGATGATAATTCGAGTCTCCATGCATGATGTGGTTCAAAACATCTTGGATGAGCCTATCCCAGACTCTGTCAAAGGGCGCCTGTTAAAACCCTTACAGCCTGAAAAATATCGACCTACCCAACAACCACGCAAAAAGAAGGCCACCAAAAGAAAAGCCATCGAAGAGAAATTTGACCCTATCTCCCGCGAGAAAGTCCTGAGATCCGTCATGGAATATCAGGATGAGATCCTGGATTAGTTTACATCTGCTGAGCAACAGCTAGTCTTCAGGCAGACCCCTTGGGTTATTGGTGACTCCTTGAGGGGCTGGCAGATGGACGTGCCTGCCAAAAATCCTCATAGTGCAGACCCAAGGGATTTCCTCGAGGCTGTGGTGCCCCAAATCAGTAGCAAGCTCGAGGAAGAGATCGAGGCGCTGGGTGGTGTGAAGTTCCAGTTGGCTCACAAGGTTCAGCTTCGGAAGGACAAACCAGACGGTAGTGAGGAGTACACAACCCCCGTGCTGCGCCACAAACAGGAGGCCCTTCTCTAGGCCAGCGAAATCAATGGCGGCTCTCAATAAAACCTTCCTACAGATCCAAGAAACACTCGAAAAGTGGACGCAGAGAGGGTCTGACTGGGTTGTAGATCAGGTACAGACCCTTTGGCTGGACATTGCCAGATATCAGCCTCTTCGGGGTAGGTCCTATATTCCACTCCCAGCAGAATTAAGATATAATTGGGCACTGGTTAACATAAAGAACAAGGACCAGGACTGCTTTCGATGGACGCTCCGAGCGGCTCGGGCAAATCCATCACCACCACATCTTCCAGAGAGACCAAGTTGGTATCCTACCAATGATTGTATGAACTTAGAAGGGATTGATAGTCCCACACCCATCTCACAGATACCAAAATTTGAGCGGCAGAACAACTTAGCCATCAATGTCTTTGGCTGGGACAAGGGCATCACTGTCCTTCGTCTCAGCACACAACCACAAGAGACACCAAAATTCAATATGCTGCTGATCAGTGCAAATAAAAATCACTACACCTGGATAAAGAACTTCAACCGCCTCTTATTTAACCAGAGCAAGCACCCAAAAAAGAAGCACTTCTGTGAGCGCTGTCTTCATGTCTACACGAGGGAAGACCTGCTGGAGGCCCACAAGCTCGAGTGCGAAGGCATCGGTCCAGGTGGAGATGCCAGAGGAGGGTAAAACCAAGCTCACCTTCCAGAACCACCACAAGCAGCAACCAACCCCATTTGTCAACTATGCAGACTTTGAGGCTCTCACCACCAAGATCGAGGGCCCCGAACGCGATCCTACAAAAAGTAACACCCAACGAACACAACAACATGAGGCTTGCAGCTACTGCTATATCGTTGTGCGGTGTGATGGTACAGCCGCCGGTCGAGTATCGCGGCCCAAATGCAACAGAGCACTTCTTAAAATCACTCAAGGAGGAGGAGCGCAAGATTAAGAGGGTTCTAGCCAACCCTAAAAACATAAGGATGACACGAAAGGACTACCAGGCCAATAACAATGCCGCGAATTGCTATTTATACCGCAATCAGGCATTCTAGTAACCTAATAAAGGGGGTCGAATAACTGCACGCTATAATCGCTAGTGACCTATAATACCTTCTACTGACCTATAATACCTTCTACTGACCTATAATACGTCTAGTGACCGTATATAGACCGGACCTACTTTTCAGGTCACTAATTTACAACTGTAAACAATAACGTGCAACCTTTCATAGATGGGAAAACAACGAAACTGCAAGTTAAAATCTTTTCAACATTTATTTGAAGAGATTTTCAGAAATTTCAGCTAAATTCTTACCTTCTCGGCCTTTCCTGGTTTGAACAGCCCGTTGGAATAACTGCGCACTGCTACTGCAGTTGCGTCTCAACCTCGAAAATAATTTCAAAAGCTAAAATAAACTATTTATTTGCAGATTTTCATACAGAATGTAAAGCGCTGAGAAACTTTTATTCGAGCGTCCATGTTGTTTCCTGCGTCTTTGTGGCGAGACGACGTCAGAAACTTTGCACTAGTTGACGTCAAGTTATACTACGTGTGCGCGCCATGGCACCGAATGTCGTTTAACATGACTCACTGTCTGCTGTCGTTTTTGCTTAAATTTGCTAAATTATTGCAAAACCCCTTGGTTGTTTTGAATTGCGGTATAAACTAATTACATGATTAGTGTCTTTAATAATAAAATATAATCGGTTCGCCGCGACAATTTTATAGGGGCTCGCTAAAAGCGGTGACTCTGTCCGCGACCACTGTCATATCACAGGAAAATATCGCGGGCAGCTCACAACGCCTGCAACTTTAAGCTAAGGCTAAGCCTAAAGACCACCGTTATTCCTGTGGTGTTCCACAACCTCAGAGGGTACGACTCCCACCTGCTCATGCAGGCCATCTCGAGGGTCGAAGGCAGAGTCTCCTGCATCCCAAATGACACAGAAAAGTGCATCTCCTTCTCTCTCGGGCAGCTCCGTTTCATCGATAGCGCCCAGTTCCTGCTCGCTTCCCTCGACAAACTGGTGGCGTCAAACCGACCAGAGTCTTTCAAGATCACGTCCCAATACGAACTAAACCGTCAGAGGCTCCTGCTCTGGCCCGGAAGGGCGTCTACCCCTACGAGTATATGGACTCCTTGGACCGTTTCGTCGAGACCAAGCTCCCTCCGAAAGAGGTATTCTACAGCAAGCTCACCGACGAGCACATCAGCGACGACGACTACGCCCACGCGCATAAAGTATTGGGGGTCTGTGGGTGTAAGACCCTGGGGGACTACCACGACCTCTACAATCGCACAGATGTTCTCCTGCTGGCAGATGTCTTTGAGGAATTCCGAAAGACATCCCTGACGCAGTACGGTTTAGAACCAGCGCACTACTACACAAGTCTCGGGCTTTCATGGGACGCCCTCCTCAAAAAGACAGGAGTGGAGCCCGAGCTGCTTACAGACTACGACAAACACCTGTTTGTCGAGAAGGGGATGCGCGGAGGTATCTCGATGGTATCAAAACGGTATGCCAAGGCCAACAATCCTCAGGTCGTGGATTATGACCCAGAAAACCCAGTAGCCATATCTTATTTCTCGATGCGAACAATCTCTATGGATGGGCTATGAGCCAGGGCCTCCCCATCAGAGACTTCCAGTGGATCAGTGTATCGGGACTCGCAGAAACCATTGCAGAACTACCCGCAGACAATGAAGAGGGCTATATCCTAGAGGTAGATATGGAATATCCAGCGGAGCTGCACAAGGCACACAATGGGCCTCCCCATCAGAGACTTCCAGTGGATAAGTGTATCGGGACTCGCAGAAACCATTGCAGAACTACCCGCAGACAATGAAGAGGGCTATATCCTAGAGGTAGATATGGAATATCCAGCGGAGCTGCACAAGGCACACAATGCCTACCCGCTAGCACCAGAGCGCCTAGTGGTCAAGAAGGAGTGGATGTCGGAGTACCAGCGCGAACTTCTCGATGAAGCTTTGTGGGGGGGAGCACCTACTGAGGTTGAGAAGTTGGTACCCAACCTTCGCAACAAAGACCGTTACGTGCTCCACTATCGGAATCTCCAGCTATACATGTCTCTGGGTATGCGTCTAACCAAGATTCATCGTGCCCTCCGGTTCCAGCAGAGCCCCTGGATGAAGCCCTACATCCGGATGAATACTGAGCTGGTCCGCGCCAACGAGGAAGATAAACTCATGCGTCTCATCGCCAGCCCAGCCTTTGCCAGAGCCAACATCTTCGACGATGATCTTGCAGTAGTCCAGATGCTAAAGAGCCGTCTAGAGCATTCAGGACCATTCAAAAACCCTAATGTGCGATTTCTATTACAAACGGCTCCAGAGGCAGTACAAAGACCGCTGCCAGCTCCTCTAAACGGACACCGACAGCCTGCTCCTGAAAATCGAGACAGAGGATGTCTACGAGGACATGGCCAAGCACCAGGATATCTACGACACGTCTGACTACTCGAAAGACCCGAAAGACCACCCGCTGCACAGCACAGAGAACAAGAAGGTTCTCGGAAAGATGAAGGACGAGTGCGCCGGACAGTCAATAGCCGAATATGTGGGCCTGCGGCCGAAGATGTACTCCATCCTTCAGGCATCTGGAAAGAACATCAAGAAGGCCAAGGGTGTGAGAAAAGCAACTGTCAAGAAGCGCATCAGGCATGAGCAGTTCAAAGAGGCTCTCTTTGAGAAGCAACTCTTCCGCCATGGCATGGATATTCTTGGGTCGGAGCGTCACCGCATCTACGGGCAGCATCTCAACAAGGTGTCGCTGTCGCCCTTCGATTCCAAGCGTTGGATCGCAGAAAACGGAGTTGACACACAGGCTTATGGTTACAAAGATTACTTCACACAACAAGATATGGACGCGTTCGTTGAGGAACTGGGGCAGTCCATCTAAAGAACTCTGAAATCATAGGATAAACGATGGCTCCCAAGAGAGTTCTAACCCAGGAGGAGATCCAGGAAATCAAGGCCCTGCGAGGTAAGGCGCCTGTGAGTAGGGTGAAGAAGCAGTTCGGCGTCGGCGCTGCGAGGGTTCAGATGCTCTGGGCAGAGGAGGAGACACCCAATGCCGCAACAGAGGAGGAGACACCCAATGCCGCTACAGAGAAGGCAGAAAGAGAGGAGATCGTCGTCGACGATCTACGATTGTTGCTACGCGATAGCATCGGCCAAGCCAAGTCGGCAAATGGGCCGACCATCAACGAATTCTATGAGCTCCTAAAGAAAAGCCCGAGTCGGTTTGAAACCACCACAGAGAAGGTGTCGATTTCGTTGACGGAGATAATTGCCTCTCTGAAGCGGTACGAGGCGGCGAGCGGAGGCAATGTGATCTCCGAGAATATTGGAAAATCCATCGGAACCTTCTATACCCTGCTGTATGAAGTCGCTCGAATCTCTCACAGAGCAGGCCGCAGATGTGTTGGTGGGTGTGTCTTCCGCTATAGACGGATATGAGGTCGAGCCGCCGAACCCCTCGTAGTAGAGAAACTGGTGGATATGGCTGAAAGATGGGTATACTTGTCTCTTCATAGCAATTGTCTGTGCTGTGTTCGCTACGCCGGCAACTACAGACTCCCCAGAACCTCGAGATACTGCAGGCGAAAGTTCCGAGACCAAAGACCACTGAAGTAGGACGTAAACCAAACGGATTAATTGTCACCCCGGTAGATGGATTCGAGCTCAGCGCTTGAGAACCCCATCCGGAGGAAGCTGAGTGTCCGGTGGCCAACAAGGAGTTCTTCGCGCACAAAAACCGCGCTGAGGTCCATCCTGCAAGAAATACACCAAGGGCTCGTCGGGATTTATCACTGTGCGCCCGATCCGGTGCACATCCAGGGACCATATGGGATCAGTCGCTCGCCGGTGCCCCCTTCAAGTTCGCCAGGCTGGTACAAATAACGAACGCCGACGCCGAAGGGAATTATTGTCTCCTCGAGACCAACAGGACGACCAGGAACTCCAGAGGAGGGCTTTTGTGCCACCGATCGCGCCCTTATGGCCTCAGATGGCTTTTTGCCGGTCAGTCGGATGACCTCACCATTCAAGGCTGTCACAACGGCAGGCAACCTTTTCGCCCACTCTGTAGACCGCTGACTAGAAGTGAGTCCTATCTCCTGAGCGTACTGGTGCCCAAAGAGCCGCTCAGCCAAGGTACGATTGAAGCGCTCAACAGTGCCCTGGTCCGGATGGATGTCCCGATGAACCTGGACAGAGTGCTTTGCCAACAGCTGGCTGACAGAGCCCATGAACTCACGACCGGGGTCGACATGGAGCAATTTGGGCCACCTCAACGGGCCTCGCCTGTAGATGCGAGACAAAGCTTCAGCAACCTCTTTGGCTTCTTTAGTGGCCAGAAGCTCAGCTTCTTTGAAGCGTGAGGCTACATCAACCACGGTAAGATAGTATTTGAACATGCGCTTGCGAACACGGTCGTGTGGCAGAAAGAGCAGGTCAGCTTGATGGACCTCGTTCGGCTTGGTGATGTCGAATTTGGGTCGTGGAACGTGCTGCGGGGCGGCGAGGTAGATCTGCCAGATGGCCTGCTTCTTCCACCAAGCTCGAGCCTTATCTTCTGAGGTCTTAGCCGCATAAGCCAGCTTCTTTATGACCTCAAGACCCCTCCAGTAACCCTTTGGGCTGTAATAAATATCCGCAAGGCGCCGATCCATGTATTTATTGTTGCTTTGTTAGCATTAAGTCTCTAACGGAAACAACTGCTGAGGAATTGTCTAGGCAGCCTGCACCTACAAGAAATATTCAGGTGCCACTGTGACCAGATTTGTCCAACTCTTCCGACAGCTTGGTACGGGCCATCATTAACGCCTCGTCTCTCGCACGTTGAAACAACTCCTTTTTTTTCCTCCTCCGACAAACCAACAGTATGTTTCCGGCGCTGACGAATTTCTTCTTTCATCTGATCGAACTTGTCGATTTCACTCAGAATCAGGCGAAATTCTGATATATCATCGTCGTTCAGCGCGATAGAAATGCGGTCGGCGATTGAGTTTAGCTTCGACTCAGCCAAGATACGAATCTCGTCGTGTTTTTTGGCTTTTGTTTGGAGTTTTCGTCCAATACATTTCCCGCCAACGCCAAGCAACCCACACACAATCGCCCAAGCTCCAAGGCCAATGGCGACAGGCGTCGCGATGAAAGTTGACAAGAGCCAGCCCTGCGCCAGTCGCAGTAAGCGTGGTATCAATCGCATCAACAACATTAGCCCCACGTCTGTATTTCTTGTACAGCGAGGGTCTGAAGTCTCGTTCTTTTTCGAGACGGAATTTAACCTCGGCCACGTGCTGAAGGCGGTGTTTGTCTCCGGTTTCAAGTCCTGGGTAGAGGCCCATCGTGTACTACCCCTCGAGCTGGATGGGTTTAAATATACTACTGGCTAATAATGACTATAGCTTGGTCTGCTGTGAGCGCACCGGGCGTAAATCGCAGCCTTTTGAGTGACACTGGACCTATAAAAATATTATGTAGGTCTAAATGACGGTATTCAACTTAGTGTTGGATTCCTTCAAGAGTGAACTGCACTCGAGGCGTTTCTTGTACTTGTATATAAATCCCAACTTCTTTATTAGCATTTGCTTGACTCCACTTGAGCTTGATGCCGGGCAACACATCAACAAAGTCGTCGGGTCTACCTCCGAGAATTAGATCAAGGATAATCGATGATGTTGGCAAGTTCATACCAATGATTCCCGCTGGGGAGAATTCGAAGACTATTTTGAGAATTCCCTGCCGGTCGTTGCTTTTCTTTAGCACGTTATCTTCGAAAACGACAATGTTCTTCGTCCCGGGGATATACGAGCACAGTCGAGTTCCACTATTCACTACCTTCCTAACTTTGTGCTGCTTTCCAGTCACAACGTACGGGGACGAGATTTGTATGTCAATAAGCCACCCTGTTTGTTGGACGAGGTCCGCAAAAGCATCCCATTTGCTCCCAGTGAAGGCCAGCGTATGAACCCGCTTTGAAACGGCATGTGAGGTATCTACGTCGCCGAGATGACCGAATGCTAATGACCCCGCTTGGGCGACCTCTTTTCTTTTGTAGACCCCATCAGAGAGCTGGAAGGCGTACAATCGATCTTCCTTCCGTCCCTATCGAACCCTTCAGTGTCACCAAGCTCAGCCAAAGCCACCCCAGGGCATTTTCTGACCCCAACGGGGCCGCTTGCGTCAACCATTCTTTATATGTAGGGTTGCGCTCATATACTCGAATGGTAACATCTGCCCGTTGGTATCTCTAAGTGAGATAGTTAGCTGTGAAACAGGCCCTGACGACAACCTTTTGTACTGTAATACAGGAAATGATTCAGTTCTACCAGATCCACACTTTTCGTTCTCGACAGGGACAGAACTAAGCAGTGTAGAGGGGCGATCGTTATGCAGATTGTCTGAAGTACTTAATGCAGCAAGATGAAAGTAGACCTCACGATGGACGGCCAGCTTGTGTGGCTCATTTGCAGTGAACTTCTTGGTGCGGCCTCCTTCCAAGTAATGGCCATTGTCATTGATCAGCGCCAAGGGAGGGGGTTTGAAAGTATTGTCGGAAAAGCCTAAGATATTAGCTAATTCGCCATTCATTGTTATAACTTCTCCGGGCTTTACCGTTAATTGCAGTAGATCTGACGGTTCATCTAGAGTGAGTTCGGCGTTCAACCGCTGAAACACCTTTTCGTTCAACTCACAGACGTTATAATACCCGTCAGGTATTGTTTTTTCAGTATTTTTATTTGAGACCTTATTGCTCGTTTTCGTCGTGCATATGTTGTACCACCAGTGATAATTCGTCAACTCGCAGAGAGCAATCTCTCGCTCACCCGCAGACAGGGCCCTGGCAAGATTGATTGGCACATCATTTTGAACGTCAATGAGTGTGATGTACATGATAATAAAATTATTAAACACCAATATGGGTATGGATACAAAGGCGTTTACGTTTAATAGCTCGGCAAAATATCAGGCAGGCGGCCATTTCAAATATAAAGAGTCAGCGACAGGGGCGCCCAACCTAGTCATAATGGTCGACGATAAGGGAAGTAAGTTCCTTCGAAGTACCAGGACGTCTTCGCCGATTATCAAAACCCTCCTCTTACCGGGGATGTCACTATGGCAAACAAGGCGTGGGACAGCTGGTTGGATACTCCCTTCAGCTGGTGGCAGTGCCAGCTGAACTTTGCGGTTTGGTGCGCAACCGCTGGATGTGGTGTTTCATTCCAGGACCATCTCCAAGTAGAGGAGCCCCTTCTTGCAAGCCTGTATTGCTTTCATGTCTATTATACGACGAGGCGTCTGCTTGAGGAGCTAAAAGTCGCCCTCCCTGGGGAAAAGTCCAATTCATGGTTCGATAACCAGTTTGACGCCAAGGCCTACAAGCGGCTTTGCGAGGAGTTCGCCGTTTCACCTGATACGAATTGGAGGCAGAAGTTAGACCACGGGTATCAAGGCCTCGGATCTTTTGTTGGTACCTTCATAACCCCGGGAAAATACCCCTTCTTTCACCCGAAGGACTCCATACGTGATAACCGGGATATTTCAAAGGCGTGGACGATGTTCATTCTCGATAAATCAGAGGGTTCACGCAAGCGGGTGTCGAGCGCCTCAACGACTCGATTCGGACTTACGTTTGGGCAATCCTGGGAGCGCAAGCTCAAACCCGTTCCAACATTCTAAAAGTCGGGACGGGGTTCGACGCCCAAAAGCAGTTTACGGCGAATCTCGAAGACGCCATCGCCTCACCCGTCGACATCCCCAGCAGCATCGATCGCTATCAAAAGACGTTGCAATATGCATCCACACTACTGGATTACGTCTGCGGGAGAGCGCTCTGCTTGATGCCGAGCGACATGGCACTCCATCCCGGCAATGTCCGAGGTAACAATAACCAAATCCAAATAGCGGGGTCAGACGCTGTCATCGGCCACAACCCAGAAATAACCAAGGCAGCACCGATCAGCGCCAACAGTGCTGGCAGCGATAGGGCATTCCAAGGGAAAACTGTCGCATCAGCCAGGGCCGATCTGCGAGTACTCGCAGGGCCACCGCCCGAAGGGTCGCCTACATCTGCCGCTGTTGCTCCGCCAGCAGACTGGAAATCCGGTCTCGACCATGAAGAAGAAAAAACAGCTCTCATAGTCGCAGGGATCGGCGTTGGCTTAGTGGTGCTTTCGTTTATCACTCCGCGGTAACGGTTGAGATAACCAGTCCCGTGCAGTCACGAGAAGAAGCTCCCCCCCCCACACACACGCCGATGACCAAGGCCCACAAATTATTTGCGAGCCACAAGCGGCCTTCCCTAGCGTGCTCAAGAGCCAAGATACGATGGACCAGATGATTCCGGGCAGGGCAACCGCGGCCTTGCCGGCCAAATTGGCCAGGGCACGCCCGAGGGACTGTAGGTGCATTTTACCCAATCCTTGACCCCGCCCTTGCCGGGTGGCCTGGGAGCCGGTACACCATCGCCGCCGGTGAGCGCAAGCACTAGGGTCGAGATTGCCATCCCAACCGCTGTTAGGATGCTCACGATCGTTATCCCCTGTTCGCGGAAGAGTGTCCGTATTCGCTCAGCCAGCGTCTTGTCTTCATGAAGGAGCCGCCTGAACGTCTCACGGATTCGGGAGATCTGGGACCGGGGGGCTTCCCTGTTCGCAGAAAGGACTTCGAGCCTCGACTGTCTTTCGATTTCGATGTCAGAAAGCTCACTCTCGAGGTTTCTGATCCAGTCCCGAATTTCCTGTTTGATTTCGGGGTCGTCCGTTTCCGTCAGTTTCCGCCGTTCCCTGTTCAAGCGTTTTTCAACTTGGGATTTTCCCACGTCGACCTTTGACAGTTTCGGCAGGTTGTTGGCCAACTCATCTCGGATTCGAGTCATGGCCTTTTTAAGCCCAGCAAGCTCTCTTGGGTGACCCACGCGGTGTCGATAGGCTGAACATCAATTGTCTTCAATGCGGTCTCGACATCTCCTGTTGTTTGAATAACGTCGTAGTGCTACGCCGGAGAGCTCTGTCATCTCGACGGATTCAAAGTTTTTTCCAAGGTTACCTCTGCTTTTTGGAGTGTATCCGCAGCCTCTTCGTGGAGACGCGCCATATTCGATTTATAGTCAGTGAGCCCCAGTGATTGCCGAATAGCATTTACACCTCCTGTTCCATATCTCAAGGCCAGTGTGGACAGAGCCAGAAACCGGAATCCTCCCCTTGTCGCAGCGATAGGAATCTTTTTGTCGCCGGGGTCCAATAGAGTGTTTTACCATCGTCATCTACCCCAAACTGGTCATAGTCGATACTGCCTTCGAGGCGCAACCCTTTATAGGCACGGCTCACTTCTTTGTAGAAAGTATCGACCAGACGCCTCGTTTGGTCAGAAAGTGCTGCCCGTCATAACTCGCCTCGGAGGTTCTGAAGATTGTCCCCGGCCGCGCGTAGTCCTTTCTCAACGTCCAGTGGGGGGACAATAACAGCGTCTGGCAGGTTGGACACATCATAGTCGGCGTCATCATAAGGGTTGGGCCAGTCTTCGAACGTGGGTTTTTCAAAGTCAACCATATGTATGTAATAAGTATGTGCATTTGAAGGTTGTCGCGCATCTTTAAAACAGACTTTGTCGAGTGTCAACGAAGCTGACACCATATCATCAAGTAAGTACGGACGAAAGCTTGACCCCGAACGGTGCCTCCGCGAACCCCTTGGGGTGAAAGGGGTGAGGCAATCGGTATCGATAACTAACAACCCCAGCACGATAGGCCCGAACCAGCAGCTTCTCGTTCGATTCCCCAACCTCGGCCAACATGATGTCATCGTCCCCGGGACCGCGAGGTTGGCCTTCACCATCACACTACACAGCGAAGATGATGCCAATCGGACCTTGGTTCAGAACCTAGGCCGCGCCCTCGTGAAAAAGACTCGGGAAATGAGGTCCTCAGCATTGACGACAGTGATGTGTACCATTGCTACCGCGATCTCTGGAGGACGGCTTCAGAGAGGAAAAATGGCCAATACCAAGGCATTGATACGTCGGAAAACCAAAATACGACGAGGAACCGAATCAATGCTGGGAACAAAGACGAGTCCGTTCTAGCGTACAAAGCCGTCGCCGATGCTTTCGACAATCGTTTCTACATTCCACTGGACTTCGAGCTACTCGTGAGCCACATGCCATTCTACCAGAGCACGCTGGGCGACCGACTCGAGTATGAGCTCACGTTCAACGACTACAACCGTGTGATCCAGGCCACAGGAAGAGGTGCCTCTTTCGACATTGGAAACATCTGTCTTGAGTAAGACATGGTCACCCTACCAGAGCTGACCAAAATGACCAACAACCAGTACAGAAACCGTATTTCGAGTTTGTATGACAGGGCACTGCGGCACCGCAAAATCGGTAAAGACAAGAGCGACACCCTCTGGAATATCAATCTCAACGTGCCCGCCCGCAGCATGAAGGGCATCCTAATGCTCTTTGAGGATGAAGCCGCGCAAGAGCCCTTCGCTCGCGACACAGAGGCCTTCTATAACCCGAAAATCGCCAAGGTCGAGGTCACCATCGAGGGGATCCCCAACCAACTCTTTAGCCAAGGGATGCACTCTTACCAGATGTTTGATGAAGCGAGGAAGCTCTTCGCAGCCGGTAGCAAGCGATACCCTGAAGTGGCAACGGTCGAAAAAGACCTTGCCCTAGCCGACGTCAGCCTGGCAGAATACCTCGCCAGCAGGTACGCGCTGTAGCTTGACCTCAGGACAAGCGACGACGACCGGCTCCACGGCTCCGGCAGGCGGATAGAGAATGCCAGCGAAGGTGTGACAATCCAGATAACGAAAAGAGCCGAGGCTGCTGGCGCATTGAACATCTACCTCTACGTCATCATGGATGCACAGCTTAACATCGAAGATGGCCGGTTCGTCTCAGCGGTCTATTAATGTTCCTGAGGAACGATTAATAAATCTCCTACCGCGCACGGCCCATTCGGCGACAATATGTGGGCAAACGGGAAACGGAAAAACCGTTTTTATCCTCGATCTGCTCGAAGGACCCTTACGGGAGTTCTTTAGACATATCGTGATCCTCTGTCCCACCATAAAGTATAATCAAACATACCAGCGCCACTGGATCTGGACCGACCCTGAGGTCTACGTTCTAGACCCCGGCGAGCGCCTTCATGATTACCTGCGAGCGTTTTACCAGGTGTTCATGGGCGAGCCTACCTTATATATCATCGATGACTGCTCGGTCACGAAGGCTTTAATGAAAAAGAAAGACATGCTGTCAGAGCTAGCGTTCTCGGGCCGCCACGCCGACCAGAGCGTCTGGGTTCTCACCCAAAAGTACAACTCCGTCCTGAAGGATTTGCGCGAGCAGACGCGCTGGGTCTGTTTGTTTCACTGCAAGGATCGTGATTCATACGAAGACTGCTTGCGCGAGAATGACGTGATCTCCACACGAGAACAGCGGGCGTCGGTGAGGCAGCAGTTAGCAGAGACAAAGCATGCTAAGCTTTTATTAAAGACATACCAACCGGCTGCATATATGGTGTTAAGTAATGTACGAAGTAATTGAAGGACTGCTAATCACAGTGCTTGGCGCGCATCTGGTACTGCTGTTCTTTATTGCTAGGCAGTATGTTTACATTACTCGAATGTGTGTTAACACACACGCACGCTTCTGCCAGCGCTTTCGACACTATATTAGACTGGCCCGCCAACTCGCAATGAATCGCAAAGCAATAGCGATGGACTGTGACGAACTGATCGATGATCTGATAGGAACGATAGAGCAATGGCAGAACGCTGAAGCTCCAACCGCGGAAAGAACGGCAGCGACGTCAGACGGCCATTAGGAGCCGCTCATCGAGGAACGGTTGCAAAAATACCATGAAAGGCTCGCCGCATTGGTAGTTGGAGGCCAAGCCAAGCAGTATGGACTTGTGGTCCATGGGAAGGTCCTCACCGCAGAACAGATCGACGCTCTGGACAATAGCGAAATCGAAAAGCTTTACACCCGCTATGAAACAAGGCTTGGGGCAGCGATGACGAAGACGCTGGGTCTACAGCGTTCCAGCTTTATGCGACGCTGGCATCTATGTTTCTCCCGATACCGGCCGAAAACCAATCTGGTCTTATTAAGGGCGACCCGTTTGTCGGACACGCACTTAGCAGTGCTACCTGCGAGCTCTACCATCGCTATGGCATGTACTTGGCACCGCTAACTGCCGCGCTTACTACAGTGAAGCACTGTCGATTTGGACATCAATGCCGTATTACGATCATTGACATAAAAGATGTCGGAGAACGACCAGATTGTTGCGGAGCAAGGAGAACCAAGAGCCGGCACAGAGTCCGGCAGACAGAGTTACGACCCCCAAGCCTTTGCGAAGCAACACGGTTAAGGATCCGAAAAAAGTGGCGGCCGGGCGTGCTGGAGCTGCTGCCAGAAAGGCCAAACAGGAACGGCTGCTCGAACAGTTTCGGACGGCCAAAGACTTATTTCGTTCACCAGTCAGCGCAGCTGATGTCAGTATTCCTCCAAAGGAAGCGGTCTCAAAGGAACCGTCACGCAGTGGTGCAATACACAACAATGGACTAACTGACTGGACCCCATGGATCATTGGGGCTTGTCTTACGGGCGGTGCACTCATGTTTCTTCTGCGCTTGCGCGACACACAGGTGGTACAAACGCCACAAGTGGCACCCCCGTTGACTCATCGACAGCGTCGATTCTCAAGAAGCGTGTTGTTTCGCACGCTAAGCAATTGCGACAACCACAATTAAAGACAAGCCGAGGCCCATTCTATATGGAGTGAAGCCCGTTGCTTAGCAATAATGACAACCCCGGCAACTGATGGTAAAATACTTGTCAACGCGCTCTACCATAGCGCAGTCGTGTGTGGCATCGCTGTGGGATAAGCCCGGTTTGGCAAGATGGCGATGGGGGGAAGCCCCTCGAAACTAGACTTCATACCCCGCGATGTGGGCATGGCCATAGTTGATGTCCCTCTCGCCATGGCAACCAAAGACATGCTAATTAAACAGGGGCTGATACCTGCTGATATCATGAAGTAATGGCAAATGTTGCTATGCTCGTTGGCGGTGCCCTGGTGAACGCTCTGGCGTTCTCGGGATCGAACTTCTTGTTCTCCATGCTGAAGAGCTCTGGCGTGGACGAGGAACGCATGCGACATGATAAAGCGGTCGAACATTTACAGACTGCACAGGCAGAATGGTCTCGGAAACGGACCGAGCGTATTGATTTCATCACTGAGGAACTTCGTCGCGAAGGGCACGCCGTTAGATAAAAATCAAGAAAGAGTTCCTTTAAGAGCAATGAAAACATCCATAAGAAAGAAGATGGGTCATACTAAGTAGTTTCGGCTAATAAAGCCTCATCAGTGACCCTGTAATGATCCGGCAAAGAAAGCCAGAGGAAACATACTGCAATTTTACAAATTTCGAATAGGCAGTCGATATAAAGACTGTTATAAATCAAATTGGGATCCAAATAATTAAAAACCTGTCTAGAATATGAGTCTAACCCAATACTTTATTTTAGATTTCTCAGAATATTCACGCTGATCTCAAAGGACCAATAGTAAAATATAAACTACACGATGGTTGATGTACGGGGAGACGTTTTACCGCCGCCACACGGCACAACACCAGCTGCAGTGAAGGCAAATAAAAATAGAAAAAGAGTTCCTTTAAGAGCAATGAAAACATCCATAAGAAAGAAGATGGGTCATACTACGTAGTTTCGGCTAATAAAGCCTCATCAGTGACCCTGTAATGATCCGGCAAAGAAAGCCAGAGGAAACATACTGCAATTTTGCAAATTTCGAATAGGCAGTCGATACAAAGACTGTTATAAATCAAATTGGGATCCAAATAATTAAAAACCTGTCTAGAATATGAGTCTAAACCAATAATTTATTTCTGATTTCTCAGAATATTCACGCTGATCTCAAAGGACCAAAAGTAAAATATAAACTACACTATGGTTGATGTACGGGGAGACGTTTTACCGCCGCCACACGGCACAACACCAGCTGTAGTCAAGGCAAATAAAAATCAAAAAAGAGTTCCTTTAAGAGCAATGAAAACATCCATAAGAAAGAAGATGGGTCATACTACGTAGTTTCGGCTAATAAAGCCTCATTAGTGACCCTGTAATGATCCGGCAAAGAAAGCCAGAGGAAACATACTGCAATTTTGCAAATTTCGAATAGGCAGTCGATACAAAGACTGTTATAAATCAAATTGGGATCCAAATAATTAAAAACCTGTCTAGAATATGAGTCTAAACCAATAATTTATTTCTGATTTCTCAGAATATTCACGCTGATCTCAAAGGACCAAAAGTAAAATATAAACTACACTATGGTTGATGTACGGGGAGACGTTTTACCGCCGCCACACGGCACAACACCAGCTGTAGTCAAGGCAAATAAAAATCAAAAAAGAGTTCCTTTAAGAGCAATGAAAACATCCATAAGAAAGAAGATGGGTCATACTACGTAGTTTCGGCTAATAAAGCCTCATTAGTGACCCTGTAATGATCCGGCAAAGAAAGCCAGAGGAAACGTACTGCAATTTTGCAAATTTCGAATAGGCAGTCGATACAAAGACTGTTATAAATCAAATTGGGATCCAAATAATTAAAAACCTGTCTAGAATATGAGTCTAAACCAATAATTTATTTCTGATTTCTCAGAATATTCACGCTGATCTCAAAGGACCAAAAGTAAAATATAAACTACACTATGGTTGATGTACGGGGAGACGTTTTACCGCCGCCACACGGCACAACACCAGCTGCAGTGAAGGCAAATAAAAATCAAAAAAGAGTTCCTTTAAGAGCAATGAAAACATCCATAAGAACGAAGATGGGTCATACTACGTAGTTTCGGCTAATAAAGCCTCCTCAGTGACCCTGTAATGATCCGGCAAAGAAAGCCAGGGGAAACATACTGCAATTTTGCAAATTTCGAATAGGCAGTCGATACAAAGACTGTTATAAATCAAATTGGGATCCAAATAGTTAAAAACCTTCAAAGACGTCGATGACGCGATGCGCCTGTATGCGCAGGTCAGCCTGGGGCCCGAAACCCAGCTCTCCGACTTTTACCGACCGAGTGACGACTAGAAAGACCGCGAGATTGCCTTCATCGTCTTGGGAATGGGTGTGGTAGGCTTTGTGGCCTACAAACTCATATAGAGAACTGCGCAGACCAACTCTCTAAAAAGTGGGATTTTAGTCATTATTTCCGACTAAAAAAAAAAAGTCATCTCTCCGGAGATTCGAACTCACGCCAAAAAAACAAAGCAAAACACCCCTTCAGGAGCCTGGTATTTTTTTTTGTTGTTGTTGTTGTTTCGGATGCATTTTTGTTTCTACCAGGCTCCCTTCGGTGTTTGGCATTCCCCTACATTCAGATTCTTACTGGGGCGGATATTATTCGAATGTTGTTAGATAACTTACTAGAGGAATCTAGGGGAGGGGTGGGCAGAGAGAGAATTTAGCGCTTGAGCTAGTGGGGTTGTACCTCTTGGGGACGAGTAATAAATGACGTTTTAACAATGATAAGCTTTGATTTACGAATTGTGTAATACATAAAATAAATTGATGATAATTTTCTTTTTTATCTATAAAAAACTGAGTCTGTTAGCAAAAGACTTCCATACGTATAGCAATAATTAGAAATAAAAAAAACTTCGAAATTGAAAAGATCAGCCGACTCCTGACGTAATATTATTTCCGCTAGTGGAAATTGATAGCATATTTTTGTTTATTTATAGGCCAGTCAGTGTATCGATTTTGTCTAAAGTAGTAAATTTTCATTTATAATTTTAATGTGGAAGTTTCAGGATGTTTTCGAATAATTAACACATACATACATGCATACATATGAAGGTACGTATTTATATGTCATTTTTAGACTTTTGTTTGTTTGATTTGAGGTTTAACGTCCCCATTTAAACTGTAAAGGTCATCTTGGAGACGTTGCTTCCAATTTATGGGACTTTTACCCGATGAAATGACATCTCAAGCCCTGTCGCCCGATGTCAAAGCTGACCAGTTTCAGCTCTGCGTGGAAGCTTTATGCAGCCGATATATTTCTTCAAGCCGCGATGGGCGGGGCTGTTTTTTTTAAAGAGATATCAAGCTGTTGGAAAACATTAGTTGCAATGGTAGTCCATTCACCCTCCCTGCTGCTGCATTGACAGAAAAATAAAATATCCGTCAAGATTTTTTTACATTGACAGAAAAATAAACTGCTCTATAAAATGAATGTATTGATTTTACAATAACAATAAGGAGCAAATTCTTTCCTTTAAGGAAAGACCCCTGTTTCTTTATAATCCTGCGTTGTAAATCATTTTACACCAGGGGATTCCCCCGCGATACGGCAGGCAAACAGATATTTTATTCTATTGCATCCCCTCTCGGTGGGGCCGGCCCGGGGGGATGGGGGTGGGCCCCACAGTATTGCGGGGATGAAAAAATTGTCCGTCCTCGGCATCCCCACTCGTTGGGGCCGACCCGAGGGTGGGTGGCCCTACAGTGTGGGGGTGGGGGTTGTCCTAGAACCTACATTGTGTATACTACTTCCTCTCAAGTGTTACCTTTCTATTTCCAATTCAATGCAGATTTGTTTGACAAATGAAGACACCTAATACATGCTTACTTCAGTTATTGTCTACGCAGACGGTTTAACACGGAAGTACAGCCCTGTATATTTAATGATAGATTCATTCTGTCATTTCTAGCTATCCTGCGTGTTGTAAAGTAGTTCCGGCTTTCTTACGACCTTCTTCCGGCTTTGACCGCCAATGAAATATGAGTCCGCACAAAAATGTAGTCCGGTTTGGCGCAGGTATCAAAATTGTACATCCTATAATCGCATTACAAACTTTTGAAGCAGACGACTTGACGATTTTATCTTACCTTTCAGTGAATAGATTCAGCATTTCATATGAATCAGCTGCATCATGCGAGACAGTATACCCAGATCAATGCGGCACCTGCTCAGACGTCTGCTCAGGTTTTACACTGTTTTCTAACAGTGCTGTCAATATTTAATTCTTAAAGACCAGCCAGTAGGCTGCAGACCAGAATATCAATGGTTTTTCCGACATTCGAGGTCAAGTCTAGGTCAGTTACAACAAGGTGTATATCAGATTTTGCGAGAATGGCTGTCCCTTTCAACCCTGGAATATGGTACAGATACCTATGCAAACAGTGTAGGTCCTGTGATATAATTCTAGGTGCCATATTTAGCAGAATGGACGAGCCAAACTTCAGTGATGGAAGAGTACACTCCAGAAACTTAAGGCGGTGAATAAATCAAAGCACTGACAACACTCATGCCGATTGTCTCTAAATGCAGGCTGGTCATGAACGAGAACTTGGACTGACCCGTTTAAACGGATGTTAGTAACTGATGCAAAAAATGTAGAACAAGATCAGCACCGTGTTCTCTGGCGTTTGATCTTTATTCAAGTGCAGATTTTACAGATAACACTTACATGTACCCAAGACTGACAAACGACCCGGCTATGTTTGGGTTGATTGTTTTGCATCCGACCCAAAGTTACTAATTAAAAAACAAACGATTCAGAGCTAAGGTCTACGTGACTATCACTGACTTCTCAGAATAACCTTTTTCTTGCAGAAAAAAGCCGCAGTGAGATCAGGGTATTCCATAAGACTGAAGAGGGTCATCCTGGAATCATAGGGTGAGCTTGGCAAACAGTGTAGACCAAGTTCGGACGCTGCAGAACGCGCTTCTTATCAAAATCTTCACTTTTTGTTTGGAATTTCAGAATTAAATTAAACAGTTTAATCTCAGCCCTGGACTTTTACCCCAACCTACATCCCAACAACAATTTCGGTGCTTTGATTTTGAAACCAAACGATTGCATGATTACAACACACTTAGGCACCATGCCCTTAAGCTTAAAAGGTTAAATCAATCAACTGTGACGTATGGTTACCACTCCGGCCAAGATCCTGTGTTTTACTTTGTTTGATTTGAGGTTTAACGTCCCCGTCAACAATGTATAGGTCATTTTGGAGACGTTGCTTCCAATTGTGTGTGACTTTCACCCGACAGAGATGAAATGACATCTCAAGCCCTGCCGCCCAATGAAACGAATAGGGTTTATATGCATGGACGGTCCGACTCGCACCTTTTTGCCTGGGCAGGCTTAGATCCTCTAAGCAGATTACCAGTACTTGTATGCGGGTCTTTTCAGCTCTGCGTGGAAGCATCATGCAGCCCATCTATTTCTTTAAGCCCCGATGGGCGGGGGCCAACGATCCTGTGTACCACCTTTACATCAGCACTGATAGAAACCACATGTTCAGGATCAAACTTTTGATGTGTGATGTAAAGTCGTGCCTAGAAAAGAAGAGATTGTTTTTGTTCTCAAAAAGCATCAAGTGAGAACGTATTGCAACATTTTTCATTAAACCCTGGACAGTTAGAGTGAGTGGGTGAGTGTTTGAGTTTTACGTCCCACCAACAGCTAAGGTCATACGGAGAAGATACCTCGGTTTAAAGACACATCCGAAAGTCTGGAGAAGTCCGGAATCGATCCTGCGATCCATGGTTTACAAGGCGAGTAGCATAACCACTTCACCACGGAGGCTTCTAATGGACAGTTAGAAGCTGGTCGGAAAGCGGATGGCGTTGACTCTGGTTTTGGGTGCCACATGTGTGTGATCTGTTTGTCTGTTGGAGCGACATCTTACTATCAACAGAAAACGCTAGTGGACGTCGACGTAGCGGAAGACCGACGTCAGAACGTCAAGATCGATTCATCCGACAGACGCATATGCGAAGCAGATTTCTGCCGGCATCTGCCTGTAGATAAACAAAGGGTTTCAACTACCGACTAATAAGCACTGACACTGTTCGTCGCCCTTATGCGATGCACTTTTGAGAGCTAGACTTCCCTGTCGTGACCAAAATTAAGACGTCGACACAGTAAGGAACACTTACGCTGGTGCATGAAAAACGTACATGTATATTGGCGTCTTAGCGACTCGCGTGATATGCGTTTCAGTGACACATCGCACTTCAGCGTGAATCACGCCGATTGTCGTTTCGGGATGTTTCGACATATACGAGGCGACGCGGCGTGCGTAATAGAGCATGACATATCGGATGGAATAAGCGAAATGGTATGTCGAGCTACTGTATGTAGCTAGCGACATAAAGAACATTCAAGATCATGGCTGAGACGTTAACTGAACAGCGAGACGTTACATCAATCAAGTGCGTCGGCCTCACGTGGTTCCATTTATTTGTTTACGCTCAGAATCCGGGATATCTAATCCAGCAGGTTTATAGTGCTGTTCTTACTCAAAAATACCTTCAAGCCAATGGAATTCATGTACTGGACTGACCAGCCTTTCTCCTCCGATCTCTTTGTGAAAAAATAGAGTATCTTTTGGGGGGAGGTATCCACAACCGACCAGACAAAAATGTTACTAATTGACAGTAGCATTGTTAAAACTTGAATTTTAATGTTTGGTTTTGAAAACGTAAATAGTTTCTTTCCAAAATTTGAAACATCGAATGGCATTTCATGATACCATCGGTGTATAGACATCTGCAAACATATCAGACAATGGAATTTGCAGAACTACTTTTCTAAATTTTAAGATCTTTTTAGAAAGATTGTCTGTAAGTTTTCACAGTGTTTTAATTTTCTCATAGAATCTGTCATTTCAGTGCCTTTGGCGCTTTGATTTATATGGGCGACGCATAAACAATCTTAGGTTGAAAGCCTGGGGAAAAAAAAGAAGACACCGACATTACTCGTGCTTCTGTTTAATTCTAAACAAGTGAAACTTTGATAATTCAAACCACGGATGGCTCGTTTACCGTGGCTTATTCGAACTTATTCTGGAGTCGCTTCATATGTTAAGGATAATCCATGGTTTATGTAAAGGTATGTTGTGTGTGACAGAGTTGTTGTTTTTTTTTTGTGTGTGTGTGTTTTTTTTTTTTTTTTTTTTTTTTTGCTTTTTTTGTTTTACGGCCCCTTCAAGATTATTTCACTCATATCGAGCCGATCATTAATTAGAGGTGGGCGAAAACCGAACTTCTCGGAGAAAAACCACCTGACCTTCCGTTGCAGAACTTGGCGTCTCACATGTGACCCGACTCTGTGACCTGAGCCATGCTCGAACCCACAGCGGTGAGAGACCTAATGATTAGGAATCAGCGCTCTTATCCACTAGGCCACGGAGGCCCGTCTATGTTGTGTGTACTCATTAGAATCGCCTCTCAATGAGGCGATTCTAATGAGTACACATAACATATCTTTCATTCACAGGAGGTCGTAAAGTTACCCTGAAGAGGAATGGGAACACCTGGCAGATTTTTCGCCATTTTTCAAAGGGAAACAACTTTCGGGCCTTCCTGTTCGCTTTTCTATAAGCTCTGTCCCACGGAAAAAATGGTCAACTCTTAAAGGCAAGAATTTGCTCCTTATGAGCAAATTCTTTCCTTTAAGAGTTGACCCCTATTGACATGGGAGACAAAATTACTTTTGCAGGAGTTACCTCCCCTGAATGTGTTCCAATTCCCCTTAAGTGATCCCCTTTATGCCTCATAACCTGGTGCTATGATTAAGCATCAGAAGTTCGAACTACCCATATCTCGAACAAATTTTCATTGACCCAAAGGTTCTTGAAGTTTGACTTACAAGGGACGTTCTAAAACCAAATGATACTCATCTTCCATTACGAGACAGGCTACACATTTCCTTTTATTGAGTGGAACCACGTGTCATTTTGCCGATTCCTGCTTTGGGATGACATCTTTAATCTGCTAAATGATTGGCTAAATTTACAGGAGTTTTCTCTAAATATGACTTAAGCAGAAAAATAGCAAGTGCCTTGTACAAATTAGACAAGGACGATGCCCTGTATAAAATTTTCACAATGAGGTCCGGAAAGAGAACACTCGTTTTCGGGGTTAGGGATCACCAGCCTGCATATCTAGACAGACTAGCAAATATCTTAACGTTTTAGATGTTTTGATTGTTTGATTTGAGGTTTAACGTTCCTTCAACAAAATTGAGGTCATTTTGGAGACGTTGTTTTCAATTTTGTTGGACTGTTACCAACATTGTGATGAAAGGACATCTCAGGCCCTGCCGCCCAATGAAACCAAAAGGGTGTGTACGACTTGCATCACTTTGCCTGGGCAGATCAAGCGCATATAAAATATAATTCTAACACAGCGCGCCTAAATAGGCAGTGCAAAATAACTGTGTTTTATTCTGCAACAAATCACAGCTCGGAAGAGCGTGACCAGTGACGTCATTAAAAACTGTCAATATATGACGTCACTAGTCGATTCCCTTGACGTTAGACGGTGTAACGTCATTTTCTCGCATCGAAAACGTTAGAAAAGGATGTAAATGCATGTGTTTCAGTCGTTAATTTTAGCGGGATTTCTTCTAACAATGGCGAAAAGTTGTGAGATTTTGAAGGAAACAACAACATTATCGCCGGTTTTGAGAATTAGAGAGATAATGTTGGTTGGTGCCTGATGCTCTGTCTCTGGTCGGGCTCATCGGAGTCTGACTGTTGGTTTTCTTTTGCTCCAGCATTTCAGTGGTTTCTTGCTGTCGAGTCCTCACCGTTGTCTCACCTCTGTGGTTCTTTGATTTTTGTGTCCACGGAGATGTTGCACTGATGAGTTTGGAGGCCTTCATGCGGACTGAACAAATTATTGTCTAAATCGCGACGGAAGTAAGGGCGAGGATTGTGGCCACGTAAAATCGATTTAAGCCCCCCAGTGGAAATATTCCACTGACCGTTCCAAGGCGGCTCTTCTGTGGCGATTTATTTATGTTGTTGTTTGTTACTTACTGTGTGTGTCACTTGTGTCTTTTGGTTTTGGATGGCCATATGGCCATTTTGTGGGAAAGTAACTGTCCTTATGGCCTTCCTTTGTTTAGGTTTCCATTATGGTCTGGTCGCTCAATGTTTGTATTTCTTTCCCTTTGGTGTCTTTTATGGGTGGAGTAAGTTAATTGTATCAATTCCTGATCTTTGTATTACTTCTACTTTTCAGCGTGTTAGAATCGAAATAGATCAGCTCTACTTTGTGATTTGTTGAGTAATAAATCACAGTTTGTCGGTCAGTTGTAAGTAGACAAATCACGCGCGCTACGCGCTCGTGATTTGTCTACTTTATAACTGACCTCCAAACTGTGATTTATTACCCAACAAATCACAGTTAGAGCTGATCTATTTCTTAAACAAAGTAATTGTCTAAACCGCGACAGAACCAAGGGCGAGGATTGTGGCCACGTAAAATCGATTTAAGTCCCACCCCACTTAGTGACCGTTCCAATGCGATTAGAAGCCTCCGTGGTGTAGTGGTTACGCTACTCGCCTTGTAAACCAGGGATCGCAGGATCGATCCCGGGCTTCTCCAGACTTTCGGATGAGTCTTTAAACCGAGGTCCCGTCTCCGTATGACCTTAGCTGTTGGTGGGACGTAAAACTCAAACACTCACTCACTCCAATGCGATTATTCTGATGTGGTTTATCTTTGTTAAAGTTCGTCTTTGCATGCGTGTAATGCTTATATCTTTCTATTTTGGTTAGCCAATGGGAAAGTAACTGTCCTTTTGGCTTTCCGCTTGTCTATGACTGGTGGTGTAGGGTAATTGTGTTGGTTCCTGATCATTGCCTTCATTTCTGTTAGACCTTCTAGGCGGTTTCTCAGCACTCATGTGCGGTCGGTTTCATCTCTGCATTGAAGCACCATGCCGCCAAATCTGATTCTCCCAGCCCCGATGCATGGGCGGGCCGAACATTTTTGAAAGTTGATACTTGTTGAAAGTTTATATGTCATTGCATTTCTACTTCCGGTACTGGAGCGCGTTACTACACTTCCGCTGTTCGTTCGCTGCATAAAATAGTCCAAATTAAGCACTTGCCTCATTTCCTTTTCCAGCGCATTGATTTCTTAACATTTGCTGATTCCACAGGTGTTCCTTCCCTTTCACCCCTCAGTTGCCGAAGTGGGCTTTTCCAGCTTTGATACTCGGTGTATCCTTTTATATCAAGGCGGGCTTGATTCCACAGGTGTTCCTTCCCTTTCACCCCTCGGTTTCCGAACTGGACATTAGCCCATATATAACTAGCGTCACTTTTTATGGCATGTAAGTATTGTAGGCCCAGATCAGACGCAGCACAACTTGGAGTCTGATCTGAGTCTGCATTGATTGCTAAAAAAACATATATTCTTGCAAAACCTACCTTTAAGAAAACAAATCTGACAATCCTGTTCCGAACTTATTTGTTGGAAGATTCCATTGTCGTATATTGGTTAAGCAAATTCAGAAGCCACTACTGATCAGACACCTCATTCTGTGACCTCTAATCAGACCCTTCAGTGTTATAAAAGGAAGCTTTGCATTTTTAGGTGCATATGCACTCGTTTTATAGACACTTGGGAAGACGAATTCAAGTCGAAGAGTCTCCACTGTTTAAAATGTAGAAATTAAAGGGCTCTGCTGTAACGTCTCCGAAAGCAATGTACACTTCATTTTTGGAGACCCATGACTCGCCGAAAGAAAGCAATAGGTTTTAAAGTTCACTCCCGTCACGGGAGCAGTGCTCCAGATAAACAGCGTATTTGCGTAAATACTCAATCAATCAAAGTGCCGAGAGAACTGGTGGATCGATCGTCTCTCAATGTAAGTTTGGAAAATAGTAATGAACTGAGAATCGGACTGTTCGTTTAAGCAGGTACATTAGATCTGATCGGACACCGCATTATGTGGCGTCTGATTATGAAGGTTCTGTTTGCCAATGGCCAAATGCACGAGCACAGTCCTACCGCCCCCGCCCATCAGGGCTTGAAGAAATAGACGGACTGCAAGATACTTCCACGTCCAGCTGAAATCGACCGCACATGAGTACTGGTAAACCGCTTAGAGGATCTAAGCCTGCCCAGGCAAAGTGGTGCGAATCGGACCGTCCATGCCACAAGCCTATTTGGTTTCATTGCGCGACAGGCTTGATAATTATGTCATTTCATTTTAGTGTTGGGTAAAAGTCTCACAAAATTGGAAGCAACGTCTCTAAATGACCTAGTCAGTGTTGACGGGGATGTTAAACCTCAAAACAAGCAAACAAACATACAAACAAACAAACACGCACAGTCCAGAATTTTCTTCTGACGTTCCGCTCTGACATCTTAGGGGTGCTATCAATAACCAATACCTGGATTTTGTTCAGGGTCGGCGCCAGTCAGATGGTCAGTGATTGTCACGAGGACAATAACAAGCAACAGGAATTTTTTTCTTAGTCGAACCTGGTTAAACCCCTTTTTCAACCTTGTCAAAAAGATACTTAGAGAACTGTTTAATCTACCACTACCATTTTATCATGGTGAATAAGCCCCCGCCCATAGGGGCTTGAAGAAATATATGGACTGCATGATGCTTCCACGCAGAGCTGAATCCGGCCCGCACACTAGTACTGGTAAACCGCTTGGAGGATCTAAACCTGTCCAGGAACCGCGGTGCGAGGCGGACCGTCCATGCTAATAAACCCTATTGGTTTCATTGGGCGACAGGACTTGAGATGTCATTTCATCTCAATGTCGGGTAAAAGTCCCACAAAATTGGAAGCAACGTCTCCAAAATGACCTTTACAGTGTTGACGGGGACGTTAAACCTCAAATCAAACAAACAAAAACCTTATAAATCAACTTTCCTCAGTACTTTCAGTACTTTGATAGATATATAAAATAGAGGCATTGTGCTATGCAAGAGAGAATACGTAAGTGCTGATCAGACGGCGTGTATGCGCAGGCTGATCTTCTTATTTTAGCCGGGGCACAGCATTTCCTACTACCTACATGTGCGCCCAGCGAAGAATCAGATCATCCTGCGCATCCACATAGTGTAACCACAGACTTTTCTTGCTGCATGAAGGAGCTTTGGGACCTAAGTTTCCCTTAGAGCGCACAGCCAAGACTCAGATCAGACTGCGCGGATGCGCAGGCTGATCTGAGTCTTCGCTTGGCGCACATATCTTATTGTAGGTTTTGTCGTGCGCCGGCTCAATTTTGTTGTTCGCAAAAGAAAAAAAAAAACAGGTTTCTCCAGACGTTGTTAAATTACCCGTTACCGCCGGAAATATGTATGTGGACGGGTGCGCCCAGCGAAGACTAAGATCAGCCTCCGCGTGCGCGTAATTTGATCTGAATCTTCACAGTGCGCAGTATGAATGACGTTTTACCTTTAGACGGTGGACACTTCGTTTGTGTACAGACTGTTTTGAGTCTTCGTTGTCCGCATGCATGCAAAGATAATTTGAGCCGGGGCACAGCATTTCCTATACAATTTACATGTGCGCCACAGCGAAGACTCCGATCAGCCTGCGCATCGGCGCAGTCTGATCAGAGTCTTCGATGTGCGCTCTAAGGATAGCTAAGGGCCCAATGCTCCTTCATACAACAAGAGAAGTCTCTGGTTAGACTATATGGATGCACAGGCTGATCTGATTCTTCATGCAAATTGTAGGAAATGCTGTTCACTGGTTCATTTTCGCATTTTGCTGCCCAAATCATAAGCATTAATTACAATACTTTGAAGTTACACAAGTTATATTGTATAATAACATGACAGATCGGTTACTACGGAACACGGGTTGGGACATGCTGGCTTAGTTTAAATGATATATTGTCTGAACAAGATATTCTGTCGTGTAGACAAGATATATGATGTTGCCTGAACAATATGTTATATTGTGCGCCCAAGATAATATCTTGTTGGCTCAATTTAATATATTGTGTGCACAACAAAACATTTTGTTCACACAACTTATTATCTTGTTCGGAAAACACAATTTCTTGTCTGCATAACATAATATTTTGTTTACACAACTTATTAACTTGTCCGGACAACACAATAGCTTGTCTGCATAACATAATATCTTGTTCAGACAACATATTATCTTGATCTCAGAACTCATTATCTTGTCCGCACTATATAATATCTTGTTCAGACAACATGTTGTCTTGTTCGCACAACATAATATCTTTTTCACACAACTGTTTTTTTGTTTGTTATACATTAAAGATGGAAAATAAATAAATAAAAAATAATAATACAAGAACAATAATATCTTTAGCGAACCAAATATTTACGCATAGTGACAATCTACTCTAAGTCTGACTGACTGTTGTTTTTAAGGTAACCGGGCGCCAAGGGCACATAGGGGCTACCCCCAGTTCGCCATCTGGGATTAGTTGTAGGTACTGCTCTTTTCCCTAGGCTGCCAATATGCTGACTCCTGTCTGCTTGACAGTTATCAGTTAGCCGATTGGGAGTTAGGTGACTTCTTTCGCGGAGGATGTGAGAAGTAGGTCAATCCCACCTCCCCCATTCCCCGCTCAAGATGTCATGTAGGCACAGAACGCACCCAATGTTAAGCGTCTGTCCTGTAAAATGGGCAGTCCTCTGGCGGGGTTCGATTTTTGAATGCAAATGCAGACCAATGGTCGGGCTCTAGAATGTGGTGACACGTTGCCAATTCCGGCTGCAAAATGTGTCAGTACACAGCCCTTTGTCTGGCCGAGGAAAAAAGCTTCTCATGCATTATCGGTTTTGGTCTCTACCCCCACCCCTGCCATGGTAGAGAAAACGCCTATGGACACGGTGCTTGTTAAAGGGTGATAATGTATGTAAATTTTGAATTTTGAACGGCGGCCAAAAATGAGCCAGGAAGGGTTACTATTAGACCAGCCAATTTCGGCTATTGCAAAATGTCCTAGTACCCGTGCTCTACCACCCTAAAGACACACCTATGCTTTGTGTCTACCCCCCAGGTCTCCACGAGGGTAATCTTGGAAGTATCATGTACTACTGGCCCCTAACTGCGTTGTGTTGGGTGTCCTGTTTTGGTGTTTTGGTTGTTGCTTTTCTCTTAGTTTGTGGTTAATCCAGCCAATCAGTGTGCAGTGAGTGACCTCTATCGTGGAGGATGCGAAAGGAGGTCAATCCTATTTTGGTTCTTAGCTTTTGTAGTTTATGAAAAGGTGATGCTTTCGTCGACGTAGGATGTTGAGCTCTTATAAAATCTTAAGTGGGTCAATTGTGACCGGACCGCCATGTTTGCATATCATTATCTCATCCTACCTGAAGGAAGATATCATAGTAGGAGTATAGCGGTTGAAATGCCGTATCGATTAATTCTGATTGTGTCTGGTAATGTTGTATCCCTCTTTTGTTCAGAATCAATATAGTGAGGCTTATAATGTTTACGCATAGGTGTGTTTTCTTAGTGGTGAAAAGTTGTGTAGTTTGGCAAAGGCGAGTATGCGGCTAACCAGCCATTGTGCAATTTCGCTTTTATTTCATTTTGAACGGTCGGTCTAAAAGGCTTTTTTAAGGGTCTTCCTGTGTCCAAATCCCTATCAAATTTAGTCTTTACCGTTGCCCCGCCTATTAAATTGTTCTGTATTTGACCTATTCCAGAAATGTATGCTCCGTTCTGACAGCCATGCTGTCTTCGCTTCGCATATTTCCGGGTTTCATCAGGAGGGTGTCCCCAAGGGGGCCTCAACGAGGCAGCCTTCTGGGCACCCAGCTGATGACTTCTCGGTAGCTGTCCTACACGAGGTATGGTGGGGTTACCCGTCAAGGATCCCCGTGTACCTGCAAGAGAAGTTATGATTAGTGTATATTGGAGTTAGGGTTAGGGCTAGGGTTAGGGTTAGGGTAAGGGTTACATAAGCCTAAGTTTAGACTTGTCTATCACCGATGTGTTGCGTCGGAGGAGCACTCATAAGTGCAAAGCGAATGAGCCGCAACCACAGCGCCCGCTTCGGCTCAACCGGCTCTAGTCCAAGTCATGTAGGGTAGGGTATGTAAGGGATAGAAGCAATGCTCATGTAACCACTATATAAGAATGTGTGGGTTTTGTGTCCCCCCCCCCCGCACCCATGCAACCGGGGACCCCGGGCCACTGTCCCGGAAACGGCCAGTCCGCCCAAGGTGGGGGAATCATGTCCCCAGGGGCACCAGCCCGAAGCCCCCAGGTGCACGGAGAGCCTCAAATCAAACAAACATGCTCTTCGGCCTTTATTTAATGTAATCTGGTTCCCACAACACATTTGAAATAAAACAAGCATGTCCCTTCCCGGGTTCCATATATTTTCTAAATAAAATCCTCGATAAGATAATATCGGTTTTTCTTTTTGTTTTTTGTTTGAAAAAGCAAGCCAAGGTACGAGTGCTCAACATGCATTTTAACCCATTTTTGGTTTGGTCGCCATGAGGCGGGCAAACCGGGTATAATGACCAGATTGTAGCTGTTCCATGGAGGGGCACGTGACGCGATCAACCAATCAGCTTAAACGATGATGCAATACTATACTGCAAATACAGGAAACAGTCTGTCTGAATAGCGAAACAGACCGAAAAGCAAGCGTTTCAACTCCAATTAAGGGAAATGGATAGACCTGGCTGGTGTGGCAGTTAGTCTACCAGTTTTACCGTATTTCGAAACACACCTATTCAAATACATTGCCATTTTTTTGGCCAAAGAAAAAGAAATTTTAAAAAGAAAAATTGGAATATTTGCCTTTTTTGCTAAAAACATAGATTGCGGGGAGTCGACAGAAACGCCTCGACGAGGCGATTCTATCGAGTACCCACAATCCAGTGTCTCAGAGCATGAATACGGAAATTAATGTATACCCCTGCAAACCCGAGCTTTACTATATAAAAGTGTAGATTATATTTTCTTGTCCTTTGGGATCATTGATTCCACTGTGGAATTTTGACAATATCTGTGGGTAACTGATGAGGCCTAATTGGCCGAAACTAGCTAGTCTGGCACAGAAAACATGTACACTCCATATTTTTCAGTTCTATGGTGTATTCCTCGCTTCCAAAGGATAACCCTTTTATAAGGATAACCCTTTTATAGAACACATACTGTAAATGGCCAATTAATTCGAACAGTAAACAAGAGGGCCCAGAGGGCCCTGAATCGCTCACCTGAGAATGAGTGTCTCTAGTACATTCTTGGCCCAAGGGCTATACTAGGTGAAGCTTCATACCAAATATCAAAGACCTGAGCCTTGTGGTTTCAGAGATGAAGATTTTTAAATATTTTCCATATATAAGCCTATGAAAAACCAAAGGGCCCCAGGGATGGGGGCATTTTTGGCCCTAGGGCTATAATTTGAACAATCTTGGTACAGGTCCACTAGATGAAGCTTCACACCAAATATCAAAGATCTGAGCCTTGCGGTTTCAGAGAAGAAGATTTTTAAAGATTTTACCTATATAAGCCTCTGTAAACCCTGAGGCCCCCAGGGCGGGGGCATTTCCGGCCCAAGGATCATAATTTCAACAATCTTGGTAGAGGTCCACTAGATAAAGCTTTATACCAAATATCGAAGACCTGGGCCTTTTGGTTTCAGAGAAGAAGATTTTTAAAGATTTTCCCTGTATAAGCCTATGTAAAAACCAAAGGCCCCTGGGGCGGGGGCATTTTTGGCCCTGGGGCTATAATTTGAACAATCTTGGTAGAGGTCCACTAGGTGAAGCTTCACACCAAATATCAAAGACCTCGGCCTTGCGGTTTCAGAGTAGAAGATTTTAAAGATTTTCCCTATATAAGCCTATGTAAAACGAAAGGCCCCCGGGGCGGGTGCATTTTTGGCCCTAGGGCTATAATTCGAACAATCTTGGTAGAGGTCCACTAGGTGAAGCTTCACACCAAATATCAAAGACCTGGGCCTTGCGGTTTCAGAGAAGAAGATTTTTAAAGATTTTACCAATATAAATATGTTCCATAAAAGGGTTATCCTTTGGAAGCACGGAATACACCACAGAACCGGAAAATATGTTTTGTTCATGTTTTCTGGGCCAGACTAGCTAGTTTCGGCCAATTAGGCCTCATCAGTGACCCTCAAGCCTTTGTAAACCCTGAGGCCCCCAGGGCGGGGGCATTTCCGGCCCAAGGATCATAATTTGAACAATCTTGGTAAAGGTCCACTAGATAAAGCTTTATACCAAATATCGAAGACCTGGGCCTTTTGGTTTCAGAGAAGAAGATTTTTAAAGATTTTCCCTGTACAAGCCTATGTAAAAACCAAAGGCCCCCGGGGCGGGGGGGCATTTTTGGCCCTGGGGCTATAATTTGAACAATCTTGGTAGAGGTCCACTACGTAAAGCTTCACACCAAATATCAAAGACCTGAGCCTTGTGATGCCAGAGAAGCAGATTTTTAAAGATTTTCCCTATATAAGCCTATGTAAAACCAAAGGCTCCCGGGGCGGGGACATTTTTGGCCCTAGGGCTATAATTTGAACAATCTTGGTAGAGGTCCACTAGATGAAGCTTCATACCAAATATCAGAGACCTGGGCCTTTCAGTTTCAGAGGAGAAAATTTTTAAAGATTTTCCCTGTATAAGTCTATGTAAAACCAAAGGCCCTTAGGGCGTGGGCATTTTTGGCCCTAGGGCTATAATTCGAACAATCTTGGTAGAGGTCCACTAGGTGAAGCTTCACACCAAATATCAAAGACCTGGGCCTTGTGGTTTCAGAGAAGAAGATTTTTAAAGATTTTACCTATATAAGCCTTTGTAAACCCTGAGGCCCCCAGGACGGGGGCATTTCCGGCCCAAGGATCATAATTTGAACAATCTTGGTAGAGGTCCACTAGATAAAGCTTTATACCAAATATCGAAGACCTGGGCCTTTTGGTTTCAGAGAAGAAGGTTTTTAAAGATTTTCCCTGTATAAGCCTATGTAAAAACCAAAGGCCCCCGGGGCGGGGGCATTTTTGGCCCTGGGGCTATAATTTGAACAATCTTGGTAGAGGTTCACTACGTGAAGCTTCACACCAAATATCAAAGACCTGAGCCTTGTGATGTCAGAGAAGCAGATTTTTAAAGATTTTCCCTATATAAGCCTATGTAAAACCAAAGGCCCCCGGGGCGGGGACATTTTTGGCCCTAGGGCTATAATTTGAACAATCTTGGTAGAGGTCCACTAGATGAAGCTTCATACCAAATATCAGAGACCTGGGCCTTTCGGTTTCAGAGAAGAAGATTTTTAAAGATTTTCCCTGTATAAGCCTATGTAAAACCAAAGGCCCTTAGGGCGGGGGCATTTTTGGCCCTAGGGCTATAATTTGAACAATCTTGGTAGAGGTCCACTAGGTGAAGCTGCACACTAAATATCAAAGAACTGGGCCTTGTGGTTTCAGAGAAGAAGATTTTTAAAGATTTTCCCTATATAAGCCTATGTAAACACAAAGGCCCCCGGGGCGGGGGCATTTCTGGCCCAAGGGCCATAATTTGAACAATCTTGGTAGAGGTCCACTAGATGAAGCTTCATACCAAATATCGAAGACCTGGGTCTTTTGGTTTTAGAGAAGAAGATTTTTAAAGTTTTCATTTCAAAAATCTATTTTTAGCTCCTGTGACCCAGATGTGCAATGGACCGGAACCATTTGAACAACTTTGAAAGGGGACCACCTAAGGATCATTCCTGTGAAGTTTGGTCAAAATCCGATCAGTGGTTTAGGAGGAGATGTCATTTGAAGAAAAAGTTTACGCACACACGCACGCACGCACGCACGCACGCACACACGCACACACGCACGACGGACGACGGACAAAAAGTGATCCCAAAAGCTCACCTCGTCACTACGTGACAGGTGAGCTAAAAAGATAAAAACTGATCCGGGTGTTGGAATTATTAGAAAATTTATCAGTGTTAGAACTGTTTGATCTGAAAGAATTCCATACATTGGATCAGGCTGTGTTCAATATTTTATACAACTACGTTTTTCCCCCGTGGCCCTGTCAATCCGCACGTGATTAGAAGTTATAAATATCACTTATGCAGTGCAGAAAAGTTTGATCTATAAATAAGTCAGTGTGTGCAGGGGGTCTTTGAATGCGATACACATTGTCATTAGGGACATTTACACCTATTGAACTATCACTATTCCCTTTAAAATGGGCGAGTCAATTTGTGATCTCAGGAATAACAGAAATTGATTTGTTTGGAGCAAATTCTTTTCTTAAGAGTAGCCCATATCTAGGAAAAAGAGGATGCAGCAGACAAAGTCCAGCTACATGTATATATGGGATGGGATGTTGAAACCCGCACGTGCAGCTACCCAGTGGAGCTAGGCGCATATATACTTCACCCCCCCCCCCCCCACACACACACACACACCCCACCTATATTGTTTAAGCGCATAGTGAAGCCTCAGGCGAGACTGCGCAGCCTTGTTTGTGTATTCTCTGTTAACTAATAAGCAGTCTCAAATCAGCGTGAGCCGGGGGCATGTAGCAATTCAATGCCCATCGAAGTAGTCCGGTGAAGACTGATTAGACTGTGCGGATACAAAACCATCATGTTATTTAGATAGGCAAGTAACAACAAAAAGAAAATGCGGACATCATACACAAATTTGATCTTCACTTTATGCGCGATGAAACATTTCAAACCTCTTGAACATTGAAGACACAATCGCGATTGCACAACTGTGCAGACTTATCAGTCTTTTCTGTACGCACATGCGCAATAAGTATTTTACTCGAGATAGGAGATCTGAACAGACAGATCCTTGCACTTGGTAGCTTAGGATGTTTTTGTAACGTCGCAAGCAGATTGGGCCGGTCAAATGTACACGCCGTCGTTTTAAGCCGGCGTACGGCGAAAAAAAAAAGTTTCAAACGAAGGACCAGATTAGCCTGCGCATCTAGCCAATGTGGCCATAGTTTTCACCTGTTGTTCTTTGATTAGCACAGAGGCCATGGTAGGCACATACGAACAACGAAGACTATTCAGACTGCATGCATGTGCAGGCTGACCTGAGTCTTCCCATCACACCGAATATGACTTATTTTCTTAATCATGTTCCCCGAAATTACTTCCAATAAAACCTTGTCACCGTGAAATAAATGGGCATCTTCACTTGCTCCTCAGAAGACCAGGGTAGCCCAACCAGGTAACCTGAATTAAACTACCTTTTTGCATGCAACAACCATGAATTTCACTCGCACGTGCTAAAAGACGTTCTGTGGAAAAAAGGCGGGGAACTCTCAATTTATATTAAAGGGGCGCTTCTGCTATCAAAGAGGCATTGAATCAATGCCCCAGCACATGGAAAAAGGGTAACACTGTCACACAAATAATAATGAAAGCTGAAGCTACGCTCCAAGTCTGAGAGCAAAGCGAAAACACTTGCATATGCATGGTTATCCAAGCCTTTGTAGGCCACAATGCTACATCACCGACTAGGATCAGCCTGAACATCGATGCAATGTGATCAGTCTTTACTGAACCCTTAAATCTTACGAAGTCACAAGGCTGAGTGAAACCCTTTGCCTTGGTGCGCATGTTCAGTGTTTGCAGGTCGTTGAGAAACCAGCTAAGACACATCTTAGCGTACTCATTCATGCAATCCGATTAGAGTCTTCGCTGATCGCATGAGCCTGATGCAGACGATGGGATTTTCACAACATAAATAAGCGAAACTCCTGTGGCTCATCAAGGTTGATCTAAGCACTTGCAGCCTGCGTTTCTCGCAGTCTAATCAGTATTCGGTGAGGGTATGAACCTTCCACTACCACAGGGCTATCGAAAGTGAGAGAAGCGAAAACCATTTGCCTTACAGAGTGCATGTTAATCCGAGTCTTTGGCAGTCGCACACAGTTCATGCTAAGTTTTCTTTTTTTCGTGCGCTAGCTCATATACGACACGTACGATGTTGTAATGATAAACGCGGGAACGGTCCGAAATGCTTGTTCTGGATGCATTTTTCGGCATTTTTTGTGTGTTCAAAGTATTAAAAATTCTGATTTCTGAAAAATTTGGGAGTTCGAATTAAATGAGAAAGTTTTCAGCCACAAATTCGAAATAATTTTGGGTGTTCGAACTGCTAGGGTGTTCCAATTAATTGGTCACCTACCGTATTTTACTTCACTACAACTGGTGTGTGGGAATGTGTGGCGGCGGTAAAACGTCTCCCTGCCCTACATCATAGTGTAGATTATATTTTCTTGTCCTTTGGGATTACTGATTCCATTGTGGAATTTGGAAAATATCTTAGGGTCACTGTTGAGGCCTAATTGGCCGAAACTAGCTAGTCTGGCTCAGAAAACATGTGCACACCATATTTTTCAGTTCTGTGGTGTATTCTTTGCTTCCAAATGATAACCCTTTTATAGAACATATTAAAGGGGATCACAGTTCTATAGGCATGATTTCGTTATGGAAATACCATTTTAAGGACCTTATAGTTGCTACTCTGTTGGCTCTGTCCAACTGAAAAAGGGGTCTACTCTAAAAGGGGAAGAATTTGCTTCTCAAGGGGTCTACTCTAAAAGGGGAGAATTTGCTCCCCAGGAGCAGATTCTTACCTTTAAGAGTATACCCTTTAGACATATCCAAAGAGAAAGTACTTTTGCAGGAGTAGCAGTCATTTTCGCAAATTTTACGTCTTGCAATGCCATTATGGAGTAAGTCCATGGGGCCATGGAAACGAAAAACAACAGAACATAACTACTACTACTCACAAAGTGTGGCTGGCTATGGTAGCTCAGTCGGATGCAGTCTGACTGACGATAAGGAAGACTCGGGTTCGATACCTACCGGGGTCGGCAACATCCAAGGTTTCGTGGAGATTATGAAATCTTTTCTATGGTCATCCTCTCCCTTCCGCTGATTCAGGAAGGGCAGGGGTCCGTTTTTGGCGACAGAATGTGCACTGAACTGGTAAACCGCTTACGGATAAGCCTGCTCAGGAAAAGCGTGGATAGGTACACTGACATGCTCAAAAAAGATCCCAAATCAGTGTTGACTGGGCCGTTAAATACAAATAAACAAAACTTGCAAAGTTTACTTCACACAGATAGGAACAGATTTATATATTCTGAACATCTTTCGGTACGCTCTAATAATAAGTATATGTAAATGTTGGAAAGACAGAACGTTATTTTTCCTCATTTATAAAGATCGCTGGGTGTAACGGGCCTCCGTGGCCTAGTGGATAAGAGTGCTGACTCTTAATCATTAGGTCTCTCAACGGTGTATGTTTGAGCATGGCTCAGGTCACATAATGAGAAGTTCTGCAACGGAAGGTCAGGAGGTTTTTCATCGGGTACTCTAGTTTTCACTCACCTCCGATTAACGATCGGCTTGATGTGAGTGAAATAATTTTGAAAGGATAGTAAAACCAAACATAAAAAGATCGCTGGGTGTGTAAAAACAATTTCATGTCTGTGCTACTAGAATTAACGTCAGTGCCAAGGTCGAAGGTTCTAACTCTTCCAAATATATAAAATATTTAGGGAGCGAAACAAAGTCATAACGTTGATGGGTCGCTGTTTATTGTTCTTGAGCCCAGCACAGATAGCAATAGTTTCTTTTCAAAAACTTCATGACTACTAAGTGACCTGCCACCAGTTACAGACTGAGTTGTTAAAAGACTTTTTGGCGCATTCGATGGGAGCTACTGTATCTGATAAGCCGAGAGTGGTGTTCTTTATTTCCACTCAATACTTGACGTTTTACTAATCAGTTTATTTTACAATTAAATTGTGATCCAGAAAGATATACAAAAGGATAGCAAATATTTCAGGTTTTTGCGGAAGTACCGCTCAAAGAAACTGCCGAGGTTTAAGTTACAGTCTGATTCGCAGCACTTTGTTTGGGCAGGCTTAGATGTTCCTAGGCGGTTCAGCAATACTTCAAAGTTCGGTCGGTTTCAGCTCAATCAGTCCAATATAATGCCCCAAGGTCTGATCGGCCCCCGTCCATCGAGGATTGAAGAAATAGATTGGGCTGCATGATGCTTCCACGCAGAGCTGATACCGGCCGCACATGAGTAGTAATAAATCGCCTAGAAAGTCTAAGCCTGCCCAGGAAAAGTGGCTCGAGTCGGACCGTTCATGCATTTCAACCATTTAGTTTCATTGGGTGACAGGGCTTGAGAAGGAGTTTTATCTGCCCGTTTTATCTCAGTACTGAGTAAAAGTCCCACAACATTTGAAGCAATGTCTCAAAAAGACCCATACAGTGTTAACAGGGACGTTAACAACAAATGAAATAGATAACCAAGGCCCTACAGAAGGCCTGATGACTTAGGAAATATCTTTTCATATGCCCGTTTGAGAAACAACAATAACAAAACAAAAAACAAAAAAAAAAACAAAAAAAAAAAACGGTCGTATTAAGTTACGGGGTTGGTGTCCGTCCGTCCGTTCGTAAACTTTTTTTCGTTTCCGTATAAATCCTACTATACAGTTTTCATCCGATCAAGCCTAAAATGTGTATGTAGTAAGGCTAAGATGTGAAGATTTGCCACCAAATATTAACAGAGTTATGACCCTTTGAAAAATTCGGTTTACATTTTCGTTTGGTTAAGTTTTGTGCTATACATGTGCAAACCATATGTAAGTTACATTTAGTTTATACATGTACTTGTCATGGCGTTAAACAATTTACCACAGAATACTCATCACTACCTACCCTTCCTGATACCAAGGTCACAGACTTCGAAATTTTTTATACACGTTTTGTATTAAAGTTTATTTTTTGTATTCAAAAAAAATGCACTAAGTGGGATAATGATATCAGCTGGCTCAAATCAGAATGTAGACTGACAAAACCAAACCTATTGGATGCTTTTTGAAAGCAGCCAACTTGTTTGCCTAGCGGCCCTTTTCTGGGACATTGGCAAACAGTGCAGACCCAGATCAGACGCCGCAGAACGCGGCGTCTGATCTTGGTCTACACTGTTTTCTTAAAGACTATTCATGTTTGTTAAATTTGCCACATTCAAAAACAAACCTGAAACCCCTATTATTGGAAATGAACCACTCCAAACTTACTAGGTGGGAGATTCCATTGTCATATATGGCTTGAAATGTACCGGCCTTTAAATACGTCTCCATAGCCAACAACGGTCTTTGTGGAACGAAAAGGATATGATTTTTATTTCGAAAATATCCGTTTAACACTGTAAGTATATAGTTTGATTTTTGTTTGATTTGCCGTTTAACGCCCCCGTCAACACTGTATAGGTTATTTTGAGGCGTTGCTTCCAATTTTTCGCGACATTTACCCGACATTGAGATGAAATGACATCTCAAGCCCTGTCACCCAAAGAAACCAATAGGGTTTATAAGCATGGACGGTCCGATTCGCACCGCTTTGCCTGGACAGGCTTAGATCCTCTAAGCGGTTTACCAGTACTCGTGTGCGGTCGGTTTCAGCTCTGCGTGGAAGCATCATGCATCCCATCTATTTCTTCAAGCCCAGATGGGCGGGGGCCGGGTAAGTATATAGTAGAAAAGGACACAAATGTATGTACCCGAATGCTGGATTTCTGCTTATAATGGTGGGAGAATTTGAAAGAGAACAAAATTATTTTCGATTTTTAGTGCGTTAGATTCGCAATAGATCAGCTCTAGAATGTGATTTGTTGAGTTGTCGATCAACTCACTCGCGCTACGCGATCGTGATTTGATCTCCTTTATCACTGACCTCTAAACTGTGATTTATTTCTCAATAAAACCCTACATGAGCTTACATGTATTTCTTGAATAAACTCCAACGCATGTCATTTCTTGTTTCAGCTGTCATTTGATTCTACATGTATGAGCCTCATCACGGGAAAAGAAAGCTGTATTAATTTATTCCCAGCAGGCACATGACGTAATTATGACGTCACATCAACGTCGGTACAACGTCATGACGTTTATGCAACGTCACATCAACGTCGGTGCAACGTCATGACGTTGCACCGACGTTGATTTGACGTTGCCCTAGCGACGTGTGCCTGCTGGGTTAGCTCACCGGAACGAAGTTACGGTAAGCTATTCTACTACCCCCGGCGTCGGCGTCCACAAATGTTAAGGTTTTTGCATTAAAGTTTTTTTAGTTGCTCATAACTTCTTTATGTGAACATTGATTAAGTTCATATTTGGTATTGTGATATATACTGGACTAAAGTTTTTATCTGCAGTATCAGCACCCATGACCGTGACCTTAAGGTGAAGGTCACAGACTTAGAATTTTAATGTTAAAGTTTTTGTGTTTTAGGAGCTCATTACTTCTTTATCTTTAGATGGATTTAGTTTATACTCGGTATGGTTATAGATACTTGTCTCAAATTTTTAGCAACAGCATCAGCGCTCATGACCATAACCTTGGGGTCAAGGTCACTGACACAGAATTCTTATGTCAAAGTTTTTGTGTTTAAGTTTTTAGGAGCTCATTACTTGTTAACCTTTTGATAGATTCACTTCATACTTTGGCTGGTGATAGGTACTAGTCAAAAGTTTTTATCAGCAGCAAAATCGTACATGACCATGACCTTTGGGTCAAGGTCACAGACTAAGGACTTTTCTGTTTTGCACTGAAGATTTAAGATCATTACTTGGTTGCCTTCAGGTGAATTTACTTGAGACTTGGAATGGTGATAGATACTGCTTTAAATTTCTAGTATCAGTTCGACTTTCAAGGGCATGACCTCAAGGTCAAGGTCACTGTGGTTATCTTAAGAAAAACTTTGTCATCGCTCTAGCGCCTACATTTATTGACAGATTTTAATATAACTTCACACAAATTTTGCTTATGGTAATATCTCCAGCAAGTTTGACATTCAAGGTCATGACCTCAATGTCAAGGTAAATATGGCTAATTCTAGAAAAAAAAACTTTGTCATCGCTCCAGGGCCTACATTTACACACTGGTCAATACATACGTACAGGCTGCGTAGCGGTCGTATAGGCTTCGTATTTTGGACGCATAGGCTTCGATGAAAAATGGCGGATGACAGTTCGTCTTTGCAGGTAAGAACTGTTTTTACGTTCATCTAACTGTTGTATAGCGTTGCCCAATACTGGCATCTGCCTTACGGACCACTATATTAATGTGCGGCTTCGTCTGTTGCAAGAAAAAGTTTGAATAACGGAATATAGATAAATAAACCCCAAAAGAAATTTGGCATTCAACACAGATTTACCTGTATTTTCACTTTGGCCCGGTCGCCCTATGTAACTAAACGTTTTTGGCTGGGGTTCTGGTCGATAAATTGTGAGTAACGTTATTGAAATCGAAAATCTTATATGCAACTTTTGTCACATCTTTTGCAAAAAAGAAAAATCTTGATATTTCGATACAACGCACGTAACTTCGTTACCGATTACAACGCAGAGGCTGCGAACTAAATTTGAAAGCCCTGTATTATGTAGAATAAGTGCGAATGATATTAAACTAATGTCGATAAATCAGTCAACCAGCGTTAGTTGGTGATGCTAAAGACATTCTGTATCATTTATACTGAACACATTTTCAGTCTCAGCTATGCAAATACAACATTTTGTTTCGAATGCACAAAATTTGTCAAGTTACAATTATTTACAATACCGTTCATAAACTTGGTAAGTCTTCGTCAAAGTACTAAGCCAAATGATATTTGCACTGTATGAATTTCTGTCGTGTTATTATTACAATGCAAGTGACTTCGGAATTTTCGACGCGTAGGTTACCGAGATGGGAAGACGTATTACGAAAACACGCCTATTAAAATACCACCAAAAAGATAAAACTTTCAGATAAAACATTCTGATAGTTTTGATATTGCTGCTCAAGACATAGTGTGTGGAAACTTGTTACATCCGCCCGGGCCAGGCGGTTCTAACGCGTATCCACAATCTGTGTTTCTGAGAAGAAATAAGGGATGCACAAAATCTGTCAAGTTACAATTATTTACACTACCGTTCACAAACTTGGTAAGTCTTCGTCAAATCTGGGAGACAGGAAAGCAATAATCGGTTACAATGAATAGGTAAACATCAATAAACCCTTTCTTCCACTGAAAACTGCAGGTTTCGAAGTGGTCTGATAAGGATTTTATCACAGCGTAATCTCCAGCTATTTATTCTGCTACTGAACTGACCTTGATAATTCCGATTAACCGCAGATATGCTCTGACGTCATCCATGAGAAATCTAGAAGCTTGGTGTGTACTGAATAGGCAGATTTAGCATTATTGAAGTTCAAAACAGAAGCTTAAAATGGAGCAAAATAAACAAGACTTGGCCACTCTTTCAGGGGACTTCAATTTAGATACTGTCTACTGAAACTTGTGATCAGGATTTTAGTGAGGGAAGCAGCAGCTCTGAAGATAGCTATCTTAGAAGTCAATCGCAACAATTGTCGTCCGCTTTGTCATCTGCTGCTTACTTTAAATGTCATTTGGAGCAGTCTCAGACTGCTCCTCGATCTTGGTCCACAGTGTTTGCCTATATGCGAATATATTATTTAAACAAAAAACTTTAAGAAGATGCAGCAGACAGTATAAACAGGGACCGTTTTACAATTCAGGTTTTCTTACGGTTGATTAGTCCGGTTTTCCACGCATGCGCACTCCTTAAAATGGAGGTAGCAGTCTTCGTTTTTGATTGGGTGTTTACGGATTTGCCTAACTTTGACCCTTGCCGTAGGCGTGATATAGGAAAATAGAACAGCAACCAAAGTAGCCAAAGCTAGCCATTGCCTCAAGATGTAGTCGGCCTCGGTTGGTATCCCTAACGAACGGTTGTATGTCAATTCATTATTGGTAGAGAATCCTCTCATGTCACTGCGCATTACTCAGTAGAACCTTTTTGTTTGTGTTGAGGTTTACGTCCCCGACAACATCATGCAGGTCATTTTTTAGACATTGCTTCCGAATTTATGGGACTTTTACCCGACACTGAGACGAAATGACATCTCAAACCCTACTTCATATAAGGCATACTTGCAATTGCTAAAGATAAATGACCCGTTTACTTTAATTGAAGGCAAATACCAGTTTTTGGGTATATTATTTATCAATCGATACAAAGTAAAAAAGTGCAAGTAGCTCTTCAGTGTTGTAAGTTCATTAGTTATTAAGTTATTACTGATTTGTCGGAAATTCAGGGAACTTGCTTATAGAAACAGCAGCGTCTATTTTATCGCAGAGAGTTCAGTGTGTTGCTTAGTATGGCAATACATAAAATCTGGACCGGAATCATGGGTTGGGCTTTTCGAACAGTGTATGTCCAGATCAAAAGCCACAGAAAGCGGCGTCTAATCAGGGTCTACACTGTTTGCTCACATTACATGAATTGAAGGGCCAAACGCAGCGTCTTATCAGGGCCTTAACTTTTTGCTTTAAATTGTAATGTAAGGATTAAACGAAACAGTTTAAATCAATGAGTATGCATCCAGCCGACACTATCTTAAAAAGTAATTCTTTAGGCCGGTGCCGTCATAGGGTTTTGAAAGGCCGTAAATCAAAAACAACTTTTTTTTACCTAATCTTATTATATCGAAGAATGATTTCACGAAATGGGTTTCTGAAATCATTGCAAGCAAGTGTTTTGTCTGAATTTATATTCTAAGTCACTATGAAATTCAGATTCTGATAGACTATGTTGAAGAAGACAGTCTGGTTAGCAAAAACTTATGCAAGGACACCTATTGAAAATAGATTTGAGATAAAGAAATGTCTTGTATTGTTTTCTTTGATCCTACAAAGGCTAGAATAAGCTTGTATGTTTACTGTTTAATGAGAAAATGCTTCTCTAATCGGAAACGAAGACTTGGATCAGACAGAGCAGGCGCGATTAATGAACCTTTGCTGAAGTTTTGTAGGAGCTACAGGTATTCGATTCAAGTATTTAAATAGAAGTCGGAGAATCACAAACATATCCCTATATAATTCTGACCCCCTTAAATCCAACTTTTATACAGTAAAACTGAGGTTTACAGGTATATACATTGTTTTCCGTATTTCTTCTCAGAAACACAGATTGTGGATACGCGTTAGAACCGCCTGGTCTAAAATATCAGAATGTTTTATCTAGAAGTTTTTATCATTTTGGTGACATTTTAATAGGTGTGTTTTCCTAATGCGTCTTACGATCTCTGTAAACTGCGCGTCGTACATTCCGAAGCCACGTGCGTTGTAATAAAAACACGACGGAAATTCATACAGTGCAAATATTATTTGCTTCATACTTAACAGATTTGACGAAGACTTACCGAGTTTATGAACGGTAGTGTAAATAATTGTAACTTGACAGATTTTATGCTTTCGAATCAAAATGTTGTATTTGCATAGCTGAGACTGAAAATGTGTTCGGTATAAATGATACAGAATGTCTTTAACATCACCAACTAACGCTGGTTGACTGATTTCTAGGCATTAATTTAATGCCATTCGCTATCATTCTACATAATACAGGGCTTTCAAATTTAGTTCGCAGCCTCTGCGTTGTAATCGGTAACGAAGCTACGTGCGTTGTATCGAAATATCAAGATTTTTCTTTTTTACAAAAGATGTGATAAAATTTGCATATTAGCGTTTCGATTTCATTATCGTTACTCACAATTTATCGGCCAGAACACCAGCCAAAAACGTGTAGTTACATAGGGCGACTGGGCCAAAGTGAAAATACAGGTGAATCTGTGTTGAATGCCAAATTTCTTTTGGGGTCTATTTACCTATATTCCGTTTTTCAAACTTTTTCTTGCAACAGACGAAGCCGCACATTAATAAAGTGGTCCGTAAGGCAGATTTTAGTATTGGGCAACGCTATACTACAGTTAGATTAACGTATAAACAGTTTCTTACCTGCATTGACGAACTGTCATCCGCCATTTTTCATCGAAGCCTATGCGTCCAAAATACGAAGCCAATGCGACCGCTACGCAGCCTGTACGTATGTATTGACCAGTGTGATTTATTGACGGACGTTTATATAAATTCACACAAATGTTGCATATGATAATATCTCAAGCGTGTTCAACTTTCAGGGTCATGACCCCAAGGTCAAGGTCACCGTGGCTATTTTTAGAGAAACTTTGTCATCACTCTAGCACCTATATTTATTGATAGATTTTAATATAATTTCATACAAATGTTTGGTATGGTAGTATCGTGAGCAGGTTTGTCTTTCAGGGTCCTGCAGTAGAGGACACGGTCACCGGGTATTTTCAGAATAACTTTGTCATAGCTGTATGGGCTACATTTGTTGATGAATTTTGCCATAACTTTATACAAATGTTGCTTATGACTATATCTCGAGCGAGTTCGACTTTCAAGGTCATGACCTCAAGGTTAAGGGCAGTGTGGCTCTCAAGGTTAAGGGCAGTGTGGCTATTTTTAGAAAAACTTTTTCATCACTCTATAACTTCAAACAAATGTTGGGTATGATAATATCTGAAGGGAGTTTGACTTTCAGGGTCCTCAGGTCAAGGTCAAGGTCACTGTGGCTATTTTTAGAAAAAAAAACGTTGTCTTTGCTATGGTGGCTACATTATTGATAAATTTGAATATAACTATATTGATATAGCACTGGATTCTTTCTTTGTGACTTTGTTTCTGTTATGGGTCTGAAAATTGGCATTTGCGCAACTGAGTCAAAGCGCTACTTCCGTTGAGCTATCCTGTCCGGCGACAGGTCTTATTTTCATTATTATTATTAGTATTATTATGATTATTATTATTATTATTATTTATACTATGTTTACAGAGGGTAACGCATTTACGATTTAGCTAATACAGCTATTCTACCTTGCGGTTCATTGCAAAAACAAAACATTTTGTTATATTGCAAAGAAATTGTCAAGCTTTTGACTGGACAGCGCAAGGGCAATTATTTTCCATATACCCCGTGAGCAAAGATACATACCCCTCGCGTGCTTGTCTTCGCTGAATTGCAATGTCCGCTATCTTGGATTTACAAATCGAGCGTATAAAACATAGACAATGTTAAGAATAAAACATTAAAAAGAAACTCTGATAAAATACACTTATGTAGTACTGATATGTATGCAATAAAAACAATCTCTGAATATAAGTATAGTTTACCAAGTTGCCAATATCGCCACCGCCAATCGGGGCTTGGAGAAACAGATTGGGCTTTATGGTGCTTATCTGACCACACACGAGTACTGGTAAACCGCTTAGGAGGACTAAGCCTGTCCAAGCAAAGCGGTGTGCGTCAGATCGTCTAATGCATATAAGCCTTCTGGTTTCATTGGGCGGCAGGGCTTGAGAGGTCATTTCACCTCAATATCGGGTAAAAGTCCCACAAAATTGGAAGCAACGTCTCCAAAATGACCTAAATAGTGTTGACGGGGACGGGAAACCTCGATTCAAACAAACAAGACCAAGCTGCCAATTAGCTGGGCATACTCGTGAGGCCTATATGGTAAATAAAATATTCTACAATATCGTTTTGATTCTCTTTTTTAAAAGTGATAAGGGAGCCGGTCTCTTGCTGTTTGAGGAAGAGCTTTCCATGGCTTAGGGGCTGAACAAGAAAATGGGCATTTATATATTTCAGTACGTGCAAAAGGTATATATACATATAGGGTGCCATTAACGGATGCTCATAAGTTTAATGACTGAATTTCAGACAAAGGTTTCAGGAATCAGATGTTAGGGAATTAAAGGCATTTATTCTTGAGTATTAAGGACTATCATATCATTACATAATATTATGCAGCCCTCAGTGCTGACTGAAGTCCTCTGTCTTCAACAGGTAAGGGGCCTCCTTGGGGAAAATTAATAATTTACTAACTGTTGACTAGAGTGTACATTACTGATTTTCCCCTAAAGTGCCTCATCAGGGGATTCAACAAGAGCTTCAAATCACCCTAGTAAGGGCCGCCTGTGATCTGCTATAGACAGTATATCACAAGAGGTAATAAAACAATTATGAACACACGGTGTGTTCTACTGTTACTAGAATTTACTTTAAGTGCTTTATAAGTGTAAACTGCTCTGTTGTATTTTATTCTTTCATCGACTGGAGACCATTTAAGCTACCGGAACGTTTGAGAAGGTGGTGTAATAATATGAACCAACGCATGACAAAACCTACAATAAGACATGTGCGCCCAGCGAAGGTTCAGATCAGCCTGCGCATCCGCGCAGTCTGATCAGAGTCTTCGCTGTGTGCCCTACGGATAACTAAGGGCCCAATGCTCCCTCATGCAGCAACAGAAGTCTCTGGTCAGACTATATATGGATGCGCAGGCTGATCTGAGTATTCGCTGGGCGCAAAGGTAAGTTGTAGGAAATGCTGTGCCCCGGCTCATATTCGTTTTAAATAAAGTTCTTGCTGCGCGTTTATGCAATTTGGTCAGTCTTTCTAAATTCTCATTCGAAGCAGATCCCCGGGTTGTTGATCCATATTATATTAAAGGAAGAATAAACCCCTGATAAAAAAACGTTTTTGTGCAACAGTTGAAATATACATGTATTCAGATAGAAGTTTTAATAGTGGTATTTTTGATCAGGTGACAGAGCATAAGTGATCAATGTGGCCAGACCAAGATAGTTGATTATCCACATGAAGTCCTGATAACTTTTGTGCTTTGACATTTTGAATATTAGTTTTATCAGCTAGTACACGGGTGGTAATCAGGGGAACAAGCTCGAAAATGAGTCAATGGAAATTTGTTCCCTCGACACATCCGGGAACTCTCGAGCTAGCTCCATCGCCACGAAACATGTAAACAAAGGTAGGTGTTGAAGAGTTTTATCACCATTTTCTCCTTTGTAAGCTATTTATAAAAAAAATCCGGCAATGCAGTTCCACATAGAAATGATTTAACTTTGTACCCCGCTAGAATTTGTCATGCAAATTTGCAGCGCTGGAGTATGAATGAAACTAAACTTTTTATCACGGACCTGAACAATTGTCAATTTATGTCAACACGGAGATTTTGGCCGACGATTTTCATTTTCCGCCAAAAGTACGCCCTTCACACCCCTAGAAGCAACATCCCTAGTGAAATGAAACATGGAACGTTTGAAATAAGCAAAATATTTTGGCCGTGATTACGTAACTTGCGACTTATGACGAAATTACTGTCCGAGCTAGTCTTCTCGACAAGGAGCTAGTTCACTCGACATGGAGATATTGCCCTCAAAATGAAGATGAAACATCCATCAGATGACTGGGGCCTGGTTCGATGTCTTTCTATGGTAATTTATCCAACTGGTTTCTTTACCTCTGTCTAGTGGGGTAACAAGATACTATGCCCACAAGACGGCCCCTCAGTCGTTTCTCCCTGGTCGTTTCGCCCCATTTTGCACCCATAGCTGTTTCGTCCACAAAGCCTGTCTTTTCGCACCCTGAGTCATTTCGCCCACCTAGTTGCTTCGCCTCCTTCCAATTCACTCGACGTGTAGATATTGCCCTCAAAAAATGAAGATGAAACATCCATCAGATGAGTGGGGCCTGATTCGATGACTTTCCAGGCAATTTATCCAACTGGTTTCTTTACCTCTGGCTAGTGGAGTAACAAGATACAATGCCCACAAGACGGCCCCTCAGTCGTTCCTCCGTGGTAGTTTCGCCCCATTTTGCACCCATAGCTGTTTCGTCCACAAGCCTGGTCTTTTTGCCCCCTGAGTCATTTCGCCCACCTAGTTTCTTCCAATTTAGAACGGATCAATGGATGGATGTTGGTTGGATGGATGGGTACACTACAGAGAGGGGTAAGTGAGTGGGTATTTAGATGGATGGGTCCATTGGAAGACGGATGAACGAACGAACAAACGTACAGACGGATGGACAGACAGACAGACAGACAGACAAAAGCCTCTATCGGATAAAATACTCAAAATGTAGGGATGATACTTAGTCAAATGATTCATGAATAACTATAATAATCTAGGGAATAAAAAGTAAAGAGGCGCCCGATTATCTAGCACAGGAATATATATATATATATTTTGTTGCATGTCCAGTATTTTTCTGCTCAGGAATAGTCCTTTGGAACTTTTTCCTCGGAAAGCGCCCATCTGAAAAGTAAATCGAACATTCAATATAAAAATGTATTATGTCAAATCTCAATGAGTTTGCAGCTAACTGGTTAAACCAGACAGACAGCGCACTTAACCACCAAGCCCACTAGCCAGAGGTAAAGAAACCAGTTGGATAAACTGGGTGGGACCATAGAAAGACATCGAATCAGGCCCCAGTCATCTGATGAATGTTTCATCTTTGAGGGCACTATCTCCATGTCGAGTGAACTAGCTCGATTGTCGAGAAGACTAGCTCGTACAGTAATTTCGTCATAAGTGGCAAGTAACGTAATCACGGCCAAAATATTTTGCTTATTTCAAACGTTCCATGTTTCATTTCACTAGGACTGTTACTTCTGGGGGTGTGAAGGGCGTACTTTTGCAGGAAAATGAAAAAATCGTCGGCCAAAATCTCCGTGTTGACATAAATTGAAAATTGTTCAGGTCCGTGATAAAAAGTTTAGTTTCATTCATACTCCAGCGCTGCAGATTTCCATGGCAAATTCTAGCGAGGTACAAAGTTTAATCATTTCTATGTGGAACTGCATTGCCGGATTTTTTTATAAATAGTTTACAAAGAAAATAATGGTGATAAAACTCTTCGAGACCTACCTTTGTTTTCAAGTTTTCTGGTGATGGAGCTAGCTCGAGAGCTCCCGGATGTGTCGAGAGAACACATTTCCATTGACTCATTTTCGAGCTAGTTCCCCTGATTACCACCCGTGTAGTAGATTGAGCTGACGGCATTCTTGCATTTTCATACACGCAGTTTTGCTGTAATTGAGTGGCAGTTGATTTTGCTTGCTCCAAGTGTTTGCATTGTCAAGTTCCGTTTGTAGTTTATGTTCTATCGTATCTATGTCTTTGTCATCCGTGTGGACCTCAGCGTTAAATGACATAAAAGTCAGATAAACAATACTCAAAATGTAGGGACAGATTATTTATAAATAATAGAAAAAGGGTTGACCCTAGAATGGAACCACGAGGCAATCCTGATAGTGAGTCAGGCCGCTGTCAGTTTGTATAGTTTGTTTCCGCCATTCAAGATAAGATCTGAACCAATTAACCTATATTTGTACCGGAAACCCCAAAACGGGTACCCTGGCAAATAATGCCGCCCAGATTAGACGCCAGAGAATGCGGCGTCTGATCAGGGCCTACACTTTTTGCAAAAAAGCCCAGTCATTTTCCGAATATATGTTGAAAATAACACAACCTGTCACCCCTAAATTTCGAAATGGACTCATGCCATATATACAGAGGAAAATTCCATTTGGTACAAAGGGCTAAGACTAAGACTACTAAATTTGTACAGTGAGAGCTTTCCTATTTAAATATTATGATCAACAAGATCGAAAGCCTTGCGAAAATCACGGCCAATATTCCAATTGAGCCACTTCAACCTTAATAACTGCAGATTGACAATTGTGATTGTGTTGATTTGTTTGTTTGTTTGATTTGAGGTTTAACGTCCCCGTCAACACTGTAAAGGTCATTTTGGAGACGTTGCTTCCAGTGTTGTGGGACTTTTACCCGACATTGAGATGAAATGACATCTCAAGCCCTGTCGCCCAATGAAACCAATAGGGTTTATTAGCATGGACGGTCCGCCTCACACTGCGGTTCCTGGACAGGCTGAGATCCTCTAAGCTGTTTACCAGTACTAGTGTGCGGGCCGGATTCAGCTCTGCGTGGAAGCATCGTGCATCCCATCTATTTCTTCAAGCCCCTATGGGCGGGGGCGGGTGATTATGTTGAAAACCCATCACGAAAACACGCCTATATAATATGGACCCCCCTTGAAACCCACCTTTATATAGTAAAACTGGGGTTTCAGGGGATATACCTTATTTTTCTTATTTCTACTCTAAAATATAGATTGTTGGTACTCTAACGAGTGCCCACAATCTATATTTTGAGCAGAAAAATATCACAATTTTTCATCATAAAATTTTCATTTTTTCGGCTATAAAGGTGACAATGTATTTGTATAGGCGTGTGCGTAATGCTGACTGAAATTCGTTTAAAAATGAATGCAATGAACAGGAATCGTTACAATTTACCCACAGCTACCACCAGAGACACCAAAAGGAAAGAAACACAAACATGAAATAACTAGACCCTAATGAAAACATACCGCTTAGAGGATCTAAGCCTGCCCAGGCAAAGCGGTGTGAGTGTCGGACCGTCCATGCTTATAAACCTTATTGGTTTCATTGGGCAACAGGGCTTGAGATGTCATTTCATCTCGATGTCGGGTAAAAGTCCCACAAAATTGGAAGCAACGTCTCCAAAATGACCTTTAGTGTTGACGGGGACGTTAAACCTCAAATCAAACAAATAATGGAAACATCAATAGCGGAACGCCAAAAGGACAGTTACTTTCCCACAAAATGGCCATTTGGCTATCTAAAACAAAAATAAAATATAAGCGATACACACACTCAAAGACAAACCATAACAAAAATAAACCGCGACAGAAGAACCGCCTTGGAACGGTCAGTGAAACGAATTCAACCGGGCTGTGTGTGGGAGGTGGGGGTGGGAGGGGGGTGGGTGGCCGCAATCCTCGCTCATACTTCCGTCGCGATTTAGACAAATAATTTGTTCAGTCCGCCCTAATCAGTGCAACATCTCGGAGAACACAAAAATCAAACAACCACAGGGATGAAGTTTGTATTTGTGTAAATAACCTATTGGTGTTTATTAACACGTTTTTTTTTTTTTTTTTTTTCAAAAAATTTAGTTGTGAGTAAAATGGAAATAGATCTATAATTCAAAGGGTCTGACTTGGAGCATCTTTTGAAAAATAGGAATACGTTTCCTTGTTTAACCCATTCAGTACCAGAAACCCCTAAACAGGTACCCTGACAAACAGTTCAGGCCCAGATCAGACGCCGCACAATGCGGCGTCAGATCAGGGCCTCCACTGTTTGCTAAAAGTTCAGTCATTTTCCAAATCAGTTTTGAAGGAAACACAACCTGATACCCCTAAATTTTGAAATGAACTGCTGTATATAAGGTGGATGATTCCATTTGGTACTAAAAGGGTTAAATTGTGATGGAAATTGACCAGTCACTATAGGCTTTTGTTAACCCTTATCTTGCTGTTCACGAAAACCCCTATCTTTGCAAACAGTGTAGATCCAGATCAGATGGCTTCTGAAGAAGCCATCTGATCAGGATCTACACTGTTTTGCATTCATTTTATGAATTTGTAGCAATAAATTACATAAAGTAATTTGATTGGTTGATAGACAGAAATGGGTGTGGCTTAAATGAATATTCAGCAAGATAAGGGTTAATGAGTATAGCAACAGATGGAGATATGCAGCTAGATTCTCGGATCTATTTGGACGAATCAAACCTATTCCCAGCTAGCACGTAACAGCTGGCCATCGTCGACCGACAGCGATACGACGTCGCCCCAGCTTCGGCCCGACAATCTTTGCTGGCCGGTTTGATATACAATGTGACTTCATTAATTGTTATAAAGGGAATATTAAAATTGATACTGTTTGATACTCACGATTTTACAAAGTTTCTTATTTTGTCAACACCTTGGATATTGTCGCAAAGAATTTGTTGAGTAACGAAGCGATCTTTTCGGAGTTTAATATATATTTAGTATTTATGAAAAGTTCCCCGGGGAGGTTTTATTTATCGAAGGAATGTCACCCTTATTTATGCTACGCATATACTTCCATAAAGCATGTGTCGAATTTATTTGAAAAATGTTCATATTTGGCTTGTCTTATTAATTGAGCCAGCGCACGATAAAACCTACAATAAGATGTGTGCGTCAAGCGAAGAATCAAATCAGCCTTCGCATCTATATAGTCTAACCAGAGACTTTTCTTGTTGAATGAAGGAGCATTGGGCCCTTAGCTATCCTTAGAGTGCAAAACGAAGACTCTGATCAGACTGCGCGGATACGCAGGCTGATCTGAGTCTTTGTTTGGCGCAAATGTCATATTGTAGGTTTTGTCATGCGCTTGCTCAATTATTGTCCTACCTTATTGCATGTTTTCCTTCATTCGTCCCATTGTTTAGGCATCTACATTTATCCCGCTTTTTTTTGCATTTCGGTTATATCAAATGTGAATCATTCTAGTGAACATCTTGTTTTTACTCATTTAGTTTTAATTGGGGCATATTTATTTTGCTGCTTTAGAATATAAGAATCTTACATGGGTGTGAGGGCTGGACGGAAAAATCCGTCCCGAAGGTCACTTTCTGGCCTCACGAGGCTTGCCACAAATCATTTTAGACATTGAACTGCTTCTTTTTCGTAAAAATTCGGATGGAAAACAAATATGCTTAAATCTTATTTCTGTTCGTTAAATAAAGCGCATCGACTATGTTTTGGTATGATGGTGGGTAGTCTTATAACGCCCTTGAAAAAAAAGTGCGATAAAATGTCAGAAGAGACTGGTTCTATATAATTTAATACTTCAAAACCACAAAAAAAGACAAGGATGAGTTAATTTTGTGGGGAAGAAATGAGTTTAATTGCACGATAAAGTTTCGGAATTCTCATTGACACTATACGGCAACAGTCATGTTTTGCCAGCCAGATAAAAGAAGGTATTCTACAGGGGAGGTAATTGGCGCATGCGCAGTGAAATAGTGACGTATCAAGACATTGTCTCCGTCTATACATTTTTCTTCTGATGCAACGCCCGCAATTTCTGTACTTAGGCTTTAGACCATTAATCATCTAAAAATCCTCAAATACAAAAAGTGATCGAAAAACATCATGAAATGTCTAAAACGCACAAAATCCTGTTTTGTTGGCTTCCGAGCCATATTGGCATTGTCGGCAATGAATATGCTGACAAGTAAGCAAAGGAATCGCTCAATCTTGATCTGGCTGTTTTTTTTTTTTTAAATTCCTTTTAATAATTGTAAACCATTTATCAACAGATACATCTTGTCGGAATGGCAAGGCGAATGGGACCTTACAATCAATAACAAGCTCCATGCCATTAAACCTGTCGTTGGAACAAAATGCTCTCCTTCACAGTTTTCTAGGAAAGAGGATGTAGTTTTCACGCGACTGCGCATTGGACATACTAGAATTACTCATTCTTATATTTTTAATGGCGATGATGAGCCTTCTTGTGTAGGATGTGATCAGCCATTCACTGTTAAACACATCTTAATTGAATATGTAGACTTTTCACAGTCTCGCAACCTATACTTCAAAGTTGACACTATGCAACAATTGTTTCAAGATGTACCTGTTAATAATATTATTTTATTCCTAAAAGAAATTGGACTTTTTCAAAAGATTTAAACTGTTTCAGATTTTTATACATATCATAATAACTTTTTTACTTTTAATATCCTCATAATTCTCCATGCCGTTTAACCATTAACCGCTTGACGCTTATGACCCACAAAGAGGGTTGACGCGCCGTTAAACACGAAATCATCATCATCATCCGTCTATACATAAAGAATCTGAATCACCAACATCACAAACATTAAACTTGAAGGACAAATGTAAATAAAAATGAACAACCAAAAAGGGGGAAGAATTGGTCGAAAAAAATGTATGACATACACTACATGTGCTTTATACGCTCAAGAAACTCATATTCCGGGAAAATCTTCGTTGGTGTCCGGTGTTGCTACCGTTGAACCAGAATTCCGCCGTATTATGATTTTTAAAGAACAAGTATTAGCTTTTACAAAAACTTGAGTCTATGTTCAGCTCACAGTAATGTGTAGTACCTGGACTGGCAAGTAAAATGACAAAACTTTTCACGTGTATCTTTTAATAATGTGTCAGTTAATATGTGAGTGATAACAGTCACAGATCACAACTAAGGACTTCCAAATGTTCTCACCAATGTGACATAAAAACAAAATTACCCATATTTCACTATCAAATACAACTACTTGTACTACATGCCTACATTTACGGCTTCTTTCATTTCGCATTCTAAGTTAACCTTTTCTTTTTTTATTCTAGGTTAACCTTTAATTTCGCATTCTAGGCTAAATCTATGAAAGAAATCCTTCCAGCTTGCCGTCTAACAAAAACATGAAATTACACACACACACACACACACACACACACACACACACACACACACACACACACACACACACACACACACACACACACACACACACACACACACACACACACACACACGAAACAACTCACAAAACCTGGATGTGTATTTGGAGGGCAAAGTCAACATTTTATCGTGCATAAAATTTTGCAAGCGTGAGAGCAGTCATGTGTGCACGTGATAAACTTAAGGAAGAGTTCCGCTAATAAGCGGGATTTTATAATTGTGATAAATAACTATGATATGACCAGTCAGTAGGAAATCATTCAACCAGTCGTGACCTTTACTAAAATGCTTCCGGAGCAAAAGTCATCATTAGATAGTCTACGCCCGTGGGCGTAGACAACAAATATAACAATACTTTCAGGATTTGCGACCAGGTAAGACACAACCCCACCTGTACAGCGACAGATACGAGCTTGTGTCTTTAGATTAATAAATAGATCAGCTCTAGCAGTGAATTATTGTGTAATAAATAGCAGTTTGGAGGTCAGTCGTAAAATATATCAAACCGCGACCGCGTAGCCCGAATGATTTATCTACTTACAACTGACCAATAAACTATGATATAATTCACCGTATAGCAGATCTATTTCCATTCTAACACATTGAAAATCTGTTTCACTCAAATTCTCGCACTCATTCACCATTGTGAGAAGAAATACAGCCAAAATTTTTGACTATATCACGTGCATTTATGTTCTTTTGTAATGTTTTCGATGCAGAAACTGACGTTTCACCGTCTAACGTCAAAGATTCTTCGAGTGACGTCATAAAACGGCGGCTTTTCGCGCCAAGCTTTTCCGCACGGTGATTTATTGCAGAATCCATTGCAAAGCCTGGTGCAGACGGCGTGTGGCATTTTATAAATTTATTTTGACGGTACTGTTCCAAATGGCAACGTTCTAACCCCAATACAAAAATGGTATGGTTTTCTTTGGCGCTGTGTTAGAACGTCAGATAAAGAAACTACAGATATTGTACAATCCAAACAGCGAACACATAGGTGCTGATCAGACTGCTTTGGCGTATTTACAGCCTGATCTGTATGTCTGTTGTTTGCAAATACCATTATATAGAGGATCTTACATGAGTGTCCATGTATTATTGAATCTATTAAACGAGTTGAGGAAAAGGGATAAAATGCGAGGCTTGCCGAGCATTTTATCCCTTTTTCTTAACGAGTTTAATAAATTCAATAATACATGAGCACGAATGCAAGATTCTATTTATCATATGACATTTAAAGCACATTTTATTCACGATTGTTTACAAAAATGTCAATACTCCGCCGTTAGTAAACCCGACGTCATTAAGGACGTCGTACATGTAACGTTACGGGACTTATATAGCTAATTTGCATATTTAATCCACTAGTGGATTATCGAAAATATTACATGGCGTTATTACACTCTCAGACGCGACGTCATATGATAAATAAGAATCACCCATGGTGTGAAGCACCCATGGGAACACATTCCCCACCTGAGAGCGATATTTGCACAAGCCGTCAGCTCAGGCAAATATCGCTGTCAGACGGGGAATGTGATCCCACGTTCCCCGTCAAGAATGGAGACCATGGGATCACATTCCCCGCCTGAGAGCGATATTTGCCCGAGCTGACGGCTCGGGCAAATATCGCTCTCAGGCGGGGAATGTGGTCAATAATTTAAATTACTTATAATATTTTCATTCGCAAATTCCTAACATTGGAAGTATAGACATAGAACCGTGATCCGTCCCGTTCAGTCAAATTCTGCACCATTTAAATACATGCTTCTTTTCTTTCCGGTTTCTGTATTTTTCTTTATCATTACCAAATTAGATTTGTCAATTCTTATGTTAAGCATGCGATATCACTACGCTGTATATGGCGTGTCATTCTAACAAATTGCTTTCAGTCCAATCCCATAATTCTGGTATTGTATTCTATGAATGCTGCATGTCAAACTAGCACCGGAATAAATATCTTTCAACCAAACACTCGGTTCAATTAAGGCTGGTCCGAGTCTTTGTTGGACGCATATGTCCGAAGACGAAGTTTCGCATGTGGCGCATCTTTTTATTTCAGTTCATAATGACTGACAGCGTTGATAGTGGACAATTTGGAAGCGATGCGTTTTGTGACCCATTCTGTGAGCCATGTTGTGAGGGGAAATTTTCCATTATCGCTGTGTATGGCTATTGTGATGAGTGTTACCAGTACCTATGTTCTGATTGCCATGCGACCCACAGCAAGCTTCAAGCAACCAAGGGCCATGTAATCAAGACAGGAGCGGACATGCCTCAATCTATGGCAGCAAAGCCTGTAAAATATGGCGCCTGTGACATCCACCCAGGACTGGTGAAGGATCTGTTTTGCTCGGCACATAAGCGTTTAATATGCTCATTTTGCTCTTCTACAGACCACAAGGAGTGTTTTGTAAGCAGTGTGGTAGATGTCTGCAAAACTACCAATGTCTCGGAGCTTAGATATTTATGTGACGCAATCAATGAATTAAACAACAACGTAAACTCCGTTGAGTCTTCGGTAGCCAGAAGTATCGCCAGGCTAAAAGAACAGAGGGGCTCGCTGCTACAAGAAGCTCTATCTTTGTATGACAGGTCGTTGTCTAACTTGAACGCCAAACACGAAAAAACTAAATCTGAAATTGAGATAATGTACAAGGCTCAGTTACAAATTCTGGACGGGCATAAAGATAAAATAACACCTCTTTCTTTAAAGGTGGAAGGATCGCTTAAAAGTGCAAAACTGTTGTGTAGGACCGCTAGCGCTGTTGACGCAAAAGTATTTATAAAATCACAGGAATTAGTAGATTCGGTGAATCAATTTTCCAATGATATTCAATATCTTAACCAATCACTTATATTTGTATCGCTAACACTTCAACCTGCAGACCTGATTTCAAATTTTCTCGCGTCAACGAGCAGTTTTGGGTCGGTGTCCATAGATAAGGAAGAAAGTACACCTAACATGTTTGTATCAGACATTATCTTTCCCGTTGCGCATGCCAAACCGCCGACGACATTCCAAGTTGATTTACAACAGCAACGCAGTTGTACCGATGGACTTGGTGAAACCCGGTTAGTTAGAACATCGTCAGTGGATGAAGGATTTGCCACAGAAAACAACTGCATAACGGATCACGAAAGGAGTGAGACGGAGTTATCTAATACACATTTGTCAGACACTGAAATGGAAAAGCAACATGTCAAGCTAGGTAAACCTGCAGCTAATAGCCAGTCACCGAAAACTTCTAAAACGCTGGCGAACGCTAAGGCTAATGTAGCTGCTTTTGATGCAAAACTGCAAGATGATAACGTTGGTTGTAATATTACTGGGATTGCAGTAACTTGTGATGGAAGATGCGTTATTGCAGACAACGAAAATGGTAAAGTAAAAATGTTTTCTAAATGTAAAGCCATCCGTATGCGGTACCAAGACAGACAGTATTTGGGGTGTGTGACACTACCAAGCAAGCCAAGAGATGTTGTTGTTATCAATGATGAAGCTGTAGTCACGACGGACAACAATAATGCACTTGTCATTCTTGATATCACTAGCAGGATATTGTCATATAGGAGTGTCAAAGAAACAGTGAAACTTTCGTATAAGGCACGGGGCATAGCGAAATACAACGACAAACTCGTTGTTACTTGTCCACGAGATAACCCCCCTTGTGTGAAATTAATAGACAAAACTGGCAAAGTGTACTGGTCTGCATCTTCTGATCATCAAAGTCAGCGCATGTTTTACAGACCTTGGTACGTCTGCAGTGGAAGTGTGGATGCTACCACTATATACGTAACTGACTGGGATAACTCGATTCTTTTGCTTGACGGAGAGACTGGAGAAGTAACCATGAAACAGAAAAAGAATAAGAAAGGGCCTAGGGGCATTGCTACAGATGCCAATGGAAACATTTACGTATGCTATAAGAGTAAAAATGAAATATGCCAACTTCAAGATGACTTATTTGAAGTCAGAAAGCTACTGTCATTTCAAGATGGACTGCTATGTGCGCCGCAAGCTATAGTGTACGATGATATTGCCAGTGAATTAATGGTTTCCTACAACAGTACCAGTTGCGTCGACTGTGTTGCCTTAGGCACAACAGACTTAAATACGGTTGGAGAAGACGGCGAAGAAACGAAACAATTAGCAGCGCAATCACAGTCACCAGACTCGCCCATTCTAGACGAAGGGATGAGGACAAGACAGCCTGGTATAATGAAAAAGGTTTTTCAGTTTGTGGATTCCTGTGTAACGTCCATAAGCTCTGGCATGGAATTTTCATCGTCTTTCATTGTTGCAAATGTATTCGATATCGCCGAGTGCAACATCACTGGAACCACAATAGCCAATGATGGAAGGTGTCTTATCGTGGATAATAAAAACAGAATAATTCTACTGTTCTCTCAGTCTAGGAGAGGACGTTGGTTTTGGTTTCTCCAATCGTCTCAATTAACAAGATACCAGTTATGGCATCTTCGTGTACCTTACAAGCCAAAAGATATTGCAATGATCAACGACCATGAAGCTGTTGTCACAACAGATGATAGTTCACTTGTCATTCTTGACATCAGTAATGAGCTCTTGTCGCATGCGGATATAATCGTTAAAAAGACGGTGAAGTTATCTTTTAATGCACATGGCATAGCAAAATATAGGAACAACAAAGTTCTTGTTACGTGCCCAAACAATAAACCCGCTTGTGTGAAGCTGATAGACATGACCGGCAGAGTGTACTGGTCAGCATCCTCCGATGTGCAGGGAAAACAAATGTTTACTAATCCTTTGTACGTCTGTAGCCACTTAGCTGGCAGCTCGTCGTCCGTGTTTGTGACCGACGAAACAGATAACCGGATAACGAAGCTGAACGGCGAAACTGGGGAACTGCTCATGACAAGAGAATCTAAAAAGAAAGAACCTAGAGGTATTACCACTGACACTGGTGGTAACATTTATGTATGTTACAGCGGAAGTCATGAAATATCGTTTTTCCGAGATGACTTGCCGACAGTCTTTGAGCGTAGTCTACCAAAGCCAGGATTTAAACCACAGGCTATTGCCTTTGATTGTAGCGACAATAGTATGATCGTTTCTTTCGGCGAGGCCGATTTCGTTGGAGTCGTAAAGCTGAGGTCCGTCAAAATATCGCTTATCTGCATACTTTGCCTTCTTGTTATTCGTTTCTTCGATCTTCTCAACTAGTGAGAAATACAAAATGACAATTTAGCCAAACTTAAAGTCATTCGACAATGTTAAAAAAGGTTGTGAATCGGATATAGATTTATTTTCATATCAGATTCGTTGTGAAATGAATACAGTACGTTTCTTTAATCATAGCAAATGGTGCGCGTACATATTCAGGAAAAGCCACATTTGACACATGCACAGGAGGACAGTGGAGGAACTAGAAAAATAAGCACGTGACTGAGATTTGCTGTTAACTAGAAAAAATAAGCAGGTGACTGAGATTTGCTGTGAACTAGAAAAATAAGCACGTGACTCAGATTTGCTGTGAACTAGAAAAAATAAGCACGTGACTCAGATTTGCTGTGAACTAGAAAAAATAAGCACGTGACTGAGATTTGCGGTGACCTCATCAGGTTAACAAGTATGTGAAATAAATATGCCTCTAAAGAATTAGTGGGCTTACAGGGGTAGACACTATTCTACTTAGTTTTGCTTAAAACATTAATCACGATCACAAGTCCGCGTAATGAACACCCTGTAAACCCCACTTCATTTAGAAAAAGTGGAGTTTACATGGGTATACATTATTTTCCTTATTTTTGCTCCAAACATAGATTGTGGGTACTCGTTAGAACCGCCTCAATGAGGCGGTTCTAACGAGCACCCACAATCTATGTTTGGAGCAGAAATAAGGAAAATATAAAATAGAATTTATCGGTAAATACTAGGTCTACAGATATGAAAGATGCCCAATAGCACACGGGTGTGTTGTCGTAATATATTGTGGGTCCTCGTTAGAATCGCCTTGGTGATGCGGTCCTAACAATGTTTGGGCCAAAAAAAATTAAATATTTTCCTCTGGAAAAGCTAGTTCTAGAGATATTAAAGGCGCCATTTTAACACAAGGATGTGTTACTGTAATGCTCAGACAAAATGGAATCTTCTTCGCTGGAAAATTACATCGGAAGTTCGACGATCAACTAAGGCGATTTTTCAGACTGCGCAATTGTTCAGTTTCCTTGAAGCTATCACTTTAGTAAAGAACAACTGCGGATGTGGCTGCGGCTGCATATGTTTTGTCGTTGAAACATTCAAGAAATGAATATGTGTGTGTGTGTGTGTGTGTGTGTGTGTGTGTGTGTGAAATCGGGTTTAACGTCGCTTTCAGCAATTTTTCAGTCATATCACGACGGTGTCCTAGCTCTACCCCGTAAATCTGAGTGCCAAGCGAGGAGCAGCTAGTACCATTTTTAACGACTTTTGTATGTCGCGGCCCGGGATTGAACCCGTGACCTCCCGTTCCCAACTGAGCTATCGGGGCCGGTCAAGAAATGAATGTAACTTATTTAACGTTCATTGAAGTATGAACAACATCTGGTCACGAGCAAAATAAGTGAACCCCTTTAACTTTGCTCCTGTCTCGATGTTGTTCTTTGTTAAAATACCTTTGTTACCTATATTGTTCATAAGTCATCCCAGCAGGCACTCAACGTTGACCTAACGTTGTAACAACGTTGAAAAAGTTGTTTCAACGTTAGCTCAACGTTGAGTCAACGTTTTGTGCCTGCAGGGAATTAGCGTTAATTAACTTTCCTTTATTACATATATTTGCATTATTTTCCATCTTTTTTTGGCGAAAACGCCGGAACTCTGGAAGGGACATGCAATTTATTTTAATATAGTGTGCGAACAAGATAATATCTACGTTTTAAGCAGTAATAAGAAAACCAAGGTATAACCCTCTAAACTCCAGTTTTACTGAATAAAAGGGGGTCAACATTATAACGGCGTGTTTTCCTGATGAGTGCAGGCCAAGGTCAGGCACTGCCGAACGTGGCCTCCACCCTAACCATGTGCAAAGTTCAGCCATTTTTATCGATATTTTTTGCCTTTTCGTGAGCAAAAAAAGCTTAATGGCTTATCTCCATTCAAGCAGCACCCCCAGCCAGCAACGAATATTAAGCCGATGTCGGTCTGACGTTGGTCCGCCTTTTTTGTGCTGGCTTGGAAAGAGTCAGATATGGCGCCTGTTCATTCAATTTTAATGTAACATATCATAATATATACTACTCAAAGTTTGATAGGGATCCCTTTTTATATACTATATTTTGCACTGAAAATGTAAAATTTCATAACAGAATTTTTACTCCTTATATTAAGCAGAAACTCAATTCAGTACTCATGAAAGTGCACACTTCTCACGCTTCGCAAATGAATTCACGCAACCCAAAAATCTTGCGTAACACTGCATTCCAACAGAAAAAGCAAACTTGTCAGTGTTCTTTTACTGAGCGTAAAAAGGATTTCATTTGATTTTTGAAACTAAAACATGCCCAGGGGACAGTAAAGAAACCGTCTGAGCCCCGAAGAAATTAACCGTGGCGTCGGAAAGTTGGAATCTGGCGTCTCTCAACGTCTTGTTGCTGGGATTCTGAATGTGTCTCAGAGCGTGGCTTCTCGAATGTGGAGCCGGACGGCATCTTACCCACGGAAATCCTTAACGTAGATACGGCGGGGTCGAGAAAGGACTTCAACTGCACGTCAGGACCGTTTTTTTTTGTTGATTCAGTCACGACGACAACGGTTCCTGAACGCTACGCGTTTGAATAACGAGTTTAGGAACGGAACTGGAGTACGAATTTCTGCACAAACTGTCAGAAACATGCTCCAAGAGTTCGTACATAATGCCTGCTGTACGCGTTCCATTGCCCAGACAACACGTGCAAAAACTGGTTGTGCTTTGCCAGAACTCACGTTAGGTGGACGGTTCGTGACTGGACGCCAGTACTGTTTACTGATGAGTCCAAATTCTGTCTAGACTTCACTGATAAACGTCAATTAGTGTGGCGTCCCGGACTTTATTCTGATGGACGATAATGCCCGTCCCCATCGTGCCCACGTCACTCATGCCAATCTGGAACGTGAGACAATCGTTCGTATGGACTTGCCTGCTCGATCACCGGACTTAAATCCGATTGAGCATGCGCGGGACATGCTACAGCGTGCTGTTTCAGTCCGACCTGTGCAGCCGAGGACTTCACAGGAGCTCAGAGATGCATTGGTTGCTGAATGGAGGCGGATTCCACAAAACCGGATACAAAGTAGAAGTAAAACAAAGATCAGGAATTGATACAATTAACTTACTCCACCAATAAAAGACACCAAAGGGAAAGAAATACAAACATTAAGCGACCAGACCATAATGGAAACCTAAACAAAGGAAGGCCATAAGGACAGTTACTTTCCCACAAAATGGCCATATGGCCATCCAAAATTAAAAGACACAAGTGATACACACAGTAAGTAACAAACAACAACATAAATAAATCGCCACAGAAGAGCCGCCTTGGAATGGTCAGTGGAAGATTTCCACTGGGGGGCCTAAATCGATTTTACGTGGCCACAATCCTCGCCCTTACTTCTGTCGCGATTTAGACAAATAATTTGTTCAGTCCGCATGAAGGCCTCCTAACTCATCAGTGCAACATCTCCGTGAACACAAAAATCAAAGAACCACAGAGGTGAGACAACGGTGAGGACTCGACAGCAAGAAACCACTGAAATGCTGGAGCAAAAGAAAACCAACAGTTAGACTCCGTTGAGCCCGACTAGAGACAGAGCATCAGGCACCAACCGACATTATCTCTCTAATTTTCAATAAGACTTTACGTTGGAGCCGTCATAGAATCTGAGGCCTGACCCACCGGCGTGTCTGATTACGAGGATGCGCAGGCGATGTCGTGCTGTAATTGATGCCCGTGGACGTCATTCACATTATAAGGCACATTTGTCTAAGCAAATTTGGAAATTTGTGAAAAATCAATGGTCCAATCCCTTCGTATTACGGCAAATTTTGTGGGTGCCAAGACGGCTGCTGTTGTCACCCTTGAATGCAGCGCCAGTTGACAAAATTAATATCCAATTGTAGATTTTTTCCATAAGGGAATAATAATAACCAACCACTTTTTTTACATCAATTCTTTACCAGATTTTCGAGGGTCTCCCCTCTTCATCAGGGTTATATGGACACTGCACTCTACATTTTACATGGCTTTCCAATATGGCCTTCCAATGTTTCAGACATCAATTCCATGACGTCATGACATCATGGCGTTAAAACGCCATGCAACCTTTGGCACGACGTCACAAACATGGGTAATGTCTTTCAAAGACACCAGAGGTACCTACCACATTACACTCCCCACAGCCCCCGCCCATCGCCTGTGCATGCTCGTAATCAGAGTTTGTATCCGATTTGGTGGAATCCGCCTCCATTCAGCAGTCAATGCATCTCTGAGCTCCTGTTAAGTGCTCGGCTGCACAGGTCGGGCTGAAACAGCACGCTGTAGCATGTCCCACGTATGCTCAATCGGATTTAAGTCCGGTGATCGAGCAGGCAAGTCCATAAGAACGATTGTCTCACGTTCAAGATTGGCATGAGTGACGTGGGCACGATGGGGACGGGCATTATCGTCCATCAGAATAAAGTCCGGACCGATAGCACCGGCATTTGGGCTCACAAACGGATCGAGAATCTCATTTCAGTATCTCACTGCCGTTAACGTTCCGTTTTCAACGACGTACAAGTCAGTTTTACCGTTCACGCTTATCCAAGCCCAAAACCATGACTAATCCCTTTCCAAAGCGATCATGCTCTACCACATTCAAGTCATCGACTCGCTCTTAAGACATTCGCCACACTAATTGACGTGTATCAGTGAAGTCTAGACAGAATTTGGACTCATTAGTAAACAGTACTGGCGTCGAGTCACGAACCGTCCACCTAACGTGAGTTCTGGCAAAGTCAAACCGGTTTTGCACGTATTGTCTCGTCAATGGAACGCGTACAGCAGGCCTCCAGGCAATATGTACCAACTCGTGGAGCATGTTTCTGACAGTTTGTGTAGAAAACTGACTAGTTTGATTTTTCTGTTGGAATGCAGTGTTACGCAAGACTTTTGGGGTGCGTGAATTCATTTGCGAAGCGTGAGAAGTGTGCACTTTTGTGAGTACTGAATTGCACACGAGTTTCTGCTTAAGATATTTACCAATATAAGGAGTAAAAAAATTGTTATGAAATTTTACATTTTCAGTGCAAAATATAGTATATAAAAAGTGATCCCTATCAAACTTTGAGTAGTATATATTATGATATGTTACATTAAAATTGATGAATGAACAGGCGCCATATCTGACACTTTCCAAGCCAGCACAAAAAAGGCGGACCAAAGTCAGACCGACATCGGCTTAATGTTCTTTGCTGGCTGGGGGTGCTGCTTGAATGGAGATAAGTCATTAAGTTTTTTTGCTTAAAAAATGACCCTTGAAAATTTGGTAAAGAGTTGAAGTAAAACAAGTGGTTGGACAAAATTAATCACTAGTTTTTGTGAAGGATATGTTGTCTATTATTATGTGACAAACTTGGATTCAGCTGATTAAGTTATCCATAAATTATTTTGCATTGAAAAAGTGATCCCTATCAAACTTTGAGTAGTATAAATTCTAACAGCATAAGCAATTATTATTCTTAGGAAATAAAAGGAAAATTAACCTTTTTTTTCGAACAGAACGTAAACAAAAAGTTGTTCCGGCACGCTACAGTGAAATGATATAAATGGTATCAGACACAAGTGAAATGATGCGATATCATTTCACTTGTGATTGATATCATTTTTATTTGTTTCAGATATGCATTGATTTCACAGCTAAGAATAAAATAAAACATAATTCTATAGATTCCTGGGGCAAGTTGTTCAAAACTAATGATGTCGTTAGTTAATGTATCGTTAAAACTTTGATCATTTATTATGGCAAATATGCTCATATTTTTGGTGAAAAAATGTGAACAGCTTTTGCAAATGCAAGAGCTGCTCACATTTTTTCAGCAAAAATACCAAAATTTTAGATATTGAACTTGCTAGAACAGTTAACAATATGACAGCTAACAAGCTCTTTAAGCTAACGATGCTTTGAACAACTGGGCCTTGCTAATTGCCTTCATTTATCTAGGCTGCAGTCACCGATAAGGGGATCTGTATGTAGATAACCTGTATTTAACCCATTTGGTACCAGAAACCCCAAAACGGGTACCCTGACAACCAGTGCAGGCCCAGATCAGACGCGCAAATCGCTGCGTCTGATCAAAACCTACACTACACATCTGCGAAAACTTCAGCCATTTTCCTAATCAGTTTTGAAGAAAACACAACCTGACACCCCTAAATTTCGAAATGAACTCTTGCTATATATAAGGAGGAAGATTCCATTTGGTACCAAAAGGGTTAAACAACTTAATAGTACATATCATGCTAAGAAATTTGTACAATGAATATCCCAGTAATCCCTAGCTTCTCCTTCAATCAAAAAACACGCTTTCACCATATTTGCATTATTTGCTGGCTCCCAGCTTGCACATTGTCCATATTGGAAAAACAGGTAACCGGATCTCCCTGACCTTTTAAGGTCAGGGGAGTCTGGTTACCTGTTTTACCAACTCTGATAACCTTCAGACTAGGAACCAGCAGATAATGCAAATAAGGCAAAACTACCGAAACAAAGAAACTTTTAAGATGAAAAATTGTGATATTTTCTTTTAATTCTGCTCAAAATAAAGATTGTGGGTACATGTTAGAACGCCTCATCAAGGAGGTTCTATAGAGTACACAGTCTATATTTTAGAGCAGAAATAAGAAAAATAAGATTTACCTCCTGTAAACCCCAGCGTTACTACATAAAAGAGGGGTTCATGGGGGTCAGAATTATACATGTATAGGCGTGTTTTCGTAATGTTATATGCTACTTGCCTTTAATGTTGTGTACTCGTTAGAACCTTCTCAAGTAGGCCGTTCTAATGAGCACTAATAATCTTTGTGAAAAAAGTAGACTATAAGTTCAACTCATGGTTACAGTAAAATTCCTATATTAAGACCAATTTTGGGACTGTTTGAAAGTTGTCTTTAAGATGATCTTTAAGACCACTTTTGAACAGTCCTGATGTTGGTCCCTCACCAGAGGATACCGTGTGCAGGAAATACGAAAAAAAAAAGAATAAATGCACCTTATCAAATAAGTTTTTTGAAGCAGAATTAGTCTTAATTTTAGGTGGTCTTAAGGGGAATGGAACAAACAGGCAGATTGTTCCGCCATTTTTCAAAGGGAGACAACTTTTGGGACATCTTGTTCGCTTTTCTAGAAGCCCTAGGTCTCCTCTTAAAGGAAAGAATTTGCTCCTTGGGAGAAAATCATTTCCTTTAAGAATTGACCCCTATAGACATGGTTGACAAAAATACTCTTGCAGGAGTTGCCTCCCCTGGTGTATCCATACCCCTTAATTGTGGAATTTCACTGCTCCTTGATCGTACTGGAAATAAGTAATGATTCAAGTCATATAATGTTTCAGTTTTTATGTGGAACAAGTGGCAACGTTGGATACGGGTTGCAAATTGTTTTGACTATTCTTTTTATAACAGGAGGCATTTTCCCATTGATTGGTAAGAAGAAGAGGATAATGAAAGCCCAGGGTCGCTCAACTGAGCTCAAGATGTCTCGTTACATGTGAAAGTGATGGGGTCTCTGCCTAAACCCTGTCTTACGCAGAAAAAACATCTGAAAATGTCATCTGCTTATGTTGTCTGCTGAATTTTTTTGCGAACTTATTAAAAAAAAGTTCTGCATACACGCACACAGTGTGTACCCTGATCAGACTGCTCCTAGAGGAGCAGTCTGATCTGGGTCCACACTGTTTGCAAAATGACTTTTAAAATAACCGTCAGACAACAACGCAGATGACAATTGTTGTGATTGGCATTTTATGGTTGAGAGATGTCGGCAAAAGTTTTTTTTTTAATTTGTTAGCTCTGGATGCCATTTCTGAAGCTAGAAGATACCATTTCAGAAGTTTTGACAAAATTACTGTGTCTGTTTAAATGAAGTTAGCCCAAGGGTCGTGAAGTTGTAATTATGTTTTCTCCATTTTTAGCAATGCTGACCATCTTCAGTGATGGCCATCACAATTGCTATATTATTTTAGTTGACAGCCACCTCCGACAACATGAATGGAATAGGCTCTATGGTTTACAAAGAGTTTGTAGACAATTAGTGTAAATATCTCTGACAGCCATCTTGTTCAATGGGATGAAACAAAAGTATCTATTTTTGTATAAAGTCAATTAGGCAACATTTCTGTAAAGTTTGAATGGAAGGCTTAGCAGGAATTGTCATTTAAAGATTCTTCTATGCATACCACACTTTTTGAAAAAATGGGTATACTAGCTTGCATGTTCATCTCCCATATTTTTCGACAGAGATTTCTAAAGAAACAAAAAAAGTTATAAGCCTCAAGCTCAATAGACTACACATGCATAATGCTTTGTATCATATATAAGACAATGGGCATTCGTGTGTGGAATACTGAGGGAAGAGAGACTAGAAACATACGTAATCCAACTGGCCATGGTATGGCTGAAATATTTTGGAAAGAGAATTTCATCTCAATAAAGACTGGTGTTATTAATCAAGCCTAGGGTCAATACAGCAGACCTCGGACCTGTAACTGGGCCAATACGAAATTACTTGATTAGTGACAATTTTATAAATTGACACAATTGAAAGACATGAATATTGATTTTTAACCTCAGCCTAATATCACTTGACCTCTGATTAATATTGGTTGACCTGGTGTTACGATCAATACAGGATTGTCAATTAATAATAATGGATACAAAATGGCTGAGGTGAGTGATAATGGTCCTCTCGTTCAAATAACTTTGGGATTTATCTTTAACCCTTTTTGTACCAAATGGAATCTTCACCCTAATATATAGCAGGAGTCCATTTCAAAATTTAGGGATGTCAGGTTGAGTTTTCTTCATAAATAAGTTGGAAAATGGCTGAACTTTTTGCAAACAGCGTAGGCCCCGATCAGACGCCGCTTTTTGCGGCGTCTGATCTGGGCCTGCACTGTTTGACAGTTACCCGTTTTGGGTAGGGGTTTCTGGTACAAAATGGGTTAAACGGAATTATATCATGTACATACTTGATGTAGCATGTAGAAAATAGGTTCATGTATAGATATTATATGAAGAATACATAAGGCTAATGTTCCCATCACATGAACATGTCTGTGAAATGAACATCCCTTTAAACCCCATTTTATATAGAGAAAACTGGGGTTTACAGGGGAATAAAATATTATTCTTCTTTCTGCTCTAAGACACAGGAAGTGGGTACCTGTTACAACCCCCTCAATGAGGCGGTTCTGACAAGTACCCACAACCTATGTTTGGAATGTACATAAATTTTTTTACAAATTTTCAGGAAAAAATGGCCGTTATGGAGAATTGAATGACTGCACTATGTCACATGAATCTGTTATCATAATGCCATGTAATATTATAGAATCCTATATAGGTGTGAGGCCTGGATGGAAAAATCCGTCCCAAGGGTCACTGTCGGCATCACAAGGTTTGCCAAGTGATGCCGGACAGTGATCCAGAGGGACAAATTTTTCTATCCACCCCTCGCACCCATATAGGATTCTTTTTCTTGCATACCTTCCATTTTTTAGCACGGATTTTTAATGCTGCAGTCACTTCGGGTACCGACGTCCGCCATATTGTGATGACACTACAGGAATGTTTAGTGACGTCACGTAACGTACTGTGACGTCAACCTTAACGACAGCGCATATGTGGTCGTATTCACCAGTGCATTTATCAAACACGCGGGAATATTCAATTTAGGGTGAGAACACCAGGGTTAGAACAGGATTTCTATCCCAAGCTAAAACTATGGATTACCTTATCTGGTGTGCAAGATAATGCTTTCTGTAATTTGTTAAAAGCTTGTATTTTCTTTTCTTATCTCTTCTACATACATGTAGATTGTGATATGAATGATTATTAGAGCCACCCCACTGACAGGGACCTATTGAGTACCCACAAATCTACGCATTAAAGCAAGAACAAGGAAGATACACCACATCCTCATAACAACACTATTGTTATAATACGGGTTTTGATATAACACAGTTTGAAGATGGCTCCCAAAATGTAAAGATTATATAGTTAAACTGTTGTGTGAATTGCTGTTCTCCAGATTACCTATTGTACATTGCCACTAACTTTTGTGTAACGTAGCTGGCATGGCGCACCGCATCACGTTATGTTTTTGTGCATGACGTCATCTATATTTGTTTATAACATCCTGAATAAGCCATGATCGCGAAACGTTGATGTTAATATATGATAAAGAATATTTCATGTGGGTGTTGATTTACTGTACAAAATAGAAAAAAACATAAGAGATTGTCATTTTTCTATAGAATGTATACATATTTGTTTGGGTATAACACCATTTTTTTTGTGTGTGTGTTTTGGTTGTGTTGTTAAGGCCCTTTCAAGAATATTCCAATTATATTGAGCCGATTGTTAATCAGAGGTGGGTGAAAACCAGAGTACCCAAAGAAAACGCACCTGACATTCTGTTGCAGAATTTGGCAGATCACGTCACCCAATTGCAAGCCAGGCTCAACCCACCATGGTGAGAGCCCTAATGATCAAGGGTCAGTGCTCTAATCCACTAGGCCATGGAGGTCCTTATGATGGCTGTTTATTTAACATGATTTCTGCTTTGGACCCAATTAACAGTCTTAAAGAGGTTGTGGTGTAACGAACAACCTCCTTGAAACCCCCAGATGTGCCAGTACAAATTGGGGTATACTGGGCTGTTTAGAACAAAGACTTGTTAATGTAATGTAACAATTAATTTTGTTTTCATATCTTAACTTTGTTTTGTTGTATGAACATTTTATTTTCATTATATGAGCTGTTGATTAATCAGATGTATTGATGAAATTTTGATGAAAACACAACTGTACATCCCTAAATTTTTAAATTTCTGCTGTATGAAAGGAGGAAGATTCCATTTGGTACAAAAAGGGTTAATCCTGTTTCACAAATACACAATTCAGACATAGCTTTTCTTTTTAAATATTTCATGTTAGGATAATTTTCTCTTTACCTGTGCTCTGTTGTTTGGACAAGTGAAATGTCCACTAGCATCACAAAAACACGCCCATATAATTTGACCTCCTCAAACCCCACTTTTATATAGTAAAACTGGGGTTTATGGGGGTAAACCTTATTTTTCTTATTGCTGCTCTAAAATATAGATTGTGGGTACTCGTTAGAACCACCTCGATGAGACTGTTCTAACGTGTATCCACAATCTATATTTTGAGCAGAAATTAAAAATATCACCATTTTTCGTCTTAAAATAATCGTTTTTTTTTTTATTTTTGTGTTGTTTTTATTCCGGTAAAATTTACAATGTATTTCTATAGGCGTGCTTTAGTAATGGCAGGTGAATTTTATAATGCACTGGCTCTTAGACAAGCATGAAATTTTGTTTTCCACAGGCTTGCATAGATACAATAAAAATCTCTGGATCCAGTGGTTCAAAACATTGTTAGTATAATATAAATGTACTCTATAGTAAAGGAAATATCTTGGCAAGTACAATACCTAATATGGTAGCATATTTGTTGTAAAAAAAATATGAGTAGCGGCGCTATTCGAATTTTTAGCAAAAATATCAGTGCATTACGATAACACATTTGTGTGACAAAGTGTAATCTTTCTGATACAATTTTGATTTGTACTCCAAACATAGGTTGTGGGTCCTCAGTAGTATTGATGTGGTTCTTACGAGTACCCACAACTTATGTTTTGGAGAAGAGAATGAGTGAATGCTTGAGTTTAATGTCCCACCAACAGCTAAGGTCATACAGAGATGGGACCTCGGTTTAAAGACTCATCCAAAAGTCTGAAGAAGCCCGGGATCAATCCCGCCACCACTGGTTTACAAGGCGAGTAGCATAACCACTACACCACGGAGGCTTCTAATCTTGGAGAAGAAATAAGAAAAATGACATATACCCCAATAAACCCCGGTTTTCTCTATAGAAGTGTATAAATTGGGATTTAGAGGTTATTCATTGCATTTGTTAATGTGATGGTTTTTGCCATACTGAATGATAAAAGATTTAACCCAAAATGTTTTTCGATTTGCTTTTGAGTTTAACAACCCACGCAAAACTATTTAGTTCATTTCGAGCCTGTCAGTTTATCTAAAACACTTTTCCTGAACTGGCTTATAACAAGTGTTTAACCAGTACAGCTGTACAGTCATCAACATCATCATCACAAGATTTTTTATTAATGTGCAGGTACAGGGGCAACATCCATATAAGTAGGTCCCCTTCCAGGTAGCTGGTTTGCTGCACGAATGGCGGATCTCACACCAGATTTCCAGGTTTGTCTTTTGTATAATAGTCGTAGATAAGATTGACTAGACGGAGCTATTCGGGTGTTGTCAATATATGTCAAATTCGCCGAGTCCACCAGAAGATTCGGTAAAGTGCCTTTCGCATGCTTTCTGCAAGCGGACCAAATGGCCATTTACGCCACAGCTATGTTTGTGTTACAGCTGAGTTCACACTATCGGGCAACTTGGTTTACCCTTTTGTTAATGGAACATTCCAAAGGCAGGTGAAAACTATAGCTCAGCCTAGTAAATCTATCTGCGACCAGGATACAGTGCACATTCTTTTGCCAGAACCTGATAATTTACCTTCTTGACTCAGCAAAAGAGAAGAAATGACCGTACAAAAGATTTCATGCTTAATCTCTACAAAAGATTTTTGCCACAACTTGATCACTGATCATCAGGAGCCAGGTGTTCATAACTAATGACATGGTTAGTTAACGATATGTTAACTTTGATCATTTAATATGGTTTTGTTTTGTTTGTTTGATTTGAGGTTCAACATATTTGAGGTTTAACATCCCTGTCAACACTGTAAAGGTCATTTTGGAGATGTTGCTTCCAATTTTGTGGGACTTTTACCCGACCTTGAGATGAAACGACATCTCAAGCCCTGCCACCCAATGAAACCAATAGGGTTTATAAGCATGGGCGGGCCGACTCGCATTGTTTTGCCTGGACAGGCTTAGATCCTCTATGCCGTTTACCAGTACTCGTGTGCGGGTCGGATTCAACTCTGTGTGGAAGCATTATGCAGCCCATATATTTCTTCAAGCTCTGATGGGATGGGGCCACATTTAATATGGTAAATATGCTAATATTTTTGCTGAAAAAAATGTGAGGAGCAGAAGCTCTCGTTTTTTGTCAGCAATAAAAACACTATAATATAATAGGTACATGTTTTGTACTTGCTAGAACAGTTAACAATTTGACCACTTACAAGCTTGTTAACCCATTTTGTACCAGAAACGCCAAAACGGGTAGCCTGGCAAACAGGGCAGGCCCAGGTCAGATGCCACAGAACGCGGCATCTGATCAAGGCCTCCACTGTTTGCTAAAATTCAGTCATTTCCAAATAAATTTTGATGAAAACACAACCTGTCACCCCTAAATTCTTGAAATGGACTCCTGTTATATATAAGGAGGAAGATTCCATTTGGTACATAAAGGGTTAATCTAACGATGCTTTGAACAACTAAAGTCAGATGTACATGCTATTAAACCAACATGGTAAATTTAATGTAATGTTAATTAACAACAGAATTTCAAACCTTTTCTCTGTATTTTATTTAGTCTAGAATAATAACAATAAAAATGATTTCAATCAGTGTTATCTTTTCATCTTTTGTCTCTTCAGAAGAGCATTCCGCAGAGCAACCTGAAAAAAAAGAGAAAAACTCTATTCAGAGTAACCTGGCACTGGCCCATCTCCCTATAACAGGTTTTGGTTTGGAGATTATCCGCATTTAACCTAACTATTTGGACACCTCAACTTCTTACATACTTGTTATAAAATTTGAACAAGACCAATTTTCTACCCGATGTTGTGTGAAAATAGCTGGATGACTAGCAAACAATGTAGACCATGATGAGATGCCACATTCTCATCTGGATCTTCACATTTTGCAACAGTGTAGACTCTGATTCTGTGGCATCTCATCTGGATCTACCATCACGTGAACAAGTCCGTGAAATAAAGACACCCCCCTCCCTAAACCCCACTTTATATAGAGAAATCTAGGGTTTAGGGGGTAAACATTATTTTCCTTATTTCTGCTCCAAGACATAGGTTGTGGGTACTCCTTAGAACCGCCTCAATGAGGCGGTTCTAACGAGCACCCTCAACCTATGTTTTGAACGTTTATAACAAAAATAAATTAGCCATTTTGGAGATGTGAAAAATGCACTAAGCCACACGGGTGAGTTATCATAATGACTGTTTGTTCAGGCCTATCTGTCCAAATACATATGGTAAACTTATGTCAGCTAGTCAGTTTAACTACTCACACTGCTAAGCGGCCCCCGCCAATCAGGGCATAAAGAAATAGATGGACTGTATGATGCTTCCATCCAGAGCGGAAGCTGACCACACACAAGCACTGGTAAACCGCTTAGAGGATTTAACCCTGCCCAGGAAAAGCAGTGCGAGTCGGACCATCCAATGGTTATAAACGCTATTGGTTTCATTGGGTAACAGGGCTTGAGATGTCATTTCATCTCAATGTCGGGTAAAAGTCCCACAAAATTGGAAGCAACATCTCCAAAATGACCTATACAGTGTTGCACTGGAGCACCAAGCAGCCCAATCTATTTTTTCAAGTCCTGATATGTGATCATTCTTGTGAACTCTATTTGTTATACACAAAAGTAGAATTTACAAGGATAACCGAAATTCACTAAATCACTGTCAAAAAGATACATTGTTAGTGCTCATTAGAGCTTGATTGTCTGAATTGAAGTTTTACATCCCAGTCAAAACAATATATGTCATTTTGGAGACAATGCTTCCAATTTTCATTCCATTATCAAGCCTTCTTTCTTACATCACAATGTTTTCTCACTGAGTACCCTGATACATGTAGTGTGGTGGCTCCCGCCCATCTGGGCTTGAAGAAATATATGATGCTTCCACGCAGAGCTGAATCTGACCCGCACACGAGTACTGGTAAACCGCTTAGAGGATCTAAGCCTGCCAAAGCAAAGCGGTGCGCACAAGTCGGGCCGCCCATGCTTATAAACCCTATTGATTTCATTGGGCGACAGGGCTTGAGATGTCATTTCATCTCAATGTCGGGTAAAAGTCCCACAAAATTGGAAGCAAAGTCTCCAAAATGACCTTTACAGTGTTGAAGGGGACGTTAAACCTCAAATCAAACAAACAAACATGTAGTGTGTGTCATGTAAATATCAACTTCACATGACAAAAGGATTCTTTGGGTAACATTGCAACCATGTATGGAAATGTGGTGCAAAGCTTTGCAGTATAACAAAATTGTTGTTTTGATTCTTGACTGGGAACACGATCACATTCCCCCACAGAAAGCAATATTTGCCCTCATCTAATGGCTCCAGCAAATATCGCTCTCCGTCTGGGAATGTGATCCCATTTTCCCCCATCAAGAATCAGAATAACTAATATTATGTGCCCATTTGAAGAATTATACATGTTAAATCAAAGAATTCTTAATCTTTTCTCATATGTTGGCCTGCCTATTAAGGGGAATGGGAACACCTGGCAGATTTTCCCGCCATTTTTCAAAGGGAGACAATTTTCGGGACTTCCTGTTCACTTTTCTGTAAGCCCTGTCCCATTGAAAAGGAATCTACTCTTAAAGGAAAGAATTTGCTCCTTAGGAGCAAATTCTTTCCTTTAAGAGTTGACCCCTATTGACATGGGAAACAAAAAAACTTTTGCAGGAGCTGTTTACCCTGAAGGTGTTCCCATTCCCCTTAAAAGTTTAAACCGGGCTCAAGGATACCGGTACCTGTTTAAGAAGCCTCTGTGGTGTAGTGGTTATGCTACTCGCCTTGTAAACCAGGGATTGCAGGATCCATCCCGGGCTTCTCCAGACATTTGGATGAGTCTTTAAACCGAGGTCCCGTCTCGGTATGACCTTCGCTGTTGGTGGGATGTAAAACTCAAACACTCACTCACTGTACCTGTTTATCTTTGAATGATCTTTTCTTCTTTCTGTTCATCAGTTTGTGTTTGACCATCACAAAGGCTTTTCCTTTCTGTTTATCCTTGTTGCTCGTGCTGGCATGAGGGTTCATTTTCTGTGGCCCTTTAGCGAACTTCTCCCTCCCTTGTCTCCCAGCCTGGAAGACACAAATTTTTTGTCTTTATTTGTTTGTTTATTTGATTTGATGTTTAACGTCCCCATCAACAGTGTATGGGTCATTTTGGAGACATTTTTTCCAATGTTGTGGGACTTTTAACTGACACTGAGATGAAACGACATTTCAAGCCCTGTCGCCCAATGAAACTAATAAGGTTTATAAGCATGGAAGATCCAACTCGCACCGCTTTGCCTATGCAGGCTTAGATCCTCTAAGTGGTTTACCAGTGCTTGTGTGATGTCAGTTTCAGCTCTGCGTGGTAGCATCATGAAGCCCATCTATTTCTTCAAGCCCCAATGGGCGGGGTTGATTTTTGTCTTTATTGGGGTTTTTATGTCTCTTTCAAGATTATTTCTATTTTATCAAGCTGGAGCTAGCTGATCAAAGTAATGACGTTTTTAGTTAACATACAGTTAAAACTTCAATAATTTAACTCCTATATTAAGACCACCTATGAACAGTCCAAAAGGTGGTCTCTTATTAAAAGGCACTGGTTGTAGAAAAATACAAAGAAAGAATAACTGAAATCTTCTCAATAAGCCTTTAAAAACAGTTTTAGTCTCAATTTTAAGTGGTCTTTATAGCGGAATTTTATTGTATGCTAGTCGGCCCCCGCCCATAGGGGCTTGAAGAAATATATGGGCTGCATGATGCTTCCAGGCAGAGCTGAATCCGGCCCGCACACTAGTACTGGTAAACCACTTAGAGGATCTAAGCCTGTCCAGGAACCGCGGTGCGAGGCGGACCGTCCATGCTAATAAACCCTATTGGTTTTATTGGGCCACAGGGCTTGAGATGTCATTTCATCTCAATGTCGGGTAAAAGTCCCACAAAACTGGAAGCAACGACTCCAAAATGACCTTTACAGTATTGACGGGGATGTTAAACCTCAAATCGAACAAACAATACTGTATGCTAATATTTTGCTGCAAAAATGTGAAAAGCTTGCAAAAGCTTCTCACATTTTTACAGCAAAAATACCAGGAAACTGAATATTATACTTGCTAGAACAGTTAGGGCGGTTCCAGAATTAGCCATGGGGGGAGGGTGGGCGGCACCTGATATTTTTTTGTACGGGTGGTGGGGTCGGGTGAATATTGTATTTCACAGGTGGGGGGTCCAGAGAAAATTGAATTCCATGCCTGGTGGGGGTCATTGTCAAACCCACAATTAAATCATTATGGGTAGAAAACTACTCTAACGGTAATTAATTAATTACGGGTAGAAATTCAACTTCTCTCTTTTTTAATGGCGGTGAAACGCCCGAATTATTCCGAATGTTTGCTTACATGTTTTCGGGTAAAACACAGAACTTTGGGTGAAACACAGCGTTTACAGAGGATTCACCACCAAACAAGTTCGCCATCGGAGGTTTCGCCACCAAGAGTTTCGCCACTATGAGGTTTCGCCCCACGAGAGGTTTCGCGCATCTTTTATAATTCAGGGATGTGATAGTTCCGCGGAAACGCGTATAACTGCGGATCGGAGGTCCGATTTTGACGATCTTGTGATTCATGCAGATCCGAGGAGAAAATTGGGGGGGGGGGGTGACGATTTTCCGAAAAAAGACTCCCAGGTAATGACCAAGTATGACTCTGAGGTAATGGCTAAGTATGACCAACTCAGTATTAGAAGATAGATGGATAGATAGACAGTAAAGGACAGGCATTTATTGTGAACACACTAGGAAAACGAGTGGAAAAATCAGCCATCATTGTTATATTTATGATAAATTTTTTGGATTGGAGGCACAAAAAGGGGCGTTTAAGGTATGTGGCATTTAATTACATTTATCAATTTTCCCAAAGTTCTATCAATTGAAGAAGAAGGTGTTCTGGAAACTTTGTTTACTTTGCATTTCAGACACCCCACCCACTTTTTCTTCACTCTGTCTTTGCCCAACTCTTTTGAAGGCCGGGATTATTATGGGCGGGGGGTGAACAAAGCTGGCCAGCGCCTAGTGGGGGGAACCCCTGCTCAATTTTTTTTTAGGTGTGGACTTAGTTTTTTCGGACTTAGCTTTTTCATGCAAAAAAAATTTGTCAATTTTTAGGGGTTTTAGGGGGTTCTGAATTGCTAAAAAAAGGAAACAAAGTATACAGCTGTTGAGTACAGTCAAATCACTCCGGCCTTTAACCATTTTAACATTTCTTTATTTATTCATTGATTTTTTTTTTTTGTGGGGGGGGGGGGGGGTAATTTTATACATACATTTTTTTTATGGTTGGTGGGGGTAAAAAAAAATTTTTATGGACTGTGGATGGGGTATTGAATTTATTCTTAAATAGGGGGTGGCGGGGTTCTCATTTTTTTTAAATTCATGGGTACTGGGGGTCAGGGAAAATTATATTTTACGGGTGGTGGGTTTTTTGAAAAAGTGCCTCCCACCCACCCCCCTGACTAATTCTGGAATTGCCCTTAACTATTTGACCCCTAACAAGCTTGTTAAGCTAACAATGCTTAGAACAATTGGACCCTGATCGTTAAATAGTTTGTTTGTTTGTATTGGAGTTTAACAGTTCAGTCAACGCTATTTCAGGTCATTTTTGAGCCAGTCAGTTTACCTATTAACACTTTTCCTGGGCAGGCTTATACACAGGCCGTTAACCAGTACAGTGCACATTCTTTTGCCAGGCACTGACAACTGCCCTTCTTGAATCAGTGGAAGGGAGACAATTACCGAAGAAAAGATTTCATTGTCAGTCTCCATGAAAGAATGTTGCCGACCCCGGCAGGTTTCGAACCCCCGTCCTCCTGATCACTAGTCAGATGCCCATCCGACTAAGCTACCGTGGCTGGCCACTAACAAGCTGGTTTAGCTAACAATGTTTTGAACAAATGGACCCTGATCATTATATGAGCCCCGCCAAGCCAATTTGTGTCTTCGAGCATTCCGCCATGACAACTTTTAACTGTGCATGCCCAGCCATTCAGAGGGGCCAGGGATATGGCTTTCTGTCTGAAAGTTCCTCTTGATTCACTGCTTGTATGAGCGAGCAGCAAAGGTTCTGGCGAGACTGCGCGGATGTGCAGGCTCGCCTGAACCTACGCTACTCGCATAGGCGATAAGTACCAAAATCGCTTGACGGGGCCCATATAGAAATGGGTGAAAGCCTGAATACCTTGAGAAAAACCACCTGATTTTCAATGGCAATACTTGATGCCTAACATGTGACCCAAGCAACTGCAAGCAACAGAACCTTATTTTGAAGCATAGAAATAAATCTAAAGTAGTACGGAAGGCAGTGATCAGGAATCCATACTTCTTCAGAAGCCATCTGATCTGGATCTACAATGTTTGCAAAGGTTTTTCATGTTCAGCAGGGCAAGAATGAAATGATAGACACTGCATCCAATCTAGGCCTGCACTATTTTCCAATGCACTGTTTTGCAACATTTTTTGTTGTTGGGTTTTATAATCCTTTCAAGATTATGTCACAACTGTAAAAATCCTATTAAAGTATTGGGGCAGGCAGACCTAAGTAAACAGTGGGGGCCAAGATCAGGCTGCTGATCGGGGTATACAATGTTTCTCAGTCCTTGTTGGATCATGAAAAAATTTGTTAAAATTTAGGAGAATAACCGCAAGTCTCCTGGGTGTCTGAATTTTTAGGATTGTTATCGTAATATCAAATCAATCATTAATCAGAGATGAGAATCAAAATACCTATGGAAAAACTACCTGGCATATTACATGTGTGATTCAAGCAAGGCTTGAACCACAGCATTGAGAGAGGTAATATTTTACAGTCAGTACTCTTTACCACTAGGGCATTGTAGGCCCATCTTTTGTTTGTTTAATTTGAGGTTTACCGTCCCCGTCAACATGATTTAGGTCATTTGGCAGATGCTGCTTCCAATTTTGTGCGACTTTTACCCGACATTGAGATGAAATGACACCTCAACCCCTGCCGCATAATGACACCAATAGGGTTTATATGTATTGGACGGTACCTATTTGCCCGAGCAGGCTTAGACCTAAGCGGTTTACCAGTACTCGTGCGGTCTGTTTCAGCTCTGCTTGGAAGCATCATGCAGCAGCTTTCACAACTGCAGACTCACCATAACTGTAGCTAGCCTGGAATCCTTATCATGGGCTCTCTTCTTGTGTACATTCTCTATTGTTGACAGCTGTAATAACTCCCCTCTGAAAGACACGTATCATTACGATAACACATCCGTGGTATAAAGTGCATTTTGCAAACCTCAAAAAAGGTAATTTTTCTGATAAAAATTGGTAATATTTTTCTTATTTGAACTCAAAATAGAGGTTTGGGGTGCTTGTTAGAACCGCCTCATTGAGGCGGTTCTAACGAGTACCCACAACCTATGTCTTGAAGCAGAAATAAGGAAAATAATTTTTACCCCCTAAACCCCAGTTTTCATTATATAAAGCAGGGTTTAGGGGGTCTTTATTTCACGGACTTGTTCACGTGATGTGATATTGACAATCACTCTAATGCAAGTGGTTACACCTCAGATACAGCACAGTTTCTATACAGCACCATTCATTATATAGAGGATCTTACATAAGTGTTCATGTATAATTGAATTTATTAAAAGAGTTCATATATTATTGAATTATTAAAAGAGGGATAAAATGCTAGGCTTTGCCGAGTATTTTATCGCTTTTCCTCAATGAGTTCAATAAATTCAAGAATACATGATTTTATTTATTATATGACATTTAAAACACATTTTATTCAACAGTTTTATTCATAAAAGGTCAATATTCCACCATTAGTAAAAGCGATGTCATTAAGGAGGTCATACCTGTACCGTAATGATTCGGCTATAAGACGCGACCCCCTTTTCAGTTTTCCTAAGGTGGGATTTTGCTTATACTCTTTCATAAGACGGGTCAAATTTTTGCCATATCTGTCGGGGCCTATCTGCTACCGCCGGATGCCGTTTAGATGTGAGAAATCGGCCTTTTTTCGTCAGAAAACCTCTCTACTTACCCCTCACCTGGCTTTGTTTATGTCTGTTAACATTCTGTGTCCTCGTTTGGGAGAGTTACAAAGAGAGACAACTCTTATTGAATCTGAATAGGTAGGTCTATTAAGCGATGGGAAAAGGGGGAAATTTATTTCCATCCACAATATTTAGAGATATTTGTTGCAGCTTTTCTATAAGTAACTCAACCTTTTTTATCGGGGAACACAACGCCTAGCTATTCAGATTCAGAACCAACGCCCAGCTAGCACAAAACAGCGAGCAAACGTCAGGCCGATACATCGTATCACTGTCGGCCCGAAGTTGGCCGGCACATGCTTTGCTGGCTAAGGCTAGACAGCTACACAGATTTCTATTTAATAGACGACAGGATATACAAATCCATTTCCAGACTGCCCCGAACAAGACCCAGAACGCGCCGGGCAAGTGCACTTTGACTTTATGATGCCAGGTGGGGCAAGTGCAAAAAAATCGTCTATAACTGTCAGTCTTTTTGAGTCCTTAAATCCGGTAAAACTAAACCAGTAAGTAAATCGCAATAATTGCTGCACTGTCAATTCAAAGACAAACCATTTGTGTATTTATTACGGTTCAAGTATGACACTATTGTTAATCCCTGTCATATAATTGCCACCCTGCGGTGCATGTCAATAAGGTGTGAAAATATGGTCAAGTTATGTCAATCATAAAATTTAATCCACAATCAACGTGAAAATGATTTAATCGCTCCTCAGACAATTAGCTACATCTAACGGTATATGTTTGCATAACAAGAATTCCGCCGAAGGCTATGTCGCGCCTGTGGGGGTGCAAAGTCAGTGAACCATGACATGTAGGCCAAGGTCAAACAAAGATGCTTGCATAAAAGTTGCCATTCTTAAATGCAAGCTTGTACTAAGTACCATTAACTAAGCTGTAATAATTCTTGAGAAATGAACTTAACCATTAGGGTGAACGCTAGGGTGGTTGCAATATTTTACAAGGTCAGTGATCCATAAAATGTAGGTCAATGTCAAATATGCATGCTTGCATTTAGTTTCCATCTCCAGATACAAGTTTGTACCAAGTATCATTAATAAAGCTCTTATAGTTCTTGAGAAATTAACTTGAGCATTTGGGCGAACGCTAGGGTGGTCGCAATAATTTACAAAGTCAGTGAACCATGAAATTTAGGTCAAGGTCAAATATGGATGCTTGCATTTAAGTTGCAATCCACAGATTCAAGTTTGTACCAAATATCATTAATGGAGCTCTTATAGTTCTTGAGAAATAAACTTGACCATCAGGGTAAACGCAAGGGTGGTCGCAATATTTTACAAAGTCAGTGAACCGTAAAATGTAGGTCAAGATCAACTAGGGATGCTTGAATTTAAGTTTCCATCTCCAGATACAAGTTTGTACCAAGTATCATTAATGAAGCTCTTATAGTTCTTGAGAAATAAACTTGAACCTAAGGGTGAACGCTAGGGTGGTCGCAATATATTACAAAGTCAGTGAACCATAAAATGTAGGTCAAGGTCAAATATGGATGCTTGCATTTAAGTTGCCATCCCCAGATACAAGTGTGTACCAAGTTTCATTAATGAAGCTCTTATAGTTCTTGAGAAATAAACTTGACCATCAGGGTGAACGCTAGGGTGGTCGCAAATGTTGACGCCTTGAAGAACGGACGGAAAACCGGGCGCCTATATCGCGCCATGCTAATAGCAGGCATGACAATAAAAATGGACTTTTCTGCGATCTCATGTATGGTTATGTTTTGGCGCCAAATAGCAGACGCCGGGCCGGAAAAGTCGAACGCTGTTGTTGGTTATTGACACGGAGCTTCTGGGGATGATTCGGGAGCTGTGCAAAGGGCTGGTTTTCTAGCCACCTCTATTCACAACTGTTTAGCTATCAAGAAAATATTTTTTACCGGTTCCAAACGTTTTTTTTTTTATGAAATAGATACACACAATGACAATAAACACGTGTTGGGGTGCTGGTGTCGGATGACATCATTTACTGATCCTGTGCAGATAAATGGTAGCCGTGGTTTGTGGGCGGCCATTTATATCAATTCAAAAATCACAAATTGGCTGTTTCTGTATGTCTGGTCTTTGCCGGTCTTTGCCGGACATTTGCCAGAAAGCATGCAGTCCATGACCTCGGCTATAAGACTGGGTCAATTTTGGGGCTCATTTTGGAGGGAAAAATCCTCGTCTTATAGCCGAATTTTTAAGGTAACATTACAGAGCGTATCTAACTAAAATACATATTAAATCCACCAGAAGATTACCAAATTTACCATATGGCGTTATTACAATCTCTGATGCGAAATACAATTCTGGATATAACATAGCTTACAGGTGGATTCCAAAAATAAATAAATAATACTGAAACTGGAAATGTGTCGAAAGGACATTGATGCCCCCGCCTTGTAAAGTAATTAAGAAAACTTAAATGCAAATTGCATCATCTTGGACAAAGACGCTGACGTGGATAGAGACATGGATGGACAGAAATAACACTATAAGCTCTTTCCACTATTCTTCAAATGGTGGGGGAATTAAAAAATTTGTTCAAAGACTATGTCTCATCTGTATCGATTTGTTTGTTTGAACTGAAGTTTTACATCTCTGTCAACACTATTTAGGTCATTCTAGAAATTTTGTTGAAATGACACCTCAAACCCTACTGCTCAAGCAAACATAGGGTTTATAAGTAGGGAAGGACCAACATGCAACGCTTTGCCTGGGCAGGCTTAGACATTCTAAGTGGTGTATCAGTACTCATGTGCGGTCGGTTTCAACTCTACATGGAAGCACCAAGCTACCCAATCTATTTGTCTAAGCCCCGATGTGCTGGGACCAATCCTGTATTGATTTGAACATAAGGTCTGATGGGAGGGTTAGCGCTAATGTTGACAGTTTGACCAAGGGACACAAAAGCAAACAAGTCGAAAAACCAGATTCCTATATCACACCATGCTAACATCAGGCATGACAAAAATGGTCATAAATTCCTGTATAATCTATAAAATGTTTTTAATAAAATACGAGGGTAGGCTGAAAAGTTCTGAGCCTGACCAAGATCCAATGATTTGTCCATGCTGAAAGTGCCTTATTTTTCAACATAGTCTCCCTTCCTGTCCACACACTTCCTCCAGTGATGCTGGAGTCCTTGGATTCCATTGGTATAAATGGTCTCATCTTGGTCCCTGAAAAACTCCTCCACAGCAGCTATCACCTCCTCGACTGACCGATAATGCGGCCCAGCCAAGTGTTTTTTCATGTTTGGAAACAGGAAATAATCTGATGGAGCTAGATCAGGTGAATACGGATGGTGATCGACAAGTGTGAAGCCACAGTCATTCACAGCAGCCATTGCGACAACCGATTTATGAGCAGGCGCATTATCCTGATGGAACTAGACCCCTTTTGTCAATTTTCCGGGTCGTTTAGCCTTAATTGCTTTTCGCAATTGTTTTAGCAGATCTGCATAATACTCCCCATTAATTGTTCTGCCCTTTTGAAGGTAATCTATGAATATTATACCCTTGGCATCCCAGATCACTGATGCCATCACCTTCCTTGCAGAGGAGACGACCTTTGCCTTCTTTGAAGGGGGTGAGCCAGGGTGCTTCCATTGCATGGATTGTTTTTTTGAACCTGCCAGAAGCTCTTTCCATAAATTTCATATAAAATAATCACTTGTGTTAGATGATTTTTGGATGTTGCTTGAAAATGTTCAGTCCACGGAAGCTGCCTTAGTAGGAAAGCTTGGGTTACTTGTACATATTAAGTTAGGAAAGACGAACTGACCTGCTTTCCTCTCCTTCCTCTGTTTCCCGTTTTCTCTTCTTGCCATGCCGGGTTCCAGCCCTAACCCCTTCCACCTCTCTGACAGCCTGTCTCTGTTGTATCAGTCTGAACTCTTCTGGTCCCAAGATTCTTGAACTAGAGATAGCTTGGGCTTTCTTCTGTCTGTCTTCTTGGTTCTCTGGAACATGTGTCTCATCAGGCTGTAATGGAAGCAACACTGACAGTGGGAAAAGTTGAATAAATAAATAGAGGATCTTATATGAGTGTTCATGTATTATTGAATTTATTAAACGAGTTGAGTAAAAGGGATTAAATGCGAGGCTTGCCGAGCATGTTATACCTTTTTCTCAACGAGTTTAATAAATTCAATAATAAATGAGCACGAATGCAAGATTCTATTTATCATATGACATTTTATTCACGATTGTTTACAAAAATATCAATATTCCGCCATTAGTAAACGCGACGTCGTTAAGGACGTCGTACATGTAACGTTACGGAACGTATCTAGCTAATTTGCATATTTAATCCACTAGTGGATTATCGAAAATAATGCATGGCGTTATTACACTTTCAGACGCGACGTCATATGATAAAAATAAATAGAGGATATTTACTTTTTTGAGGTATATACCAAAAATATTTCATCGAGTGTGTTAAAAACATCCAAATTTTCATGAGTGTGAAGCAGGAGTGAAAATTCTGATGTTTTCAACACATGCAATGAAAATCGAGTGGAAATTTTCTCATTACATGTATTTCAAAAGTGAAATAAACTCAATTTTTTCTATCAAGAAAAGGTTTCAGAAACAGGAAATGACTTTTCTAATGTCTTATTGGTGTGAGGGGAAGATAGAAAAGGCTGTCCTTCAGTATCACAATCCAGCATCACGAGGCAAGCCTTCTTATGCCTACTTTTTGATGCTGAGTGACAGATTTATCTATCTACTCTATACCTGTGTAAGATTCTTTTCCTTGCATACCATCTTCATCCTAAGAATTCTGACACCTCAACTCCTACTATACTTTGAACAAGGACAATCTACTACCTGATGTTGTGTCTTAAAAACAGTGTGGACCCTGATGAGATGCTGCAATTTGTGGCATCTTATCTGGGTCTACAATGTTTGCTCAGCCTTGTCTGTTTGAGTGCTTAGTACCTTTCATTTCTCAGCATGGAATTTTAAAAATGCAGTCACCTCAATTACTGACACTTACAGATTGTGATGAAATTACTTTGACCTATACAACCAGTACATATAAAATGTGAGAATTGTCAATATTTATCCTATCCCTGGCTAAGATAACCTGGTAAGGATAAATGTATCTATCCAAGGGTAAAATCCAAGATTTCTTTTTGTTGTTAAAAAAAAGTCTTTTGTTACTCCTACAGGGTTTTTTATTTGATTTGGAGTAAAAATTATTTAAAAGGCCCAGTCAACACCTACAGGGTAATGCTGAGCCAGTCACTTTACCAAACCAGCACTTTTTCTACGCATACTAAAATATAAGCAGTTAGCCAGTGCAATGTACAATCTTTTCCAAACAGAACGGCCATAGAAAATATTTCATATTCTCAACAACAGAATGTTATCTGACCTGGCGGAGTTCGGGCCAGTGAGCTGATCATCAGTCAGACACACAATTTACTGAGCAACTGTAGGCAACCAACATTTGGGGCTTGGAGAAATAGATTGGTGCTTCCATGCAGAGCTGAAACTGGCCACACATGAGTACTGGTAAACCGCTTAGAATGTCTAAGCCTGCCAAGGCAAAGTGGTGCAAGTATGACCTTCCCTGCATATAAACCCTACTGGTTTGTTTGGGTGGTAGGACTTGATATATCATGTCATCTCAATGTTGGGTAAAATGCCCACAATATTGGAAGCAATGTCTCCATAATGACCTAAATAACATCGACAGGATTGTAAAACTTGAATTCAAATAATGTGAGTTTCTGAGGCTGCGACTCATACAGCAGCAAGCTCTTTCCTTTAAAAGCCTGACTGAATACCAATCTGACTAGTGTTACATGAATACGGTTTTAAATTCAGCGTGGGTAGCCTACCGTAATACATTTCATACTGGAAACCCCAAAACAGGACAATGGCAAACAGTGCAGGCCCAGAGCCCAATTGGTCAAAGTATTGTTAGCTTAATGAGCTCGTTATTAGTGAAAACTTTAACTAATCTAGTAACTACAAAACTTAATATACTGTAATTTTTGCTGAAAAATGTGAGTAGCTTTTGCATTTGCAAAAGCTACTCACATTTTTTCAGCAAATACTGTAATTTTTGCTGAAAAATGTGAGTAACTTTTGCATTTGCAAAAGCTACTCACATTTTTTCAGCAAAAATATTAGCACATTTGCTATATTTAAAGATGAAAAATTGTAACAATATGTTAACTAAAGATGCCCTGAGTTTTATGTCGTTAGTTTAACATCACTAGTTTTCAACAGCTGGACCCAGGTCGCTAAGTAACCTTCCTTGAATGAGAATCTACTAATTTTAAGGTGAAGAACCTCTCAAACAGCAATTTGTTTCTTTTTAATAAGAGCAACCTCTGCCTGCGAAAGATTCAAATAGAATTTCTACAGTTTTTGCCCTTTCAAAATGGACAGCAAACTATTAAATGTATCCATTTATTCTAAGGGTATCTTGATAAAATAGAAGTGAAGGCAACGATCAGGAATCGATACAATTAAACCACAGCACCTATCGGAGACACAAAAGGGAAAGAAGCACAAACATGAAACCACTAGACCTTAATGGAAACATCAATAGTGGAAAGCCAAAAGGACAATTACTTGCCCACAAAATGGCCAATTGGCTATCCAAAACAAAATAATAAAAGTGATACACACACTCTAAGACAAACCATAACAAACATAAATCCCAACCGAAGAACCGCCATGGAAGGTCAGTGAAACGAAATTCCACTGGGGTCTTGAATCGATTTTATGTGGCCACAGTCCTCACCCTTATTTCTGTCGCGATTTAGACAAATAATTTGTTTAGTCCGCATGAAGCTTGCGATAGTCTCTAAGGGCTATTCCAGTATAATCTATTAGGGTGGGGCGGACGGCAACTTTTTTATTTAGTGGCCGTAGGCTATGGTTTTAGAAAAACAAAATAGGCCGTAGGCTGTACAACAGAATTTTTAAAATTTACGGTAGGTTGTACTACCGATTTTTTAAAAAATCCCGTAGGCTATGTTGAAAGAAAATAAATAATTGTTGTAGGTTGTCAAATAACAACAGGGCCCAGACATCTGAATCGTTCAGTTTGAAGTTCCGCAGAGATTTTAAACAAAAAGCAACGCTGAAATTGTGAAAAAAAGAAAGGCTAGGCAATTTTACTGCTGTTTACAGGTCAAAGGTCGTTTGAGTAGGACACAAATCAATATCCGGTAACGGGACGCGATGACCTTGCCTGACATAATGGAAAATTACTGGGCTTAGTTACTGAATGACGCAATAATCCCCGTTCCAAAAAAAAAATACTTGTGTTGGTAGCGCATGATTTGCATGATTTATGTAAACACAATATTAGCACGCTGTTTAATCAGTAAGCTTCAAGGGATTTATGGCCCGAGATAATTAGTTAATTGGGGATTATGATACCCAAGGAATGTTTATACAGCGGATGCCACCCAGAGCGTGCCGAGCTTACGTAACAGTACCCAAAAGTGTACCCAGGTGGTCATCGGACGGACAATAAAACCCACAGATGGGTAGACAACCTTTCATTGGTCAATTGTTTCAGTACCTTTAATAAATATTAATTTCTTAAAAAAAAAATATGCAACGTCTGATCAGGGCCACAACGCTGACACTTGAACAGACAGACAGACGCAATTACATGTATTTAGCGGCACCTTATCAGGGTCTACAGGTTTTAGGACCTTATAATGCTACGACACCCGGATCAGACACTCCACAATCACTGTGCGACGTCTGATCCAGCTCCAACCGCCGACGGTTCATTTTATTTTATTTTCCGCGACCGAATAGGTTTGAAGGATATAGCGATGAGTCTTGCGCCCATCCAAATGTCCGTCCGTCCGTAGACACAACAGACAGATGCAAACAATGCGGATCCAGATCAGACGCCATACTATTATTAAACGGCTTCTGTTGAGGGTCTGCAGGTTTGCAGATGGCATCTGAGATGGCAGAGACCCGGACAAGACGCTGCGCAAGGATAATGCGGCGTCTGATCAGGGTCTTATAGCCCACGGTGGTGTTTTTTATCCCTAGTCTGAACAGGTTCGGAGCCTGGCGTCCGTACATCCGCCCATCCGTAGACACAACATTATGAGTGGCGTCCGTTCAAATATCCGTCCGTAGACGCAACAGACAGATGCAAACAATGCAGATCCGGATCAGACGTCGTACAATTATTAAACGGCGTCTGATGAGGGTCTACAGGTTTGAAACGACATCTGAGATGGCGCAGACCCAGACAAGACGCTGCGCAACGACAATGCGGCGTCTGATCAGGGTCTTATCGCCGACGGTGGTGTTTTTTATCCCTAGTCTGAACAGGCTCGGAAGATATAGCGGTCAGCGTGGCGTCATCTACCCGTCCGTCTGTATGACAATAGACAGAACACAAAGGTGCAAACAGTGAATCAGACGTCATACAATTATTATACGGCGTCTGAATAGGGTCTACAGGTTTGTAGACGGCATATGCGACGGCACGGACCCAGACCAGATGCTGTACAATGATCATGTGACGTCTGATTAGGGTCTGACCGCTGACGGTGCGTTTTATTTTTTATCCCCCTGACCAAATAGGTTTGGGGTTATAGCGATCAGCCTGACGTCCATCCGTCCGTCCGCAGACACCAAATTGTGATAGCCAAAACTACAATACCCTATGAGATAGATTGTCGGTACTTGTTACAATAGAACATGAGGTTCAAAAAGCATGCCGTGAGCAAGAACCAAAACTCTGAGTGTCCTGGTATTTTAGTTATTTCCCCTGACAATATAAACTTGTGATCACAATATCTCTTATATATTTGAAGATATATTGATTGACTTGATACCGTTGTACATAAGGTCAAGAAGGGTTGTCATGAGCAATAACCATAACTCTGGATGTCATGGTATTATAGTTATCTCCCCTTACAAAATAACATTGCGATCAATAACTCCTATACCCTTTGACATATTTTGATGGTAGTTGGTACAAGTGTACTTGGGGTCAAGAAAGAGTGTCGTGAGCAAGAAACAAAACGCTGGGTGCCATGGTATTTTAGCTATCTCCCCTGGCAATGTGTTATCTACCCTGACAATGTTACCTTGTGGTTGCCATAACTCCATTACCCTTTGAGATATATTGATGGGACTTGGTACAGAAATACAAGAGGTTAAGACGATGTGTCTTGGACAAGAACCACAACTCTGGGTGCCAAGATATTTTAGATATCTCCCCTGACAAAGTAACCTTGCGATCGCAAGAACTCAAACACATTTTGAGTATCAACCACCCCATAGCCAGCTCTTTGGGGTGAGCTGGCTATGGGGTGGTTGATACACTGATTTGAAAAAAAAGTAAAGTTGGGGAAGGGGGTGCAAAAATGATAGATAGACGATAAAAGTTATTTTAGTTTATTATATTATTTTATAAAAAAAAATCACACCCGTGTGTCATAGTGCATTCTTTGATTTCTCCAAAATGGCTACTTTTCCATTGAAAACTTTGATATTTGTCTTATTTATACTCGGAACATAGGTTGTGGGTATAGATTGAGGCAGTTCTAACGAGTACCCACAACTTAAGTCAGGTAACCTGGAATACCGTCGGAAGGTAAGATATTTTTTTTGGCTTTTCCTGAAATTTATCCAATGGGGAGGATAAGAAAACAATATTTTTAATGGAAAAGTCCAAAAGAATCATCGTCAACCATTTAAAATAGGATTGAGGGCAAAAAATTAGGAATAGTCAGGTTACCTGAAACACATTTTTTTAGCCTTGTCTGAATTTTTAATCCCCCGCCGCGAAGCGGAGCAGAGCTGGGATTATAGGAATGGCCTTCGTCTGTCCGTCAGTCTGTCTGTCTGTCCGTAACACTTTCTTGTCCACTCCATATCTCCTGAACCCTTTGATAGATTTTCATTAAACTTTGGTCAATTATTCGTCTCAATTAGCTGGTGTGCAGAACCCATAAATGAACCATGCCCACTTAAGGTCAAGGTCATGGTTGAAGGTCACGAGTTTGAAACTTGGAATTTTTTGTCCGTTCCATATCTCCTTTACCCTTGGAAGGATTTTCATTAAACTTTGGTCAAATATTCTTCACAGTGAGCTGATGTGCAGAACCCATGTCCGTTTGTCCGTCTGTCAGTTTGTCTGTCCGCCCGTCTGTCCGTAACTTTTTCTTGTCCGCTCAGTATCCCTGAACCCTTTAATAGATTTTCATTAAACTTTGGTAAATTATACCTCTCAGTGAGCTGGTGTGCAGAACCTATAAATGAAGCATGCCAACTCAAGGTCAATGGTCATGGTTGAAGGTCACGAGTTTGAAACTTGGAATTTTTTGTCTCTTCCATGTCTCCTTTACCCTTGGAAGGATTTTCATTAAACTTTGGTCAAATAGTCTTCACAGTGAGCTGATGTGCAGAACCCATGTCCTTCCATCCATCTGTCTGTCAGTCTGTCCGTCTGTCCGTAACTTTTTCTTGTCCGTTCCATATCTCCTGAACCCTTTAATAGATTTTCATTAAACTTTGGTCAATTTTCCCCCTCAGTGAGCTGATATGCAGAACCTATAAATGAACCATGCCGACTCTAGGTCAAGGTCACATTTGAAGGTCACGAGTTTAAAACTTTGAATTTTTTGTCCCTTCCATATCTCCTTTACCCCTAAAAGGATTTTCATTAAACTTTGGGTCAATTATCCCCCTCAGTGAGCTAACCATGCCAACTCAAGGTCAAGGTCACAGGCGAAGGTCACAAGGTTGAGCCTTGATACTAAATGCGGCGGGGGATTTGGCTGTCCTCCAGACTGCTTTCTTGTCTTTTCTCTTTTTTTTTAAGTAAACAAAAAACAACTTTCATGATAAAATTTATTCATTTTTGGGGCATTCAATAATCAATATAAAGACACCAACTGTGACAATGGTTTTTACACATGATCCAGGATTTCAGTTTATAAAGAGGGAAAGATTTTTAGTCGCAAGATCTTTTCTGATGAATATATCTAAATATATATTTAATTACCTGTGGGTTGTCTCTACCTGAAATAGTTTTACCCCGTTGGTTATATCTAGAAAAAAATACAAATGTCCGTTGGTTATATCTAGAAAAAAATACAAATATCCGTAGGCTGTATTGAAAAAAAATTGTTTTAAAGCGTAGGCTATGTGAAAATCTAAGTGCCTTCCTCCCCCACCATATAGATTTTACTGGAACAGCCCTAACTATAACTAGAGCTGTCAGTGAAACTGACTAGGGCCCCGGCAGCGCTATCAGAGGAGTAGGAAAATGTTGATGTTAAAAAAGACGTTTTTTTTTCCTTTCACCTCTAAGTATGACCTTGACCTTTGAGGTACGGACCTGGGTCTTGCGCGTGACACACTGTCACATTATGGTTAATATTTCTGCTAAGTAATATTTAAATCCATCCAGGTATAAGAAAGTTATAGATTGGACACAATAAAAAAGACGCTTTTTTGACCTTTTATCTCTAAGTATGACCTTGACCTTTGAGGTAGGGCTGTGGGTCTTGCGTGTGACACTTCGTCACATTATGGTTAACATTTCTGCCAAGTAATATTTAAATCCATCCAGGAATAATAACAAAGTTATTAATTGTACACAGGAAAGACCCTTTTTTGACCTTTAACCTCTAAGTATGACCTTGACCTTTGAGGTACGGACCTGAGTCTTGCGCGCAACACTCCATCACATTATGGTTAACATTTCTGCCAAGTAATATTTAAATCCATCCAGGAATAAGAAAGTTATGGAGGATAAAAAAATTTGTGGATGGACAGACGGACAGACAGACAGACAGACAGACGGACGGACAGAGTGATGCCAAGTAATATTTAAATCCATCCAGGAAATAAGAAAGTTATGGAGGATAAAAAAATTTGTGGACGGACAGACGGACAGACGGACGGACAGACAGACAGACAGACGGACGGACAGAGTGATTACTATAGGGCACCCACACTTTCAGTGCGGACTGCATGACTCCCACTTCTTCTAATCCCCAGTCCCACCCTCCTCAGTTATACCAACCTGTTCTACATCTCAATAGTGATGGACATCCATCCTTTCTCATTCACTGTCCCTTTCATATTCAACATGACAATAGAATCCACCCTCCTCTGTCTTATACAACTTTGCCAACATGGGCCCAGTTGTTCAAAGCATTGTTAGCCTAACAAGCTTGTTAGTGGTCATATTGTTAACTGTACGATCAAGTTTAATATCTAAAATTTTGGTTTTTTGCTGGAAAATGTGAGCAGCTTTTGCATTTGCAAAAGCTGTTCACATTTTTCAGCAAAAACATTAGCATTTTTGCCATATTAAAAGATCAAAGTTTTAAAGATACATTAACTTATGACATCGTTAGTTTCGAACAGCTGGCCCCAGTTCTTCATCTATGGAGTGATGGACATTCACCCATTCTCCTCAACTTACCCCCTCATCTTCACCTTCACAACATGACTCCTGCCCTTCTGAGCCACAGCCTCACCCTCCTCTGTCTTCATCTGATGACTGATGGTCATCCACCCATTATCCTCCAACTGTCCCACCTTCTCCCACCCCTTCTGATCCCAAGCCACAATGTCCTCTGTCTTATACTGGTATACCTATCTGGGGCCAGTTGTTCAAAGCCTTGTTAGCTTAACGAGCTCATTAGTGATCAAATTGTTAACTACTCTAGCATGTATAATATCTAAAATTTTGTTATTTTTGCTGAAAAAAATGTGTCAGAGTAGCTTTTCACATTTTTTTAGCAAAAATATAAGTATATTCGCCATATTTTATGATTAAAATTTTAACAATTTGTTAACTAACGACATTGTTAGTTTTGAACAAGTGGCCCCTGTTCTTCATCTAAGGTGTGATGGACAGCCTTCCATTCTCCCTCACTGTCCCCATCTTCATCCTCTATGCATGACTACCACCCTTCCTGATCACCAGTCTCACCCTCCTCTGTCTTATAAAGATGAGTAGTCCACCCTTCTCCCTCACTGTACCCATCATTATCTGGGCCTGGGCAAGCTTAGACCTCCTAGTGGTTTACCAGTACTCAAAAGTCAGTCAGTTTCAGTTCTGAAAGAAAGCACCATGCAGCCTAAACTATCCATCCAAGCTTTCATCTTCATCACTTCATTACATGACTCCCACCCCTCCTGTTCCACAGCCTAATCCTCCAACTCGAACAACTTCGCCTGGGCAAGCTTAGAGATCCTTGTGGTTGACCAGAACTCAAAAGTCACTGTACCCATCATTATCTGGGCCTGGGCAAGCTTAGACCTACTAGTGGTTTACCAGAACTCAAAAGTCTATGTACCCATCATTATCTGGGCCTGGGCAAGCTTAGACCTACTAGTGGTTTACCAGAACTCAAAAGTCACTGTACCCATCATTATCTGGGCCTGGGCAAGCTTAGACCTCCTAGTGGTTTACCAGTACTCAAAAGTCAGTCCGTTTCAGCTCTGAAAGGAAGCACCATGCAGCCCAAACTATCCATCCAAGCTTTCATCTTCATCACTTCATTACATGACTCCCACCTCTCCTGTTCCACAACCTCACCCTCCAACTCGCACAACTTTGCCTGGGCAAGCTTAGACCTCCTAGTGGTTTACCAGAACTCAAAAGTCAGTCAGTTTCAGCTCTGAAAGGAAGCACCATGCAGCCCAAACTATCCATCCAAGCTTTCATCTTCATCACTTCATTACATGACTCCCGACCGTCCTGTTCCACAGCCTCACCCTCCAACTCGCACAACTTCGCCTGGTCAAGCTTAGAGATCCTAGTGGTTTACCTGAACTCAAAAGTCAGTCGGTTTCAGCTCGGAAAGGAAGCACCATGGAGCCCAAACTATCCATCCAAGCTTTCATCTTCATGACTTCATTACATGACTCCCACCCCTCCTGTTCCACAACCTCACCCTCCAACTCGCACAACTTCGCCTGGGCAAGCTTAGACCTCCTAGTGGTTTACCAGAACACAAAAGTCAGTCGGTTTCAGCTCTGAAAGGAAGCACCATGCAGCCCAAACTATTCATCCAAGCTTTAAACTCCATCACTTCATTACATGACTCCCAAGCTTCCTGATCTCCAGCCCCAAGCTCGCTTGTAAATTGTCTTATACAACTATACCAACCCATTCTTTATCTGAGGAATGATGGACATCAACCCATTTTTGGTAACTGTCCCCATCTTCTTCTACCCACCCTCCTGAATCACAGCCTCAACCTCTCTTGCCTTATTCAACTATACCAACCTGTTGTCTTATACAACTATACCAACCTGTTCTTCATCGGAGGAGTGATGGACATCCACCCATTCTCCCTCACTGTCCCCACCTTCTTCTGCCCACCCTCCTGATCCACAGCTTCAACCTCAATTGTCTTATACAACAATAGAAACCTGTTCTTCATCTGAGGAGGAATGAACATCAACCCATTCCCGGTAACTATCCCCATCTTCTTCTACCCACCCTCCTGATCCCAAGCCTCAACCTCTCATGTCTTATTCAACTATACCAACCTGTTCTTCATCTGAGGAGTAATGGACATCCACTCAATCTCGTTAACTATCCCCATCTTCTTCTACCCACCCTCCAGATCCCCAGCCTCAAACTCACTTGTCTTAAACAACTATACCAACACATGCTTCATCTGATGAGTGATGGACATCCACCCATTCTCAGTAACTATCCCCACCTTCTTCTGCCCACCCTCCTGATCAACAGCCACAACCTCTCTTGTCTTATACAACTATACCAACCTGTTCTTTATCTGATGAGTGATGGACATCCACCCATTCTCCATAACTATCCCCATCTTCTTCATCACTTAGTCTACATGACTCCCACCCCTCCTGTTCCACAGCCTCACCCTCCAACTCGCACAACTTCGCCTGGGCAAGCTTAGACTTCCTAGTGGTTTACCAGAACTCAAAAGTCAGTCGGTTTCAGCTCTGCAAGGAAGCACCATGCAGCCAAAACTATTCATCCAAGCTTTAAACTCCATCACTTCATTACATGACTCCCAAGCTTCCTGATCTCCAGCCCCAAGCTCGCTTGTCTTATACAACTATACCAACCTGTTATTCATCTGATGAGTGATGGACATCCACCCATTCTCGGTAACTATCCTCATCTTCTTTTCCCCACCCTACTGATCCCCAGCCTCAACCTCTCTTGTCTTATACAACTCTACCAACCCATTCTCCATCTGAGGAGTGATGGACATCCAGCAATTCTCGGTAGCTATCCCAATCTTCTAGCCACTCTCCTGATCCATAACCTCAACCTCTCTTGTCTTATACAACTATACCAACCTGTTATTCATCTAATGAGTGATGGACATCCACCCATTCTCGGTAACTATCCCCATCTTCTTCTACCCAGCCTCCTGATCCCCAGCCCAAACCCCTCTTGTTTTATACAACTATACCAATCTGTTCTTCATCTGATGAGTGATGGACATCCACCCATTCTCGGTAACTATCCCCATCTTCTTCTACCCAGCCTCCTGATCCCCAGCCCAAACCCCTCTTGTTTTATACAACTATACCAATCTGTTCTTCATCTGATGAGTGATGGACATCCACCCATTCTCCGTCACTGTCACCATCTTCTTCTACCCACCCTCCTGATCCACAGCCTCAACCTCTCTTGTCTTATGCAACTATACCAACATGTTCTTCATCTGAGGAATGATGGACATCCACCCATTCTCGTTAACTATCCCCATCTTCTTCTACCCACCCTCCTCTCTGGTAGAATACAACTATACCAACCTGTTCTTCATCTGAGGAGTGATGGACATCCACCCATTCTCCGTCACTGTCCCCATCCTCTTCATCACTACATGACTCCCACCCCTCCTGTTCCACAGCCTCACCCTCCTCTGTCTTAGTGTCTGGTAAGGCCTCTGTTCCCTCTATAAAATCTTTTGTGTTCTTTTCACCATACTTCAAAACTTTATTATCCTTAGAGGCTTCTGTTGGCTTTCCCTAAAACAATAAATGCATTTACAGTCAGAAGGCAAAGTGGGAATTATACCACCTCTTTTTAACACTATTAATGGGGTCCAAAGTAGAAACCATGTTAGTAAACCAACTGTATTATATCCACAAAAAAATTGTATAGATTATATAGAAAAATGACCATTTATGGTCATTTTTCTATAAAATCTATACATTTTTGGGATCCATCTTGAGACCATGTTATATCCAAAAACGGTGTTTTAATGAACTGTGTAGTAACAAAGTTGGGGGGTATTAAGGGATATATTTTTCAATCTTCTATGAACCATAGATATGTTATAGAGTTTACATGTATTTAATTTCTATTTCAGAGTAAGATCGATTTTTATTTCACCGATTTAACCCCAAAGGAAGTATTTTCAGGAGTGGCGAAGCCAAGAGTAAAAAAACATATACAACTTGGTGTTCATGAGTGAAATAAAAATTTATCTTAAACTGCAAAAAAAATTAAACTTTCATGCTTTAAACTGTAATTATAAATGCAGTTTTAAAGCCTCAGCTGTCACCACACAGAACAAACTTTTTCAGAGTAAAATATTGGGTGTAAACTCAAAATTTGCACCTGGAAAATAGCTTGGAATGTTACTTTATCAAATGCTTCAATTGAAATTTGCATCTGAATAATGTCTACAGGTACTAAGCCTGTCAGGTGTCATGTGCATTAATTATGCCATGTCATCGCTTAAAGTGACATCATCAACATCTTAATGATGTGCATACTACAATGACATAATTTCGGTCCGACATGATTACATATAGCTAATTAACATCAAATAAACAAAGGATAGGCATTATTTTTTTATAATACATCCAATTCACAAACAGTGAAATCCAAAAAAAGTATCTTCACGGTTTGAAACAGTGATGATATCGATTTCGATTTCACTGAGAAATCTCTATATTTCATTGTAATAAACTAAGGACTAATCATTAGAAATACCTTCATGTTATAAATGTCAATTAAACAGATGATTCCTGTGTGGCAGATGCCTTTTGCCTCTTATGTATTCATACCAAGTCAGCATTGGATGTTTGTACAGTTGTGTTTCTTTGCAATTTCCCGTGAAAAGGCTCATAACCCTGAGCGTTCACCTCCTGAATTTAACTACAATGAAATTTCCATGGCTGCAATACCCATGTCTTGTTTACCATGATTGTTTCAAACACATTTTTTTATTTACAGTAACTGCATGGGATAACTTTTTTATGTAAACCAGTTAAACGTATATTGTGTGTTTGTTTGTTTAAATTGAGGTTTATCGTCCCCTTCAACACTATTTTGGAGACATTGCTTCCAATTTTGTGGGACTTTCACCCAACCTCCAGATGAAGTGACATCACAAGCCCCACCACCCAATGAAATCAGTAGGGTTTACATGCATGGATGTGCCTACACTTTGCCAGGGCTGGCTTATATTATCTAAGCCATTTACCAGTACTCATGTGCTTTCGGTTTCAGCTCTGTGTGGAAGCACCATGTAGCCCAATCTATTTCTCCTAGCCCTGATGGGCAGGGGCCCAGTATATTGTGTGTACTCTGTAGAATCACCTCAATCAGGCAATCCAATTAGTATACAACATACCTTCATTTTAAAGAAAATTGAAAAGATATCCCTATTATGCCTCCTGAGCTAGCACTATGTTTTACCCTCAGTAGCTCATACTACCACTCTCTCTAACCAATGCTCATGGTCTCAAAGGTGTTTGTGCCACTGAGGTTTGACTGCACATGCCCCAGATACACACATTAAGTTCTGTTTCAACTACAGTAAAATTCCTATTTAAGACGAGCTTTAGGAATGTTCAAAAGTGATTTTTAGACAACTTTTGAACAGTTCCAAAGTTGGTCTTTAGGCTCCAAAGGTTGTCTTAAGGCCACTTTTGAACAGTTCTAAAGGTGGTCTTATTAGTCCGAGACAGTGGGTGTAGAAAACACAAAAGAAAAACAACTGAAACCTTTAAATATGTATTAAAAGAAGAATTAGTCCTAATTTTAGCTGGTTTTAATAGCGGAATTCCACTGTACATGGTTTTCAACTATTTACCTGCAAAAGAAGACTTTTTCTGTTTGCAACTACTGCGCCAGTAGAATTTTGAGCTTGGAAAGTATAGTGTATAAACAAGATTTTAATTGCCAGTGGTGGGCAAGTGGAAAATATTTTCATTTGTCAGGACTTGGGTTCTTGAAATGATGTTTTTCTGATTAAAATAGAAGTGAAGGCAATGATCAGAAAATCGATACAATTAATCCACAGCTCCCATCGATGACACCAATGGGAAAGAAACACAAACATGAATAACTAATGGAAACACCAATAGCGGAAAGCCAAAAGGACAGTCACTTTCCACAAAATAGCCAATTGGCCATCAAAAAAAAATATAAGTGATACACTCACTCAAAGACAAACCATATCAAAAGGGGGCTTAAATCGATCTTACGCAGCCGCAATCCTCGCCCTTATTTCCGTTGCGAGAACACAAAAATCAAAGAACCTCAGAGATGAAACAACGGTGAGGACCTGACAGCAAGAAACCACTGGAATGCTGGAGCAAAAGAAAACCAGCAGTTAGACTCGGATGGGCCCAACCAGAGACAGAGCATCAGGCACCAACCAACATTACATAAAATTAAATTCTCTGTAATTTTTAGTAAGCTTGCAATTATTTTTTTTTCTTTTTCTGTTCTAAATAAAGATTTTGGGCACTCCTTAAAACAGCCTCAATCCCTCATTTTGAGGCAGTTCTAATAAGTACCCACAATCAAATCAGTTCATTCTATTGTAGAGTCACTCTTTAGAAACATTGTGAAATGCATTGGGAAGCTTTTTTCACTCACTTAGCTCTGTATACAAAATATTAAGTCACCTCAGTAGGATCACACCACTTACAATTATGAAGTCAGTGTTTCAGTGTTCTGCCTGAAGCCCATGCTTTTTTTTATTTTATTAAGATTTTTTTTCTTTTATATCAAGCCAACTGTTACTGAAAGGTAGGCAACAACTGAAATATCCATAGAGAAACCACCTGACCTTCTATTGCTTACATTGCTTAGCCCACACCCCCACCCCCAATGAAAATTTCCTTCCAGACAGATAGGGATTAAAAATTTACAGAAATCATCAAGTGGAGTGGATGCACACAAATTTACTGCTTTTTCCACAAGAGCAACAACTTTTGGTACTAAAAGGTGGTCTACTTTAAAAAGAAGGCATTTGCTAACTTTTGGTACTAAAAGGTGGTCTACTTTAAAAAGAAGGCATTTGCTTCAGACAGTCTAATCTTAAAGAAGAAGAGCAAATTCTTTCCTTTACCAATATAACTTATTCATGTCACATATTGCATTCTTTCATATCTCAAAAACAGTTAATTTTCAGATGAAAATTTGAGATATTATTCTTAAACTGGAAACTCATAGTTTAGGTGCTCGTTAGAACAGCTTTATTTAGGTGGTTCTTACAAGTACCCACAGCCTATGTCTTTGAGCAGAAATTAAACAAGAGGGCCATGATGGCCCTGGATCGCTCACCTGATCCATATGATAGATTAACAAGTGGGCCTCGGGGAGGGCCATTATTGACCCCCAGGGCTACAATCTGCATAATGTTGAGGGATGACTAAAAAGGTGAAGCTTCATACCAAATATCAACAAAGGCTATAATTTGAACAATCTTGGCAAATGTTCAACAGATGAAGCTACACACAAAATATCAAAGACCTGGGACTTGGGGTTTCAGAGAAGAAGATTTTTTAAATCTATTCCCTACATTAGCCTATGTAAAACCAAATGGCCCCAGGGCGGGGCATTTTTGACCTCATGGCCATAATTTAAACAATCTTGATAGAGGTCAACTAGATGAAGCTTCACACCAAATATCAAAGACCTGGGCCTTGCTGTTTCAGAGAAGAAGATTTTCAAAGATTATCTCTATATATAAGTCTATATAAAACCAAAGGGCCCCGGGCCGGGGGCTATAATTTGAACAATCTTGGTAGAGGTCCACTAGATGAAGCTCCATACCAAATATCAAAGACATGGGCCTTGTGGTTTCAGAGAAAAAGATTTTTAAAGATTTCCCTATATAAGTCTATGTAAAACCAAAGGGTCTCAGGGCGGGGGGATTTTTGGCCCCAGGGCTATAATTTGAACAATCTTGATAGAGGTCTACTAGATGAAATTTCACACCAAATATCAAAGACCTAGGCCTTGTGGTTTCACAGAAGAAGATGTTTAAAGATTTTCCCTATATAAGTCTATGTAAAACCAAAGGGCCCCGAGACAGGGGCGTTTTTGGTCTCAGGGCTATAATTTGAACACTCTTGGTAGAGGTTCACTAGATGAAGCTTCATACCAAATATCAAAGACCTAGGCCTTCTGGTTTCAGAGAAGAAGATTTTTAAATATTTTCCCTATATAAGTTTATGTAATACCAAAGGGCCCCAGAGCGGGGGCATTTTTGGCCCCAGGGCTATAATCAGAACAATCTTGGTAGAGGTCCACAAGATGAAGCTTCATACCAAATATCAAAGACCTAGGCCTTGTGGTTTCAGAGAAGAAGATTTTTAGAGATTTTCCCTATATAAGTCTATGTAAAACCAAAGGGCCCCGGAGCGGGAGCATTTTTAGCCCCAGGGCTATAATTTGAATAATCTTGGTAGGGGTCCACTAGGTGAAGCTTCATACCAAATATCAAAGACCTGGGCCTTGCAGTTTCAGAGAAGAAGATTTTTAAAGATTTTCCCTATATAAGCCCATGTAAAACCAAAAGGCCCCTGGGCGGGGGGAGGGGGGGGGGGGGGGACCTGGGCCTTGTGGGGTGAAGCTTCGTACCAAATATCAAAGACATGGGCCTTATGGTTTCAGAGAAGAAGGTTTTTAAAGATTTTCCCTATATAAGCCCATGTAAAACAAAAGTGCCCCGGAGCGGGGGCATTTTTGGCCCCAGCACTATAATTTGAACAATCTTGGTAGCGGTCCACTAGATGAAGCTTCATACCAAATATCAAAGACCTGGGACTTGCGGTTTCAGAGAAGAAGATTTTTAAAGATTTTCCCTATATAAGTCCATGTAAAATCAAAAGGCCCCGGGGTGGGGGTGGGGGGGGGGTTCCTGGGCCTTGCAGGGTGAAGCTTCATACCAAATATCAAAGACCTGGGCCTTACGGTTTCAGAGAAGAAGATTTTTAAAGATTTTCCCTATATAAGCCTATGTAAAACCAAAGGGCCCCGGAGCGGGGCATTTTTGGCCCCCGCACTACAATTTGAACAATCTTGGTAGGGGTCCACTAGATAAAGCTTCATACCAAATATCAAAGACCTGGGCCTTGCAGTTTCAGAGAAGAAGATTTTTAAAGATTTTCCCTATATAAGCCCATGTAAAACCAAAGGGCCCCGGAGCGGGGGCATTTTTGGCCCCCGCACTATAATTTGAACAATCTTGGTAGGGGTCCACTAGATAAAGCTTCATACCAAATATCAAAGACCTGGGCCTTGTTGTGACAGAGAAGAAGATTTTTAAAGATTTTCCCTATATAAGCCCATGTAAAACCAAAGGGCCCCGGAGCGGGGGCATTTTTGGCCCCAGCACTATAATTTGAACAATCTTGGTAGGCGTCCACTAGATGAAGCTTCATACCAAATATCAAAGACCTGGGCCTTGCGGTTTCAGAGAAGAATATTTTAAAAGATTTTCCCTATATACGCCCATGTAAAACCAAAAGGCCCCGGGGCGGAGGGGACCTGGACCTTGTGGAGTGAAGCTTCATACCAAATATCAAAGACATGGGCTTTACGGTTTCAGAGAAGAAAATTTTTAAAGATTTTCCTCATATAAGCCCATGTAAAACCAAAGGGCCCCGGGGCGGGGACATGTTTGGCCCCAGCATTAAATTTGAACAATCTTGGTAGGGGTCCACTAGATGAAGCTTCATACCAAATATCAAAGACCTGTGCCTTACGGTTTCAGAGAAGAAGATTTTTAAAGATCTTCCCTATATAAGCCCATCTAAAACCAAAGGGCCCCGGAGCGGGGGCATTTTTGGCCGCAGCACTATAATTTGAACAATCTTGGTAGGGGTACACTAGATGAAGCTTCATACCAAATATCAAAGACATTGGCCCTGCGGTTTCAGAGAAGAAGATTTTTAAATATTTTCCCTATATGAGCCAATGTTAAACCAAAGGTCCCCGGAGCGGGGGCATTAATGGCCCCAGCACTACAATTTGAACAATCTTGGTAGGGGTCCACTAGATGAAGCTTCATACCAAATATCAAAGACCTGGGCCTTGTGGTTTCAGAGAAGAAGATTTTTAAAGATTTTGCCTATATAAGCCTATGTAAAACCAAAGGGCCCCGTGGCAGGGGCATTTTTTGTCCCAGCACTATAATTTGAACAATCTTGGTAGGGGTCCACTAGATGAAGCTTCATACCAAATATCAAAGTCCAGGGCCTTGTGGTTTCAGAGAAGAAGATTTTTAAAGATTTTCCCTATATAAGCCTATGTTAAACCAAAGGGCCCCGGGGCGGGGGCATTTTTGGCCCCAGCACTATAATTTGAACAATCTTGGTAGGGGTCCACTAGATGAAGCTTCATACCAAATATCAAAGTCCTGGGCCTTGTGGTTTCAGAGAAGAAGATTTTTAAAGATTTTCCCTATATAAGCCAATGTGAAACCAAAGGGCCCCGTGGCGGGGGCATTTTTTGTCCCAGCACTGAAATTTGAACAATCTTGGTAGGGGTCCACTAGATGAAGCTTCATACCAAATATCAAAGTCCTTGGCCTTGTGGTTTCAGAGAAGAAGATTTTTTAAGATTTTCCCTATATAAGCCTATGTAAAACCAAAGGGCCCCGGGGCGGGGGCATTTTTGGCCCCAGCACTATAACTTGAACAATCTTGGTAGGGGTCCACTAGATGAAGCTTCATACCAAATATCAAAGACCTGGGCCTTGTGGTTTCAGAGAAGAAGATTTTTAAAGACTTTCCCTATATAAGCCTATGTAAAACCAAAGGGCCCCAGGGTGGGGGCATTTTTGGCCCCAGCACTTTAATTTGAACAATCTTGGTAGGGGTCCACTAGATGAAGCTTCATACCAAATATCAAAGACCTGGGCCTTGTGGTTTCAGAGAAGAAGATTTTTTAAGTTTTTGGTGAAAAAAATCTATTTTTGGCTCCTGTGACCTAGATGTGCAACGGACCGGAACCATTTGAACAACTTTGAAAGGGGACCACCTAAGGAACATTCCTGTGAAGTTTGGTCAAAATCTGATCAGTGGTTTAGGAGGAGATGTCGTTTAAAGAAATTGTTTACGCACGGACGCACGCACGGATGCACGCACGACGGACAAAAAGTGATCCCAAAAGCTCACCTCGTCACTACGTGACGGTGAGCTAATAAAACCAAAGGGCCCCGGAGCGGGGGCATTTTTGGCCCCAGCACTATAATTTGAACAATCTTGGTAGGGGTCCACTAGATGAAGCTTCATACCAAATATCAAAGACCTGGGCCTTGTGGTTTCAGAGAAGAAGATTTTTTAAGTTTTTGGTGAAAAAAATCTATTTTTGGCTCCTGTGACCTAGATGTGCAACGGACCGGAACCATTTGAACAACTCTGAAAGGGGACCACCTTAGGATCATTCCTGTGAAGTTTGGTCAAAATCCGATCACTGGTTTAGGAGGAGATGTCGTTTAAAGGAATTGTTTACGGACGCACGTTCTTACAGATGGACATTTGTTGGGTACTACAGTGTTAATTTTTAACCTATAAGTACCCAACAATCAGCTAAAATTTGCACAAGTACCCAACATGTCCCATCAAATTTGTTGGCTACTTTTTCGGACACTAACGGAATAAACGGCAAGTACCCAACTTATGTCTACCCAACATGTGCCCGTGGATGCGCTCGCACAGATGCACGCATGCACAGACGCACGGACGCAAGACGGACGAAAAGTGATCCCATAAGCTCACCTCGTCACTACGTGACGGTGAGCTAAAAAAATAATGTATACACCTGTTAACCCCAGTTTTCTCTATATTAACTGGGGTCTTAGGGGTGTTCATTGCATGGACAGAATATGGTGTCTAACCATAAACCCATAAAATGCCAATCACAACAATTGTCCTCGGCTTTGCCGTCTGCCCGTTACCTTAAAAGTAATTTTTTGCAAACAGTGTGGACCCAGATCAGACTGCTCCAGTAGGAGCAGTCTGATCTGGGCCAACACTGTTTGCTTGTATCAAAAATACTTTTAAAAAGTTTGCAAAAATAATTCAGCAGACGACATTTTCACATGTAGTTTTTCTTTTTCTCGGCGTCTTAAGGGTTAAATTCACTGCAAAATTTTCAAAATGTTTAAAAAAAAAAAACGAAAATAACTCGACATGACACCCTAATTTTTGAAATCCTAATCTAGAGTGATGAAGAGCAGGGCCTTATTGGTAAAGTCCAACAATTAAAAAGGCTTTTTAACCCATTTTGTACTGGAAACCCCAAAACGGGTAGTTGGCAAACAGTGCACGCCCAGATCAGATGCCATAGAACGCATAGTCTAATCAGGGCCTACACTGTTTGCAAAAAGCTCAGCCTTTTTACAATCAAATTTTGAAGAAAAACACAACCTGTCACCCTAAATTTTGAAATGGACTACCAAAAGGGTTAAAGAGTTGCTGCCCCTGTATGTGCATCCACTTTCCTTATAAATCCTTACTTTGTCTTTCTTGTGCAGTAGTTCTGGATTAACTCTTCTATACAACATAATGAGAGATCTTGCAGCCATCATTACAGCTAAAATAAGAATAAAAATGACAAATCATTAAAAAATTGGGCCCCACTGTTCAAAGCTTTTGAAGCAGTAAGACGCCGAGAACTAGAGCTATCACTAAAGGTGATGAATACCCCCACAAAAACTGCCTTGATAGTACATCAGCGCATTTTGCAAACTGCCTTGATAGTACATCAGCGCATTTTGCAATTTTTTCACTTGAAAGGGGCCATAACTATGTCGAAAATTGACGAAGTGTAGTGGAAATCGAACTTGACCTGTATTTTATGATGTTACATCAGTGTACCAAAAATTATAAAAATCGGTGAAGCGCTTTTTGAGTTATCGTCTGGAAACCAAGTCAACAGACCGACCGACCGACCGACAGACAGACCGACAAGCTCACTCCTATATACCCCCCCAAATTTCATTTGTGGGGGTATAAAAAACTACATCTGAAAATGTCGTCTGCTTGTGTCGTCTGCTGAATTTTTTTCTTGCAAACTTTTTTATAAAGACAAGACCCATTTTCCACCAATTTTCATGTGGGAGAAACTTTTGGAACTTCTTTTTTTTTCAACTAAACTAAGATCAGTTTTCAGCCCATATATGCCAATCATGACAATTGGCATCTGATTTGATGTCTGCTGGTAACTTTAAAAGTCATTTTTTTGCAAAAAGTGTGGACCCAGATCAGACTGCTCCTACAGGTAGGAGCAGTCTGATCATGGTCCACACTATTTGCATGTATGCAAAAATATTTTTAAAAAGTTTGCAAAAAGATTCAGCAGACGACATAAGCAGACGTATTCAGATGCAGTTTTTTTCAGCGTCTTAAGGGTTAAGGAAATAAGCTTTTGATTGTATATACTGTACATAGCGTCAGTCGGATATGCATCTCAGTCAGATATGCATCAGACTGGTGATCAGGTGGTTGCAGGTTCAATACCTGTTAGGTCAACATTCTATAGTTGAGTTTGATCCTGAAATCTTTTCTGCGGTCATTTTCTCCCATCGGCTGATTCAAGAAGGGCAGTTTTCAGTTTCTTGCAAAAAAATGTGCACTGTACTGGTTCACCACTTATGTACAAATGTATAATCCTGCCCTGGCAAAGAGTGGTTAGGTTAGACTGACTGGCTCGATATGTCCTAAATAGTGTTGACTGGGTCATTAAACTCCAAAACAAACTAACAAGCCAAACTGTACAAATCTTCGAATAAGAAGGAGTTCTGTGGTTAATTTGGGGGCATTTTTTTCTTATTTTTCCAATAAAATCTGTAAGAACTGCCTCAATGAGGCAATTCTTTCAAGAACACTCATCGGGGGCGAGCCGACCTCGATAGCTCAGTTGGATATGCATCTGAATGGTGATCAGGAGGATGCCTGTTCAATACCTGCCGGGGTCTGCAACATTCTTTCATGGAGATTGATCATGAAATCTCTTCTGCGGTCCTTCTCTCCCTTCCACTGATTCAAGAAGGGCAGTTGTCAGTTTCTGGCGAAAGAATGTGCACTGTACTGGTTAACGGCTTACATATAAGCCTGCCCAGGAAAGTGTGGATAGGTAAACTGACCGGCTCAAAAATGACCTAAAATAGTGCTGACTGGGCTGTTAAACTCCAATAAAAACAAACAGGGCTTGAAGAAATAGAATGGGCTGCATGATGCTTCCACCAAGAGCTGAAACAAACCGCACATGGGTCGTGTTAAACCGCTTAGAGGGCCTAAGCCTGCCCAGACAAAGTGGTGTGAGTCGGACCATCCATGCATATAAACGACTGTCCCTGCATACAAACCCTATTGGTTTCATTGGGCAGCAGGGCTTGAAATGTCATTTCATTGGGTAAAAGTCCTACAAAATTGGAAGCAATGTCCCCAAAATCAGCTATTTAGTGTTGACGGGGATGTTACTGAAAGGTAGGCACTAACCTCAAATCTAACAATTTAACTGTAACAAGTACACAAAATACTTCTCTTACAAAATATACAGAAAATTATCACCATTATTTCTGTTACTCCTTTGTATATGGAGATCTGATTGCAGTCCGAGTTTTAGGGACAATATGCTCAAGTCATACCTTTATCTTTGTGATTCTTGTACTGTGCTAAGTCTTGTAGCAAATCTTCATCAATAGCCAGAGGACATCGGGCACAGATCTCTCGGACAGAATTCAGCCCAACAGCCATTACCTCCCCAGAATTCCTATCGGTGATGAAGTTATTGGCAATTGTCTTTATGACACCTTCAATGACCTGGAAAGTAAAAGAGAGTTAGTCAACCCTTATCCCGCTGAACATGACAAGCGATAACATTGCAAACAGTGTAGATCCAGATCAGATGGCTTCTGAAGAAGCCATCTGATCAGGATCTATGCTGTTTGACATTTAGTTTGTGAATTTGCAGGAATAATTTACATCAAGCAATCTGACTGGTTCAAAGTCAGAAATGTGTGTGGCTAAATTAATTATTAAGCAGGATCAGAGTTAAGGGGACAGGCTACATTCTCCGGGGAAGCTTATCTTTAAAACTATTTTCCTGTGAAGGAATTTCTACTTTAAGGCATACATGTTTCCAAAAGAATTCAGCCTGACAGTGATTTTGCAAGTTTTGTTTTTGTTTGTTTTGGAGTTTAACGGCCAAGTCAACACTATTTAGGTCGTTTTGAGGCGGTCAGTTTACCTATCAACACGTTTCCTTATACGTAAGCAGTTAACCAGTAAAGTGCACATTCTTTCACCAGAAACTGACAATTGCCCTTCTTGAATCAGCGGAAGGGAGAGAATGACGGTAGAAAAGATTTCATGATCAATCCCCACGAAAAAATGTTGCAGACCCTGGCAGGTATCGAACCCGCATCCTCCTGAGCACCAGTCAGATGCGCATCCCACTGAGCTACCGAGGTTGGCCGAGTGATTTGCAAGTCTTGAGGGAAACATTTCCTAAAAGGGTACCATGTAAAACAGTGCAGGCCCAGATCAGATTTCATTTCTGGTCAAACGAAGAAGGTGTGGCGGCAGTTGAGGAATGGGTCGGAGACAAGGACCCTGGCTTCTTCAGCGTTGGTCCAAGTGTATCATTCTAGAGGGCAATTGCATCCAAAAGGAGAGGCTGATCTCCCCCAGAAACAAGCTGGTTTTTATTGACTTGCCCTTGTATCCAACTAGAGTGCTTTCATGCATATGTGCATGTTTTCCTAATGTGAATGCACAAACCATCTTACCTCAGGTGGCACTAAGTCATGACTAGCCTGGGCAGCATACAACAACAACCGTGTTACTTCTGCAAATAATAGAAAATAGGTCAAATGAACATCACAAGTATGCTGATCTGAATCAAAGAAATTAGGACTTGTGGGTATGGTAAAAATCCTAAAACTTCGGAAATCTTCAGGTCTTGCTGAAATTCTCCAAAAGTTTTAACAAATCTGTTTCAGGATCCGGCAAGGAGTCCAAAAAGTGCAGACAGAATGGCAAACAGTGAAGACCCAGATCAGATTGCTCCTTCAGGAGCAGTCTGATCTGGGTCTGCACTGATTGCTCAGGCCTGTCTGGCCCAATACTTAGGATCATAATGGCTCAGTTGTCTCTGAGAGCAGACTGGGAAAGGGGTACTGAACGGGGACTTAGAGACTATTTCTTTTACACCCCTCAATTCCTGTTCTTTAAGCATAGTGTACACCCTGAAAAGATCCCACTTTTTGCTTGTTTTTGTTTGAATTGAGGTTCAAGTCCCCATCAACATTACTCAGGTCATTTTAGAGAGATTGCTTCCCAATTATGTGGGACTTTTACCCGACATTGAGATGGATTGGCATCTCAAGCCCTGCCACCAAATGAAACCAAAAGGCTTTTATGCTTTGGAAAGTCTGACTTGCATCATTTTGCATGAGCAGGCTTAGTCTAAGAGGTTCACCTGTACTCATGTGTGGTCGGTTTCAGCTCTGCGTGGAAGCACCATGCAGCCCAATCTATTTCCCAAAGCCCCGATGGGTGGGGGCAACCTGCTTTTTGTGGTGATTGTAATGTGTGCCCACAACACATGTTTTAGTGCAGAAATAAAACAAATTGTGGACACCCCACTTATCTGGGGCTATGAGAAGCAATATAAATTTCGTGTTGAGATAAGCCTGTCTCTCATGAAGCACAGGAGATCAGATCAGAGACGACTGTTAATCACAGGTGGGCTAAAACTGGAGTACCCAGAGAAAAAACACCTGAAATTTCACTGTCAGAACTTGGCATCTCACATGTGACCCCACATGCTCTATCCCACAGCTGCGACAGACCTAATGATTAAGAGTCAGCGCTCTTATCCACTAGGCCACAGAGGCCCGTAAAATTTTAACGATACATTGGCTAACGACACTGTTAATTTTCAACAACTGGACCAGGCCTTTAAGATGGGTGCAAACAATGTGCATTTATAGTCAAACCCTTTTTTTTTTAACCAAATTGAATCTGCCTCCTTAAATATGGCAGGAGTCCATTTCGAAATTTATAGGTGACAGGTTGTGTTATCATTAAAATTTATTTGGAAAATAGCTGAACTTTTTGCAAATAGTGTAGGCCCTGATCAGACGCCGCGTTCTGCGGCGTCTGATCTGGGCCTGCACTGTTTGACAGGGTCCCATTTTGGGGTTTCCAGTACAAAATGGGTTAAGCTGATCTATTCATAGAAATACAAACATATAAATATGTTAATTCTTGATAGGATTGGTATAAAGGAAGCTTAAAACGTACAACCTTCTTAGTGGCCACCTCTATTATGCAAGCAACCTGTCTTAAGCAAGCAGGCACTCAGTTCCCCAAAAAGGCAAATGTGTTAAATTTCACCTGTATTAAGCAAGCACCTGTCTTAAGCAAGCACTTTTGGGTATCCCTTAGGTGATTGCTTCATACAGGTTAGACTGAATTATTCATCTTCTCGTGTGCATTTGCCAAACAAATATTGAACAATGCTTTGTGCCTTTCTCCGATGGGTCAGCTCAGAAACCTTACCTCTCTGATGTGGCTGCAGAAACCTCTGTATATATGGATAGAAATTAAACAGGAACAACTGAAAAACAGAAACAGGGTAGCATATTAATATTTTATAATGCTGGTCATTACAGTGTAGTTATGGATTTTAACATACTTCAAAGACTGACTCCAAAATGTTGCATTCACTTTTAAATATCATTTACAGAACAAGAATTCCACCGAAGGCTATGTCTCGCTTGTGGGGGACTCTTACATTAGGGTGAAAGTTAGGGTGGTCGCAAATGTTGAGAACTTGACGAATGAACGGACGGAAAGTTCAACCCCTATGTCGCACCATCCTTAAAGCAGGCGCGACAAAAAAGACCCTGCTCGTTCTAGAATTCTAGCATTTTTGCAGGAAAAATATGAAAACTACAGTCGAACTTCGATGGCTCGAACCCCTTTGGGACCATGGAAATTTGTTCGAGACAGCGGAAGTTCGAGCCACTGTTGCATACTTCGAAAACATAACGGGGGTATTTATGGACTTCTTTTCGGTGTTCTGTAACATAAATGTATGCTGTGTGTACTCATTAGAATCGCCTCATCGAGGCGATTCTAATGAGTACACACAACATACATTTGCAAGATAAAAGACTTAAACCTCCTTAATTATCCCCACTATTTCTTATGCAGAGGATTTCGCTAGGGGCTCAAGAATGGGTTCGACACATCCATGGTAAACGAGCCATCGGTGTTCGAGCCATCGAAGTTCTACTGTATTCACTGTTTTCAGTAAAAATATTAGCTTATATGGCATTGTCACAGGGCTAAAAAAAGAACATGGCTCAAACAGGGCGTGGAACCCAGGGCCTCTCGCATACTGTGCAAACATTCTACTGAGCTACTGAACAACATGTTCGACCTGGTACATTTTCCCCCTGCCTAATGAGATTCATTTAGAATCTCTAAGTCGTATCCAGTCTGGCTGCAAGACTTATTTTTCATACTCTTTCATGCACTCAGACGTGGTGCTAGACCCACACCGAGTCATCAAATGTCCTAGGGCTGGAAAAAGAACAGGACTTCACCGGGACTCCAACACAGGGCCTCTCGCATCCCGTCTCCATATGACCTTAGCTGTTGGTGGACTGTACAACTCAAACACTCACTCACTCACTCCTCAGGAGCAAATTCCTTCCTTTAAGACTTGGCCTCGATTGACATGGGAGACAAAAATACTTTCGCAGGAATTGCCTCCCCTGAAGGTATACCCATTACCATTAAAATCACCAAAGATTCTGAAATTACCTGATGAATACCAACAAGTCTAGATACAAGATCTACCATCATCACTTTCACCTCAAATCTCTCTGTGGTGGCCTCAAGCTGATGGAATAGTTTTTCACCAAAACCTGCAACAGATGTAGATCGTAAAATTTGACGGACTTAACTAATAAATGCCTAGTGTCCCCACCAAAATAAGGGTCATTGGCAAACACTCTGGACACAAATTAATTTTGTTTGAATTGAGGTTTTATGTCCCCATCAACACTTTTTAGGTCATTTTGGAGATGTTGCTTCCAAATTTGTGGGACTTTTACCCAAACATTGAGATGTAAGATGAAATTAATTCTCAAGCCTAAATCAATAGGGTTTATATGCAGAGATGGTCAGACTCGCACCAACATTCTAAGCAGTTTTAACAGTACTGACATGCAGGCGGTTTCAGCTCTGTGTGGAAGCATCATGCAGCCCCATCTAATTCTCCAAGCCCCAATGGACAGAGACCATGGACACAAATTAGATGCTGCCAAAAGGCATCCAATCTGTATCTATATTGTTCCTAAAAGTAAAAAATTCTTATGAAACTTATAATAACTAAGTTTATCAAGACTCTTAAACTGGAAATGGATTGGCCCTAATCCAATAGGTGGGAGATTCTATGAATCATATATTGGTCAAAGTGTAAAAGTTTGTTGTTGTTTAGAAAAGTTTGCACATATTTTTCTTTATTGGCATCAAAAGCTACAAGAATTTACAAAGGCATCCTAAAAGGCATGGATGTTGGCATATCGTGGTCATTCATGGTGGAGAAAACCAGAGTGATTGGAGAAAATCACCAACATTGACTGCGCAACTACCTACCTGCTGCATGCAACCAACCTGGGGCCAATTGTCCAAAACTAACAATGTCATTAGTTAATAGATCATTAAAACTTTGATCATTTAATATGGCAAATATACGAATATTTTTGCTGAAAAAATGTGAGCTACTCACATTTTTACTGCAAAAAGCCCAAAATTTTAAGTATTGTTCTTGCTAGAATAGTTTACAATTTGACCACTAACGAGCTGGTTAAGCTAACCAGGCTATGAACAACTGAAACCTGGGCTTCAGCAGTGACAAGCATGGGACAGGAAGTTGTAAGACGCAGTCACACTTGTGTTCACACTTGTGTTCTAAATTTTACATAATAACAGTCCAACTTCTTACATGGGTGAAGGGGGTGGAAAGAAAAATCCATCCCTCTGATCACAGTCTGGCATCACTCTGCAAGCCTCATAGTGCCAGACTTTGTTTCCCAGGGAAGTTTTTTATATTCTTACACCCCATGCATTGACTGCGTTAGGTTTTGAAGACATATCAACCCTTGAGGGTAATTTTATATCATCTCCCAAGGAAAGGGAGAAACGAGATAGGAGAGAAAGAAGAGATGAAAGTGAGGGACAGAGGAGAAAGCGGAAAATAAATGCAAGTGAAGAGAAAAAACAAGAGGGCCCAATGGCCCTATATCGCTCACCTGTGTACCAGAAAATCATTAGTGTAGGAGACCACTTGACATTGCTACATACTAAATATCTAAGCTCAGGCAAAGCGGTGTCCATGCTTATAAACCCTACTGGTTTCATTGGGCGACAGGGCTTGAGATGTAATTTCATCTCGATGTTGGGTAAAAGTCCCACAAAATTGGAACAGACATCTCCAAAATGACCTATACAGTGTTGACGGGGATGTAAAACCTCAAATCAAACAAAATCTGTGCCTTATGGTTTTGGAGAAAAAGATTTTAGTTTTTTCCAGTATAAGTCTATAGGAGCTAATGAGCCCTGGGGCTTGGCCAATTTTGACCCAAAGGGCACGGTTGGCAGGATTTATGTAGGCGACCATTTTCTGTTGCTATATACTAAATATCTAAGGTCTGTACTTCATGGTTTCAAAGAAGATGTTTGAAGCTTTTTTCCATTATAAGTTTGTTGGAGTTAAGGGGCCACAGGATTTGGACACCAGGGGCATGATTGGCAGGATTCATGTAGGCGACCACTCGACATTGCTACATGCTAAATACCTACCGGTAAGCTCTGGGACTTATGGTTTCAGAGAAGAAGATTTTTGAAGATTTTTTTCCCCATTTTAAGTTTTTTTTTTTTTTTAGATTATAAGGGCCCTGTGGTTTCAGAGAAGAATATTTTTTAAGTTTCTCCAATTGTAAGTCTATGGAAGCTAAAGAGCCCTGGGGTGTGGCCAATTTGGATCCCAGGGGCAAAACTGGTAGGATTTATGTAGGTGGCCACTTGACATTGCTACATACTAAAAATCTAAGCTCTGGGCCTTATGGTTTCATAGAAGAAGATTTTTTAAGTTTTTTTTCCATTATAAGTCTATTAGAGGTGATGAGCTCGGGCGTGGCCAATTTTGACCCCCAGGGGCAGGGTTAGCAGGATTTATGTAGCTGGCTATTTTATGTTGCTAGACACTAAATATCTAAGTTCTGTGCTTCACAGTTTCTGAGAAGGAGATTTTTGAAGCTTTTTTCAATTATGAGTCTATGGAAGCTAAGGGGCCCAGGGGCGTGGCCCATTTGGACCCCACGGGCATGATTGGCGGGATTTATATAGGTGACCACTTGCCATAGCTACATGCTAAATATCTAAGCTCTGGGCCCTGTGGTTTCAGAGAAGAAGATTTTTGAAGTTTTTTTCCATTATGAGTCTTTAGGAGCTAAGGGGCCCCGGGGCGTGGCCCTTTTGGACCCCAGGGGCATGATTGGCAAGAATTATGTAGGTGACCACTTGCCGTTGCTACGTGCTAAATGTCTAAGCTCTGGGCGCTGTGGTTTCAGAGAAGAAGATTTTTAAAGCTTTTTTTCCATTATGAGTCTATGGGAGCAAAGGGGCCCCGGCGCGTGGCCCATTTGGAACCCAGGGGCATGATTGGCAGGAATTATGTAGGTGACCACTTGCCGTAGCTACATGCTAAATATCTAAACTCTGGGCCCTGTGGTTTCAGAGAAGAAGATTTTTGAAGCTTTTTTTTTCCATTATGAGTCTATGGGAGCTAAGGGGCCCCGGGGCGTGGCCAATTTGGACCCCAGGGGCATGATTGGCAGGAATTATGTAGGTGACCACTTGCCGTTGCTACATGCCAAATATCTCAGCTCTGTGCCCTATGGTTTCATAGAAGAAGATTTTTGAAGCTTTTTTCCATTTTGAGTCTATAGGAGCTAAAGGGCCCCGGGGCGTGGCCCGTTTGGACCCCAGGGGCATGATTGGCAGGAATTATGTAGGTGACCACTTGCCGTTGCTACATGCTAAATATCTAAGCTCTGGGCCCTGTGGTTTCCGAGAAGAAGATTTTTGAAGCTTTTTTTTCAATTATGAGTCTATGGGAGCGAAGGGGCCCCGGGGCGTCGCCCATTTTGAACCCAGGGGCATGATTGGCAGGAATTATGTAGGTGGCCACTGGCCGTTGCTACATGCTAAATATCTAAGCTCTGGGCCCTGTGGTTTCAGAGAAGAAGATTTTTGAAGCTTTTTTTTTGCCATTATGAGTCTATGGGAGCTAAGGGGCCCCGGGTAGTGGCCAATTTGGACCCCAGGGGCATGAGATTTTTGAAGCTTTTTTCCATTATGAGTCTATAGGAGCTAAAGGGCCCCGGGGCGTGGCCCATTTGAACCCCAGGGGCATGATTGGCAGGAATTATATAGGTGACCACTTGCCGTTGCTACATGCTAAATATCTAAGCTCTGGGCCCTGTGGTATTTGAGAAGATTTTTGAAGTTTTTTGTTCCATTATGAGTCTATGGGAGCGAAGGGGCCCCGGGGCGTGGCTAATTTGGACCCCAGGGGCATGATTGGCAGGAATTATGTAGGTGACCACTGGCTGTTGCTACATGCTAAATATCTAAGCTCTGGGCCCTGTGGTTTCAGAGTGAGTGAGTGAGTGTTTCAGTTTTACGTCCAACCAACAGCTAAGGTCATACGGAGACGGGACCTCGGTTTAAAGACTCATCCGAAAGTCTGGAGAAGCCCGGGATCGAACCTGCGACCCCTGGTTTACAAGGCGAGTAGCGTAACCACTCGACCACGGAGGCTTCTCTGTGGTTTCAGAGAAGAAGATATTTTAATTTTTTCCCATTGTAAGTCTATGGGAGCTATATGTTGCCAAAGCAACCAGAATTCCAATCTGATCAGCCCAAAAACCTTATGCAGCCTTTCCCCCTACCTGATGATGCTTCTCATGAAATTTGATCAAGATTGACCATGGGGTATTAGAGATATACTTATTTGAAATTGTTTACGGATGCATTGACGCACGACGGACAACGGACAAAAAGTGATCACAAAAGCTCACCTTGTCACTACGTGACAGGTGAGCTAATAACAACATTCCCCCTTATACCTGTACCTGCTGCAAGGACAGCAGGCCTTGCCTAATTGTAAGCCATTATAAGTTGGACACCCCGGTGATGCAAGATACATGACACCTTCGCCTCACCCAACCACCCACAACACTATGGAGCACAGTCTGTACTTACTCTGAGGATCGTGTATGAGGTGGAGAGCACAGACTGTACTTACTCTGAGGATCATGTTACAGGTGGAGAGCACAGACTGTACTTACTCTGAGGATCTGTATGAGGTGGAGAGCACAGACTGTACTTACTCTGAGGATCATGTATGAGGTGGAGAGCACAGACTGTACTTACTCTGAGTAACATGTATGAGGTGGAGAGCACAGACTGTACTTACTCTGAGGATCATGTATGAGGTGGAGAGCACAGACTATACTTACTCTGAGGATCATGTATGAGGTGGAGAGCACAGACTGTACTTAATCTGAGTAACATGTATGAGGTGGAGAGCACAGACTGTACTTACTCTGAGGATCATGTATGAGGTGGAGAGCACAGACTGTACTTAATCTGAGTAACATGTATGAGGTGGAGAGCACAGACTGTACTTACTCTGAGGATCATGTATGAGGTGGAGAACACAGTCTGTACTTACTCTGAAGTTCATGTATGAGGTGGAGAGCACAGTCTGTACTTACTCTGAGGATCATGTATGAGGTGGAGAGTACAGTCTGTACTTACTCTGAGGATCATGTATGAGGTGGAGAGCACAGTCTGTACTTACTCTGAGGATCATGTATGAGGTGGAAAGTACAGTCTGTACTTACTCTGAGGATCATGTATGAGGTGGAGAGCAGAAAAATTAAAATTCTCAGCTTTCTTCTTCTGTTTCTTGTTTCTCTGGAATTCACAAGTCATCAAATGAAATGAGCCGGGGCACAGCATTTCCTACAACTTACATGTGTGCCAAAAGAAGAATCAGATCCGCCTGCAAATCCATATAGTCTAACCAGAGACTTCTCTTGCTGCATATAGGAGCACTGGGCCCTAAGCTATCCTTAAAGTGCACAGTGAAGACTCTGATCAGACTGCACGGATGTGTAGGCTGATCTGAGCCTTTGCTGGGCACACATGTCTTATTGTAGGTTTTGATGTGTGCTGACTCAAATATGAAATAGATCAGCTTTAGCTGTGATTTGTTGGGTAATAAATCATAGTTATGAGGTCAGTTGTAAAGTAGATCAAATCACTAGCGCGTAGCACACATGATTTGTCTACTTACAACTGACCGACAAACTGTGATTTGTAATAAATCACAGTTTGGAGGTCAGTTGTAGGCCAGTGTAAGGTAGATCAAATCATGAGCGTGTAGCGCAGGTGATTTGTCTACTTACAACTGACCGACAAATTGTGATTTATTACTCAACAAATCACAGACTAGAGCTGATCTATTTCAATTCTGTATAGTGATTTAAACATGCTGAACATCGGCAAATATGCTGTTGTTTCCTTCAAATTCTCACAACTTTTCATCGAGGCAATTCTAACGAGTACCCACAGCATTTGTTTTTAACAAGAAAGAATGAAAGTTATCCCTTAATAATCCTTGTTATGCCTCTTTACCTGGAGGTATAAAGGATAATTTTATTCTTATTCTAATGCACTTGCATATGTAATGCAATGTCTGATTGGATAACGTCAAAAACTTGTACCAGTATATTCTGCGATATACTGTCGGAAACCCAACAACATCGCGTAACATCACTTTTCATTGGCTGGCATTTGGTTTTAGTCAGCTCACAGGGCTAGCCATTTGGTGCAAAATAGTAGTTTTTCACAAAAAAAACGTGTAAGTGCATTAGAATGGGGTGAAGCGTTGCCGTAAAATGTAATTTCCGACTATAAAACCTCTGATTTACCTACCCAAAACACAATTTTGAATACAGTTATCCCCTAATTTCTCCATTAAACTACATGATGTGAATACGTGTTAGGATCACCTTGACAATATGAGGTGGGAACTGTTACAATCACCTTGATGATCTGATGAGGGAACATGTTACAATCACCTTGACGATATGATGTGGAAACTTGTTAGAATCGCTTTGACGATATGATGTGGAAACTTGTTAGAATCACCTTGACAATATGATGTGGGAACTTGTAATTACCGGTAATGCGTAACTATACCAAATTTAGTGACACAGAGGCCTTTCTGATATTTAATCTTCATCAGTGTGTCTAAACCCCAAAGTTTTGAAACCGAAACGGATGATGGACAAGACCCGGCAAACACAGCACATCCCCCTCCGAGCACACAAGGACCAACGTAGCTCATGAGACAGGTCAACTGGAGGCATCAGGCATCAAGAATCACCTTGATGATATGAAGAGGGAAATTGTTAGAACCACCTTGACAATATGATGTGGGAACTGTTACAACCACCTTGATGATATGATGTGGGAACTTGTAAGAATTACCTTGACGATATGATGTGGGAACTTGTTAGAATCACCTTGACAATATGATAAGGGAACTTGTTAGATCACCTGGATGATATGATGTGGGAACTTATTAAATCACATTGACTATATGATGTGGGAACTTGTTAGAATCACCTTGACGACATGATGTGGGAACTTGTTGGAATCACCCTGACTATATACACTGCAACCTCGTTATACCGCTGATCGTTTAAGCGCGGAAATCAGTATAACGTGGGTGTTCCATGGCTCCCGTTTTTTTTTCATAATTTAAGGCAAACACTTTTTGCCCCATGAATTATGGTAAAAACTATTGTGTATTGGTTTCAAACCTGTGAAAAAAGCGGTAATAATTTCAGTCAATCAAGTGGATTGACGGTCCACTAAATCTACCTGTTTAGCGTCTGCAAGTGACAATTACAAAGGGATTAATTGAGACAAACTGGCACAAATACCTTGATTACCTAGTTTTCACACCTTACCACACCGTTAATTGCCATCTTATCAATAAGCCATAGGCGAGTATTCACAGTTTAATAGTATTGACAACTTGAGTAAATAAGCGAGAATACTGGCATTGTCTTGGCTGATGGTATTTTGACTGCCGAGTTCGGCGGAAAAATGGGAAAAAAAATAACCATTTTCAAAACTGGCGGACAAAAGCAAAAAAATGGAGCGACAGACCAACAGCGTTACAACGATTTCCCCCCAACAAACGGCCCCACGGATTTACCACATGCAGTTGCACAGATGAAAACAGCGTCTGCATTGCTCTGTTTTGGCGCGAAAAATGATAAAAAAAAAAAATTGCCCAGCGGTCACCTTACCTGTGTTTTTTGTGACCTGTCATTGCTTAACCTTGAAAGTAAGTCGGTGCACTAAACGTCAGGGCCAAATCTCCAATACACAATAGTGCAGATAAAACCAGAGGACCATTGGTCCTGAGCCGCTCACCTGAGTGCTGAGAGCTTACGGAGCCATTTCATTTCTGAGAAGACGATTTTATAGGGTTTTTACCAAGTATTAATCTCGGTCCTGTGACTTGATAATGGGCCCATTGGTTCGAAGAAAAAAACCCGAAGGGTATACATGTATATTGACATGGCAGCCATTTTAGTAATGTGACCATATTCATATTAATAAATTTTCATTTGTTTGTTCCTATAAGTTTTCAAGTGAAATTTGGCTACAAATGGAGTAGTGGTTTCTATGAAAAATAAATTTTAATTTCATCTGAATGACCTTGGGTCAACGTCAGAGAATAATATTGACCTTAGTTCTATCCACTCATTTAGCTTATTGCATCTACCAATTTTCAGATCACAGGTTGCAATAGTTTCCAAAAAATACACATTTTTTTTACTTTCTCCAATACAAATGTATAGGCAACCAAATTTGACCTTTGCGTAAAACAGGTTATGGCCATCCAGGGGTCATCATTTGAAGAAACTATAGTGGGCCCAAATCCCAAATCCCAAATGCTACATACCAAGTTTAATGAAAATCGGCCCACTGGTTCTGGAGTAAACGATTTCTGAAGTGTTTTTACCTTATATGGGCATGAAGGTCATTTTGGTCATTTGAGCAAACGCATGTATTTAAATCTTCATTTACTTGTTTCTACGAGCTTAGTATAAAATTTGGTCACAAACGGCACAGAGGTTCTGGTTAAAAATAAATTTTAATCTTCATATCTGAAAGGCCTTAGGCCAAGGTCAAGGAATGATCCTGACCTTGACTACGCATGTTGTTTCATCCACTCATTTAGCTAACTGCATTTATCAATTTTCAGATCAGAGACTGCAATAGTTTCCGAAAAAAAACATGGTTTTGACCCTTTTCCCATCCCAAAATCTATGTGACCAAATTTGACCTTGGCGTAAAATAGGTATCAGAAAGTCAGCATTTGAATAATATGTGATGAGCCCGAGCCCCCAATGCTGCATATGAAATTTTTGTTACAAATGGCTCAGTGGTTTCTGAGAAAAATATGTTTTAATTCTCATATCTGGATGACCTTGAATCAAGATCAAAGAATGACCTTCCTTTGTTTAGGTTTCCATTATGGTCTTGTCGCTTAATGTTTGTATTTCTTTCTCTTTGGTGTCTTTTATGGATGGAGTAAGTTAATTGTATCAATTCCTGATCTTTGTTTTACTTCTACTTTGACCTTGAATACTCATGTCATTTCATCCATTAATTTAGCTTACTGTATCTACCGATTTTCAGATCACCAGGTGCAATATTTTCAAAAAAGACACAGTTTTGACTTTTTCCCCATCCAAAAGTCTATGCAAAAAACTTTGACCTTGGCCTAAAATAGGTCAGGGTCATTCAGGAGTCATCATCATGGGCTCAAGTTCCCAAGGCCACATACCAAGTTATATGATTATCGGCCCACTGGTTCCAGAGAAGAAGATTTCTGAAGGGTTTTTACCTTATATGGACATGACGGCCATATTGGTCATGTGACCAAATTCATATTGATAAATTGTCAGTTCCTTGTTCTTGAAAACTTTCATATGAAATTTCATTACAAATGGCTATGTGGTTTCTGAGAAAAATAAGTTTTAATTCTCAATAACTGAATGACCTTGAACAAAGGTCAAAGAATGAACTTGACTACTCATGTAGATTCATCCACCCATTTAGCTTACTGCATCTACTAATTTTCAGATCAAAGGCTGCAATAGTTTCCAAAAAATACACAATTTGGACTTCTTCCCATACAAAAGTCTATGCAACCAAATTTGACCTTGGCCTAAAATTGGTCAAGGTCATCCAAGGGTCATAATTTGAGAAAAAAATTGATGGACCCAAGTCCCTAATGCTACATACAAAGTTGCATGATAATCGACCCACTGGTTCCGGAGAAGAAGATTACTGAAGGGCTTTACCTTATATGGGCATTACGGCCATATTGGTAATGTGACCAAATTCATATTGATTAATTGTCATTTCCTTGTTCTTAAAAACTTTCATATGAAATTTTGTTACAAATGGCTTTGTGGTTTCTGAGAAAATAAGTTTTAATTCTGATATCTGAATGACCTTGAACAACGGTCAAATAATGACCTTGACCTTGAATACTCATGTAGATTCATTCACCCATTTAGCTTACTGCATCTACTAATTTTCAGATCACAGGCTGCAATAGTTTCCAAAAAATACAAAAGTCCTAACCCCCCCCAATTTGACCTAGGACTTAAATTGGTCAAGGTCATCCAAGGGTCATCATTTGAACAAAATATGATGGGCCTGAGTTCCTAATGCTACATACCAAGTTTCAGGCCAATCGGCCCGATGGTTCCGGAGAAGAAGATTTTTGAAGGGTTTTTACTTTATATAGGCATGGCGGCCATATTGGTCATGTGACCAAATTCATATTGATTAATTGTCATTCCATGTTCTTAAAAACTTTCATATGAACTTTCGTTACAAATGGCTTTGTTGTTTCTGAGAAAAATAAGTTTTAATTCTCATATCTCAATGACCTTGAACAAAGGTCAAATAATGACCTTGACCTTGAATACTCATGTAATTTCATCCAGCCATTTAGCTTACTGCATCTACTAATTTTCAGATCACAAGCTGCAATAGTTTCCAAAAATACACGGTTTTAACTTTTTCCAATACAAAAGTTTATGCGACCAAATTTGACCTTGGACTAAAATTGGTCAAGGTCATCCAAGGGTCATCATTTGAACAAAATATAGAGGACCCGAGTCCCTAATGCTACATACCAAGTTTCAGACCAATCGGCATGATGGTTCCGGAGAAGAAGATTTCTGAAGGGTTTTTACCTTATATGGGCATGGTGGCCATATTGGTCACGTGACCAAATTCATATTGATTAATTGTCATTACCTTTTTCTAAAAAACTTTCATATGAAATTTCGTTACAAATCGCTTTGTGGTTGCTGATAAAAATAAGTTTTAATTCTCATATCTGAATGACCTTGAACAAAGGTCAAAGAATGACCTTGACCTTGAATACTCATGTGGTTTCATCCACCCATTTAGCTTACTGCATCTACTAATTTTCAGATCACAGGCTGCAATAGTTTCCAAAAAAAACACGGATTGACTTTTTCCCATACAAAAGTCTATGCGACCAAATTTGACCTTGGCATAAAATTTGTCAAGGTCATCCAAGGGTCATCATTTGAACAAAATATGATGGGCCCTAGTCCCCAATGCTACATACCAAGTTTCAGGCCAATCGGCCCACTGGTTCCGGAGAAGAAGATTTTTGAAGGGTTTTTACCATATATGGGCATGGCGGCCATCTTGGTCATGTGACCTGGACCCCGCGAAGGAACTTTCGTTCCCCCATCCCACTGAGGCCCCACATGAAATTTGGCTTCAATCGGCCCAGCGGTTCCAGAGGAGAAGATGTTTGAAAATGTTGACATACAGACAGCATGACCACCCTATAAGCTCACCAATGAGCCTTCGGCTCAGGTGAGCTAAAAACCAATAATACACATTAGCAGTGTCATTCATATGGACCGTTACACACTTACGGTGAATAGGGGATTATGATTCATATGTCTGACAAGGATAATAAATGGGATTAAAAAGATAAACAACCAGTAATATTAGAACACTTTTTATTGATCTTTCTTTTTTCAACAACTAATACACTGAAATTAACATTTTGAAATTTCATACTGTTGGTGGGTGGGGTACACATTGCTCGACAACGATATGACGTTTGTCGGTGCCCCCAAATTTATAACGCGGTGATCACCACTAACGCGGTTGGGGTGTTTGGACCCCACCACCCGCGTTATAACGAGGTTGCAGTGTAATGTGGGAGCTTGTTAGAATCACCTTGACGATATGATGTTGGAACTTGTTAGAATCACCTTGACAATATGATGTGGGAACTTGTTAGCATCACCTTGATGATATGATGTGGGAACTTGTTAAATCACCTTGACGATATAATGTGGGAGCTTGTTAGAATCTCCTTGATGATATGATGTGGGAACTTTACAATCACCATGACAATATGATGTGGGAAGCTCGAGCCCACAACCTATGTTTGTTCAGGGAAGATTAAGAAAATTACCCCTAGACTATCTTCATTAAGGGAATGGGAACACATTCAGAGGAGGCAACACTTGCAAAATATTTTTGCCTCCCATGTCAACAGGGGTCAACTCTTAAAGGAAAGAATTTGCTCCTGAGTAGCAAATCCTTTCCTTTAAGAGTCAACCCCTTTATCAATTGGACAGGGCTAGAAGAAAAGCAAACAGCAAGTCCCAAAAGTTGTCTCCCTTTGAAAAATGGCAGAAAAATCTGCCAGGTGTTCCCATTCCCCTTGATTTACTTGTCCTTATCAGTTGCCTCAGCTGTACCTTGAGTGTATGTAATGCCCTGTCCAGTTTCTTTTGTCTCTTCCTCGTCTTTTTGCCAACTCTGTGTCCTAACATTAAACTGTGTGGGTCCTTTTTATTGTCTTTGGACTAAAGTGAAATGAAATAGAAAGTACATGTATCAACACAAATTTCTTGCAAATGAAACATTATTTTCAAAGCCCTTCATCATTTCTAGGATCATGACAATTCACTTTAAACAAATGGGCCGACACATGAGAAAAGTACACTTTCTCTCAATCACCTTCTGCTATTCACGACAAGCCCTACCTTTGCAAACAGTGTAGATCCAGATCAGATGGCTTCTGAAGAAGCCATCTGATCAGGATCTACACTGTTTGTGATGCAGTTTGTGAACTGGATAAATACAGCATATCGAGAAATATGATTGGTTGATAATCAGCAATGGGCATGGCTTAATAAATATATGCAGCAGGATAAAGGCCAGAAAGAACATATACATGAAAGGTCAAGTAAGACTTTTTCTGAAAGTAGAAAAAAATATATACATTGAAATTCTGCTATTTCGACCACCCAAAATTAAGACTGATTCTGCTTTAAAAAGCTTATTTAGTAGGCTGCACTTAAAATTTCTTTGTGTTTTCTGCCCATAGTGTCCTCTGGTCAAGGACCACCTTTGGGGCTGTTCAAAAGTGGTCTTAAAGACCACTTTTGAACAGTCCCAAAGGTGGTCTTAATATAGGAATTTTACTGAATTTGCTGAAAAAATGAGAGTAGCTTTTGCAAGTAGCTTTTACATTTGCAAAAGCCACTCAAATTTTTTCAGCAACAATAACAGTGTATAAGATATTGTACATATACTCACTAACACAGTTAACATTTTGATCACTAAGGAGCTTGTTAAGGTAAAGATACTTTAAATACCTGGGCACAGAATGTTTGTTTGTTTGTTTTGTTTGATTTGAGGTTTAACGTCCCCTTCAACACTGTAAAGGTCATTTTGGACACATTGCTTCCAATTTTGTGGGACTTTTACCCGACATTGAGATGAAATGACATCTCAAGCCCTGTCGCCCAATGAAACCAATAGGGTTATTAGCATGGATGGTCCGCCTCGCACTGCGGTTCCTGGACAGGCTTAGATCCTCTAAGCGGTTTACCAGTACTAGTGTGCGGGCCGGATTCAGCTCTTCGTGGAAGCATCATGCAGCCCATATATTTTTTCAAGCCCCTATGGGCGGGGGCTTACAGAATATTTGACACATTGAAAAAGGACTACATATATTTTGACAGACACTCTGACCATGGTAGAATATATAACATACCAATATTTACGTCATTCTGGCATAAAAAATAATGGTTCATTTACTGACAATACAGTGTTAATGTCAATGACTTGAAAGTTGATGGTTTGTTCAATATCGCCATTTTGAACTTCTTTTTTTAAGTCCTTCCAAAATTGTTCTCACAGCTCCAGATAATAATCATTTTCTATATAATGGTAACCTCTTCCAGGTTTTTTTTTATGTTTTTAGATAATCTTTTAAGATTATTTCATTTACTTTCAACTGGTATTTATACAGTTGGGCAAAAAGCAGAGTACCACTAGAAGAAAACACCTGACCTGCCATTGCAGAACCTGGAATCTCATGTGACCCAAGCAAGACTCCAACTCACAACAATGAGAGACCTTATCATTAAGAGACAGCGCTCTTACCCACCAAAGAAGCCTCTGTGGTGTAGTGGTTAGGCTACTCGCCTTGTAAACCAAGGATCACAGGATCCAGGGCTTCTCCAGACTTTCGGGTGAGTCTTTAAACCAAGGTCTCGTCTCCGTATGACCTTAGCTGTTGGTAGGACGTAAAACTCAAACACTCACTCACTCTTACCCACCAGGCCATGGGGGCATTTTACAAGTAGCTATCCACTTCAAATTAAATATCCAAAAGCAATACAAATAAGAATAGTGCTATAACTATTTCTGGTTTCCTCATCATTCTTTAACCCTTTGAATACTGGTGGACTCTTCCACTTTTATGTTTGACATTTAACACACTGTATACTAGCGGACTCTTCGATTGCTACATGTTGGACAAGTCCATTTGTCATATAAGGGGTTTCAGACCAATTTTGGGGTTTTTATTCAATTTTTGACGGAAAATTCTGTTAGCAAATAGTGCAAGCCCTGATCAGATGCTGCGTTCTGCCGCATCTGATCTGGACCTGCACTGTTTGCCAAGGTACCCCTATATGGGTTTCCCACATACAATGGGTTAAGGGGTGTTTTATTCCATTTTTGATGCAAATTCCTGTAAACAAACAGTACAGACCTAGATCAGATGCCGCATGATGTGGCGTCTGATCCGGGTCTGTACTGTTTGGCTATGTCCCTTTCATCCGTTGCCAGAAAAGAATGGATTAATCGATCATCAATCACTTTCATTAACCAATGATCGATTACAAAATCAGTGCAGACTCCAACCATTACTGTCTACAAACCTCGTCTTCCTTTTCAATGTCTTTGTCCTTGTCTGTGTCTTTGCCGAGGAGGTTTTTTTTTTTTTCTATTTTTGATTCAAAATCCTGTACGCAAACAATATAGACCCGGATAAGACGCCGCATGATGCGGGTCAGCACCGTTTTCCTATGTCCTTTTTACAGGTTCCCAGGAAAGAATGGATTAATTGATCATCAATCACTTCCGTAAACCAATGATCGATTACAAAATCAGTAGACTCTAACCATTATTTTAATGTACTTTCGTATATAACACCACATCTGATTTGATAACGTCAAAAATTTGCGAAAGTATATTCTGCGATACACTGTCGAAAACATGACATCATCATGTAACCTCGCTTTTCATTGGCTGCCATTTAGTTTTACGCAGCTCACAGCGGTTGCCGCTATGAGCAAAATAGTTCAAGTTTTAACAAAACAAGTGAATAAGTGCATTAGAATGGGGATAACTGTAATAAAAATTGTCATTTGGGGAGGTAAATCTGAGGTTTTACGGTCGCAAATTACGTTTTACGGCGATGCGTCGCCGTAAAACGAAATTTCCGACCGTAAAACCTCAGATTTACCTCCTCAAATGACAGTTTTGAATACAGTTATCCCCTAACTATCTACAAACCTCATCTTCGCTGTCACTGTCTTCATCCTTGTCTGTATCTTTGCCGAGGAAAAACTTTATAGCTGCTACCAGAATCTACAATAAACAATGGATAGAGAGGAAACACAATCAGAATAGCCTCATGCCAGTGCCTTGTCTAGAATTTCTGATGGTGCGGTGGTGGTGGGATGGAGGGGGGGAGGTGAGTTACTGCCCTTTCAATATTATTCCACTTATATTGAGCTGATTGTTCATTTGAGGTGAACAAATATTCAAGTGCTCAAAGAAAAGCCACATGACTTTCCATTGTAATACCTGTTGTCTCATATGTGACTCAAGTGAGCCTGAAAAAAAAAAAAAACGTTCAGGTTTACAAGGTGTGGTACTGAATAATAAAACAGGGAAATAAACCCATGTGATATGTCCTTCTTGATGGAAAATAACATTTACAACAAGGCAAAAATTTGTGATATATTCTTCATTTATACATGTGTACTCCACACATTGATTCTTGGAACTGCCTCACTGATCAGGCAGTTCTAATGAGTATCCACTATCATTGATTTTCAGCATGACTCCTTGATCTACCCAAATTTTCTATATACAGTCAAACTTCAATGGCTCGAGCACCATTGGGACCACGGAATTCTGTTCTAGACAAGGGTAGTTCGAGTCACTGAGGGCTGCTTCCAGGAGGTATAAATGGGATAATTTTGGGACTTCTTTTCGGTGTTCTGTAATATAAATGTTTGCTGTTTGTACTCATTAGAATCGCCTCGATGAGGCGATTCTAATGATTACACATAGCATACATTTCCAAGATAAAAAATGAAAATATCCTAAATTTGCCCCTCACTATTTCTTGAGTAGCGAAGTTCCCCAGGGACACAAGAAGGGGTTCAACTCTGCCATGATAAATGAGCCATTGGTGTTCGAGCCATCGAAGTTCTACTGTATATTGATTAAAGACTTCATCAGTGTCTAAACTCGCTTGTGTTCAGTAATCAATCAAATTTTGCATGTGATATTACTCCAACAGTGAGACAAGATCAAACAGCTGGCATCTAATCTTCAGCTGCACTGTTTGCTGATGTCCCTTTACAGGTCAAGACCAAAGTTGGACCATTGTTCATCCTTCATTTGTGTGTTTTTTTAACTGTTGTTTTTGTTTTGGTTTTAGGGCCCTGTCAAGATGGTTTCACTTACATTGGGAGGACCATTAATCTCAGATGTTGATGAAACTGGAGTATCCGGAGAAAAACTATCTGGCCTTCCATTGCAGAAATTTTGCTCAATTAGTGATCAAAGTAAGAATAAAACCCACAACTGTGAGACGTCTAGCGTTTAAGGGTCAAAGCTCCAAACCAACAGAGATGCCCACTTTCACATAGTGTAATGCAGGAAAAAAAACTCTGATTTACTTGAGAAATGAATGCAAAATTACTGAATGTTAAATAAATTACCTTTATTACTCATATTTATATTATTTTCTATCCATTAAGTGGAAAAACATTCTTGCTTAACCCTTATCTTGCTGAATATTCATTTAAGTCACAGCCATTTCTATCTATCAACCAATCAAATTATTTGATGTAATTTATTACTACAAATTCATAAATTGAATGTCAAACAGTGTAGATCCTGATCAGATGGCTTCTTCTACACTGTTTCCAAAGATAGGGGTTGTCGTGAACAGCATGATAAGAGTTGTGCGCTAAAACTGAGACAAGAAAATAATTGCATACAGTTTTCCTTTTTACAGTGGAAGAGCACCATTGACATCACACTGTTGTCTTCGTTCAACCAAGGTTTATTTTGACGTCACTTAATGATTGATGAATGTAGATCTATAAAAAACAAGAGGGCCATGATGGCCCTGGATCGCTCACCTGATCCATAGAGTAACAAAGGAGCCCCGGGGAGGGCCATTATTGACCCAGGGCTATAATGTGCATAATGTTGAGGGAGGTCTAAAAAGGCGAAGCTTCATACCAAATATCAACAAAGGCTATAGTTTGAACAATCTTGGCAAAGGTCCACTAGATGAAGCTAAACACCAAATCTCAAAGACCTGGGCCTTGCGGTTTCCGAGAATAAGATTTTTTTAAAGATATTCCCTACATAAGCCTATGTAAAACCAAATGGCCCCGGGGCTAGGGTGTTTTTGGCCTCAGGGCTATAATTTAAACAATCTTGATAGAGGTCCACTAGATGAATTTTTATTCACACCAAATATCAAAGATCTGGGCCTTGCTGTTTCAGAGAAAAAGATTTTCAAAGATTAACTCTATATAAGTCTATGTAAAACCAAAGGACCCTGGGGCAGGGGCATTTGTGGCCCGAGGGCAATAATTTGAACAATCTTTGTAGAGGTCCACTAGATGAAGCTACATACCAAATATCAAAGACATGGGCCTGGCAGTTTAAGAGAAAAAGATTTTTCAAGATTTTTCCTATATAAGTCTAAGTAAAAACAAAGGGCCCCAGAGGGGAGGTGGGGGGGGGGGGGGCATTTTTGGCCCCAGGGCTATAATTTGAACAATCTTGGTAGAGGTCCATAAGATGAAGCTTCATACCAAATATCAAAGACCTGGGCCTTGTGGTTTCAGAGAAGAAGATTTTTAAAAATTTTCCCTATACAAGTTTATGTAAAACCAAAAGACCCCGGGCGGGGTCATTTTTGGCCCCAGCACTATAATTAATTTTGAACAAGCTTGGTAGGGGTCCTATAGGTGAAGCTTCATTCCAAATAGCAAAGACCTGGGCCTTGCGGTTTCAGAGAAGAAGATTTTCCCTATATAAGCCCATGTAAAACCAAAGGGCCCGGGGTTGGGGCATTTTTGGCCTCAGCACTATAATTTGAACAATCTTGGTAGGGGTCCACTAGATGAAGCTTCATACCAAATAGCAAAGACCTGGGTAATGGGGTTTCAGAGAAGAAGATTTTTAAAGAGTTTCTCTATATAAGCCCATGTAAAACCAAAGGGCCCCGGGGTGGGGGCATTTTTGGCCCCAGCACTATAATTTGAACAACCTTGGTAGGGGTCCACTAGATGAAGCTTCATACCAAATATCAAAGACCCTGGCCTTGTGGTTTCAGAGAAGAAGATTTTTAAAGATTTTCCCTACATAAGCCCATGTAAAACCAAAGGGCCCCGTGCCGGGGGCAGTTTTGGCCCCAGCACTATTATTTGAACAATCTTGGTAGGGGTCCACTAGATTGAGCTTCATACCAAATATCAAAGAAATAGTCCTTGAGGTTTCAGAGAAGAAGATATTTCAAGATTTTCCCTATATAATCCTATGTAAAACCAAAGGGTCTCGGGGCGGGGGCATTTTTGGCCCCAGCACTATAATTTGAACAAACTTGGTAGGGGTCCACTAGATGAAGCTTTATACCAAATATCAAAGACCTGGGCCTTGTGGTTTCAGAGAAGATGACTTTTTAAGTTTTGGTGAAAAAAAATCTATTTTTGGCTCCTGTGACCTAGATGTGCAATGGACCTGAACCATTTGAACAACTTTGAAAGGAGACCACCTAAGGATCATTCCTGTGAAGTTTGGGCAAAATCCGATCAGTGGTTTAGGAGGAGATGTCATTTGAAGAAATTGTTTACGCACGGATGACAGACAAAAAGTGATCCTAATATAAAACACAAGAGGGCCATGATGGCCCTGGATCGCTCACCTGATCCATAGTGTAACAAGTGGGCCCCAGAGAGGGCCATTATTGGCCCCAGGGCTTTAATGTGCATAATGTTGAGGGAGGTCTTAAAGGTGAAGCTTCATACATAACATCAACAAAGGCTATAATTTGAACAATCTTGGCAAAGGTCCACCAGATGAAGCCACACATCAAATATCAAAGACCTGGGCCTTGCGGTTTCAGAGAAGAAGATTTTTTTTAAAGATATTCCCTACATAAGCCTATGCAAAACCGAATGGCCCCGGGGCTATATAAATCTATGTAATACCAAAGGGCCCCGGGGTGGGGGCTTTTGTGGTCCCAGGGCTATAATTTGAACAATCTTGGTAGAGGTCCATTAGATGAAGCTTCATACCAAATTTCAAAGTCCTGGGCCTTGTGTTTTCAGAGAAGAAGATTTTTAAAGATTTTCCCTATATAAGCCCATGTCAAACCAAAGGGCCCCGGGGCGGGGGCATTTTTGGCCCGAGCAATATAATTTGAACAATCTTGGTAGGGGTCCACTAGATGAAGCTTCATACCAAATATCAAAGACCTGGGTCTTGCGGTTTCAGAGAAGAATATTTTTTAAGTTTTCGGTGAAAAAAATCTATTTTTGGCTCCGGTGACCTATATGTGCAATGGACCGGAACCATTTGAACAACTTTGAAAGGGGACCACCCAAGGATCATTCCTGTGAAGTTTGGTCAAAATCCAATCAGTGGTTTAGGAGGAGATGTCGTTTGAAGAAATTGTTTACGCACGGATGACAGACAAAAAGTGATCCTAATATAAAACACAAGAGGGCCATGATGGCCCTGGATCGCTCACCTGATCCATAGTGTAACAAGTGGGTCCCACGGAGGGCCATTATTGGCCCCAGGGCTTTAATGTGTATAATGTTGAGGGAGGTCTTAAAGGTGAAGCTTCATACCAAACATCAAAAACAAAGCTATAATTTGAACAATCTTGGCAAAGGTCCACTAGATGAAGTTACACACCAAATATCAAAGACCTGGGCCTTGCGGTTTCAGAGAAGAAGATTTTTTTAAAGATATTCCCTACCTAAGCCTATGCAAAACCAAATGGCCCTTGGGCTATATAAGTCTATGTAAAACCAAAGGGCCCCGGGGTGGGGGCATTTGTGCCCACGGGCTATAATTTGAACATTCTTGGTAGAGGTCCACTAGATGAAGCTCCATACCCAATATCAAAGACCTGGGCCTTGCAGTTTCAGAGAAGACGATTTTTAAAGATTTTCCTCATTAAGTCTATGGAAAACCAAAGGGTCTCAGGGCGGTGACATTTTTTGGCCCCAGGGCTATAATTTGCACAATCTTGATAGAGGTCCACTAGATGAAAGTTCACACCAAATATCAAAGACGTAGGCCTTGTGGTTTCACAGAAGATTTTTTAAGATTTTCCCCATATAAGTCGATGTAAAACCAAAGGGACCCGGAGCCGGGGCATTTTTGGTTTCAGGGCTATAATTGAACAATCTTGTTAGAGGTCCACTAGATGAAGCTTCATACCAAATATCAAAGACCTAGGCCTTGTGGTTTCAGAGAAGAAGATTTTTAAAGATTTTCCCTATATTAGTCTATGTGCACCAAAGGGCCCCGGAGCGGGGGCATTTTTGGCCCCAGGGCTATAATTTGGACAACCTTGGTAGAGGTCCATTAGATGAAGCTTCATACCAAATATCAAAGACCTAGGCCTTGTGGTTTCAGAGAAGAAGATTTTTCAAGATTTTCCCTATATTAGTCTATGTAAAACCAAAGGGCCCCTGAGCTAGGGCATTTTTGGCACCAGGGCTAAAATTTGAACAACCTTGATTGAGGTCCATTAGATGAAGCTTCATAACAAATATCAAAGTTCTGGGCCTTGCGGTTTCAGAGAAGAAGATTTTTAAAGATTATCCCTATATAAGCCTATGTAAAACCAAATTAAGGACCCTGGGCGGGGGCATTTTTGACTCGTGCACTATAATTTCAATAATGTTGGTAGGGGTCCTTCAGATGAAGCTTCATACCAAATATCAAAGACCTAGGCCTTGTGGTTTCAGAGAAGAAGAATTTTAAAGATTTTCCCTATATAAGTCTATGTAAAACCAAAGGGCCCCAGAGCGGGTGCATTTTTTGCCCCAGCACTATAATTTGAACAATCTTGGTAGGGGTCCACTAGATGAAGCTTCATACCAAATATCATAGTCCTGGGCCTTGTGGTTTCAGAGAAGAAGATTTTTAAAGATTTTCCTTATATAAGCCCATGTAAAACCAAAGGGCCCGGGGGCGGGGGCATTTTTTGCCCCAGCACTATAATTTGAACAATCTTAGTAGGGGTCCACTAGATGAAGCTTCATACCAAATATCAAAGACCTGGGCCTTGTGGTTTCAGAGAAGAAGATTTTTTAAGTTTTCTGTGAAAAAAATCTATTTTAGGCTCCTGTGACCTAGATGTGCAACAGACCGGAACCATTTGAACAACTTTGAAAGGGGTCCACCTAAGGATCATTCCTGTGAAGTTTGGTCAAAATCTGATCAGTGGTTTAGGAGGAGATGTCGTTTGAAGAAATTGTTTACGCACAGATGACAGACAAAACGTGATCCTAATATAAAACACAAGAGGGCCATGATGGCCCTGGATCGCTCACCTGATCCATAGAGTAACAAGTGGGACCCCGGGAGGGCCATTATTAACCCCAGGGCTATAATGTGCATAATGTTCAGAGACGTCTAAAAAGGTGAAGCTTCATACCAAAGGCTATAATTTGAACAATCTTGGCAAAGGTCCACTAGATATGCTACATACCAAATATCAAAGACCTGGGCCTTGCGGTTTCAGAGAAGAAGATTTTTATCAAAGATATTCCCTACATAAGCCTATATAAAACCAAATGGCTCCAGGGCGGGGGCATTTTTGGCCTCAGGGCTATAATTTAAACCGTCTTGATAGAGGTCCACTAGAGGAAGCTTCACACCAAATATCAAAGACCATGGCCTTGCTGTTTCAGAAGAAGATTTTTAAGAAATATCTCTATATAAGTCTATGTAAAACCAAAGGGCCCCAGGTTGGGGGCAGTTTTGGCCCTAGCACAATAATTTGAACAATCTTGGTAGGGGTCCACTAGATGAAGCTTCATACCAAATAGCAAAGACCTGGCCCTTGGGGTTTCCGAGGAGAGGATTTTTAAAGATTTTCCCCATATAAGCCCATGTAAAACCATAGGGCCCCGGGGCGGTGGCATTTTTAGCCCAAGCACTATAATTTGAACAATCTTGGTAGGAGTCCACTAGATGAAGCTTCATACCAAATAGCAAAGACCTGGGCCTTGTGGTTTCAGAGAAGAAGATTTTTAAAGATTTTCCCTATATTAGCCCATTTAAAACCAAAGGGCCCCGGAGTGTGTGTGTGTGTGGGGGGGGGGGGGGGGGGGGGAAGAAGGACCATGGCCGTGTGGGATGAAGCTTCATACCAAATATCAAAGACATGGGCCTTACGGTTTCAGAGAAGAAAATTTTTAAAGGTTTTCCCTATATAAGCCCATGTCAAACCAAAGGGCCCCGGATCGGGGGCATATTTGACCCCAGCACTATAATTTGAACAATCTTGGTAGGGGTCCCCTAGATGAAGCTTAATACCAAATATCAAAGACCTGGGCCTTATGGTTTCAGAGAAGAAGATTTTTAAAGCTCTTCCCTATATAAGCCCATGTAAAACCAAAGGGCCCTGGAGCGGGGGCATTTTTGGCCCCAGCACTATAATTTGAACAATCTTGGTAGGGGTCCACTAGATGAAGCTTCATACCAAATAGCAAAGACCTTGGCCTTGTGGTTTCAGAGAAGAAGATTTTTAAAGATTTTCCCTATATAAGCCCATGTAAAACCAAAGGGCCCCAGAGCGGGGGCATTTTTGGCTCCAGCACTATAATTTGAACAATCTTGGTAGGGGTCCACTAGATGAAGCTTCATACCAAATATCAAAGACCTGGGCCTTACGGTTTCAGAGAAGAAGATTTTTAAAGATTTTCCCTATATAAGCCCATGTAAAACCAAAGGGCCCCGGAGCGGGGGCATTTTTTGCCCCAGCACTATAATTTGAACAATCTTGGTAGGGGTCCACCAGATGAAGCTTCATACCAAATATCAAAGACCTGGGCCTTGTGGTTTCAGAGAAGAAGATTTTTTAAGTTTTGGTGAAAAAAATCTGTTTTTGGCTCCTATGACCTAGATGTGCAATGGACCGGAACCATTTGAACAACTTTGAAAGGGGACCACCTAAGGATCATTCCTGTGAAGTTTGGTCAAAATCTGATCAGTGGTTTAGGAGGAGATGTCGTTTTAAAGAATTGTTTACGGACGCACGCACGCACGGACGGACGGACGCACGACGGACGACGGACGAAAAGTGATCCCAAAAGCTCACCTCGTCACTACGTGACGGTGAGCTAACAAGAGGGCCATGATGGCCCTGGATTGCTCACCTGATCCATAGTGTAACAAGTGGGCCCCAGAGAGGGCCATTATTGGCCCCAGGGCTTTAATGTGCATAATGTTGAGGGAGGTCTTAAAGGTGAAGCTTCATACCAAACATCAACAAAGGCTATAATTTGAACAATCTTGGCAAAGGTCCACTAGATGAAGCTTCACATCAAATATCAAAGACCTGGGCCTTGCGGTTTAAGAGAAGAAGATTTTTTTAAAGTATTCCCTACATAAGCCTATGCAAAACCAAATGGCCCCGGGGCTATATAAATCTATGTAAAACCAAAGGGCCCTGGGGTGGGGGCATTGGTGGCCCATGGGCTATAATTTGAACAATCTTGGTAGAGGTCTATTAGATGAAGCTTCATACCAAATTTCAAAGTCCTGGGCCTTGTGGTTTCAGAGAAGAAGACTTTTAAAGATTATCCCGATAAAAGCCTATGTAAAACCAAAGGGCCCCGGGGCGGGGCCACTTTTGGCCCCAGCACTATAATTTGAATCATCTTGGAAGGGGTCCTTTAGAAGAAGCTTCATACCAAATATAAAAGACCTAGGACTTGTGGTTTCAGAGAAGAAGATTTTTAAAGATTTTCCCTATATAAGTCTATGTAAAACCAAAAGGCCCCGGAGCAGGCACATTTTTGGCCCAAGGGCTATAATTTGATAGTTTGAACAATCTTGGTAGGGGTCCACTAGATGAAGCTTCATACCAAATATCAAAGTCCTGGGCCTTGCGCTTTCAGAGAAGAAGATTTTTAAAGATTCTCCCTATATAAGCCTATGTAAAACCAAAGGGCCCCGGGGCTGGGGCATTTTTTGCCCAAACACTATAATTTGAACAATCTTGGTAGGGGTCAACTAGATGAAGCTTCATACCAAATATCAAAGTCCTGGGCCTTGCGGTTTCAGAGAAGAAGATTTTTAAATATTTTCCCTATATAAGCCTATGTAAAACCAAAGGGCCCCGGGGCAGGGACATATTTGGCCTCAGCACTATAATTTGAATAATCTTGTTAGGGGTCCTTTAGATGAAGCTTCATACCAAATATAAAAGACCTAGGCCTTGTGGTTTCAGAGAAGAAGATTTTTAAAGATTTTCCCTATATAAGTCTACGTAAAACCAAAGGGCCCCGGGGCGGGGGCATTTTTGGCCCAAGGGCTATAATTTGAACAATCTTGGTAGAGGTCCATTAGATGAAGCTTCATTCTAAATATCAAAGTCCTGGGCCTTGCGGTTTCAGTGAAGAAGATTTTTAAAGATTCTGCCTAAATAAGCCTATGTAAAACCAAAGGGCCCTGGGACAGGGGGCATTTTTTGCCCCAGCACTATAATTTGAACAATCTTAGTAGGGGTCCACTAGATGAAGCTTCATACCAAATATCAAAGTCCTGGGCCTTGTGGTTTCAGAAAAGAAGATTTTTAAAGATTTTCCTAATATAAGCCTATGTAAAACCAAAGGGCCCCGGGGCGGGGGCATTTTTGGCCCCAGCACTATAATTTGAACAATCTTGGTAGGGGTCCACTAGATGAAGCTTCATACCAAATATCAAAGACCTGGGCCTTGTGGTTTCAGAGAAGAAGATTTTTAAAGATTTTCCCTATATAAGCCAATGTAAAATCAAAGGGCCCCGTGGCGGGGGCATTTTTTGTCCCAGCACTATAATTTGAACAATCTTGGTAGGGGTCCACTAGATGAAGCTTCATATCAAATATCAAAGTCCTGGGCCTTGTGGTTTCAGAGAAGAAGATTTTTAAAGATTTTCCCTATATAAGCCTATGTAAAACCAAAGGGCCCTGTGGCGGGGGCATTTTTTGTCCCAGCACTATAATTTGAACAATCTTGGTAGGGGTCCACTAGATGAAGCTTCATACCAAATATCAAAGTCCTGGGCCTTGTGGTTTCAGAGAAGAAGATTTTTAAAGATTTTCCCTATATAAGCCTATGTAAAACCAAAGGGCCCCGGGGCGGGGGCATTTTTGGCCCCAGTACTGTAATTTGAACAATCTTGGTAGGGGTCCACTAGATGAAGCTTCATACCAAATATCAAAGACCTGGGCCTTGTGGTTTCAGAGAAGAAGATTTTTAAAGATTTTCCCTATATAAGTCAATGTAAAACCAAAGGGCCGCGTGGCGGGGGTATTTTTTGTCCCAGCACTATAATTTGAACAATCTTGGTAGGGGTCCACTAGATGTAGCTTCAAACCAAATATCAAAGTCCTGGGCCTTGTGGTTTCAGAGAAGAAGATTTTTAAAGATTTTCCCTATATAAGCCTATGTAAAACCAAAGGGCCCCAGGGCGGGGGCATTTTTGGCCCCAGCACTATAATTTGAACAATCTTGGTAGGGGTCCACTAGATGAAGCTTCATACCAAATATCAAAGACCTGGGCCTTGTGGTTTCAGAGAAGAAGATTTTTTAAGTTTTTGGTGAAAAAAATCTATTTTTGGCTCCTGTGACCTAAATGTGCAACGGACCGGAACCATTTGAACAACTTTGAAAGGGGACCACCTAAGGATCATTCCTGTGAAGTTTGGTCAAAATCCGATCAGTGGTTTAGGAGGAGATGTCGTTTAAAGAAATTGTTTACGGACGCACGGACCCACGCACGGACGGACGCACGCACGCACGACGGACGACGGACAAAAAGTGATCCCAAAAGCTCACCTCGTCACTACGTGACGGTGAGCTAAAAACATTGTGTCTCAAAAGTTATTTGTTCATACCTTTGTAACTTTGGAGAAACATGCTGTAGTTATTACATTGACTGTTTTGGCATCATTCCATATGTTTCTTTTGTACAGTTCAATCATTACATCCTGAAATCGACAAAACGTTGTGAAGAAACCTGTCTCATGTCATGAGCAAACCTGTCTCATGTCATGAGCAAACCTGTCTCATGTCATGAGCAAACCTGTCTTATGTCATGAGCAAACCTGTCTCATGTCATGAGCAAACCTGTCTTAAGTCATATGCAAACCTGTCTTATGTCATGAGCAAACTTGTCTTACCCCGTACATCAAAACCTGTCTCACATAATGAAAATACCTGTAGTACGTCATAAGGAAACCTTTCTCGCTTCAGGAGAAAACCTGTCTAAATTCATACGAAAAACCTGTCTTATGTCATGTGAAAACCTGCCTCAGGCCATGAGAAACCCTGGCTCAAGTCATGAGAAAACCTGACTCATGTCATGAGAAACCCTGTCTCAAGTCATGAGAAAACCCGGCTCAAAAGTCATGAGAAACCATGTCTCAAGTCATGAGAAAACCTGACTCAAGTCATGAGAAACCCTGTCTTAAGTCATGAGAAACCCGAATCAAAAGTCATGAGAAACCCGAATCAAAAGTCATGAGAAAACCTGACTCAAGTCATGAGAAAACCTCTAGCTTCTGTCTTAAATTCAAAGGCTCTTACTAGTCTGAGCAGGTTAGTATACGTCTTACCCAGAGGCAAACCCTTAGGACAGGTTTTCTTGCTCACTGCTCGGATAATAAAATACAGTCAACCCTCTTTATACTGACAGTTGATACATGTATAATGATAAAACTTGTTACACCGGCAGTTTCAATGGCGCAAATCCTAAGCTGAAGATGTGATGATTAATGGAGAGTTTCAAGTATATTATAACTATTTAATTCTCATAGAAACAAATGCTGGGGATATTTGTTAGAACCACCTCATCGAGGCAATTCTAACAAATGTCCACATCATTTGTTTCTTGGAGCAATTAAGGGAGAAATTCCTTTATCACCCATTATACCACTCTGAGAATGTTAGCCCTTATCTTGCTGTTCACGATAACCCCTATCTTTGCAAACAGTGTAGATCCAGATCAGATGGCTTCTGAAGAAGCCATCTGATCAGGATCTACACTGTTTTCTTCAGAAGCCATCTGATCAGGATCTACACTGTTTGACATTCAGTTTATGAATTTGTAGGAATAAATTACTTCAAATAATCTGATTGGTTCAAAGTCAGAAATGGGTGTGGCTTAACTAAATATTCAGCAAGAGAAGGTTTAGTATATGTCCTGCCCAGTGGCAAACCCTGAGGAAATCGTTTCTCATTACAGGGCTCAAGTGACAATCACCATTTCACATTACAGTTCACTTGTTTTTTTTGTTTTGTTTTGTATATTTTATTTTTCACTTTATTTTTCCGGGGCTTAACCCTTAACTTGCTGTTCAGAACAACCCTTATCTTTGCAAACAGTGTAGATCCAGATCAGATGGCTTCTGAAGAAGCCATCTGATCAGGATCTACACTGTTTGGCATTCAGTTTATGAATTTTTAGCAATAAATTACATCAAGTAATTTGATTGGTTGATAGACAGAAATGGGTGTGGCTGAAATGAATATTCAGCAAGATAAGGGCTAACAGCCAAGTCAATAGTCAAGTATAACAAACTTGGTAAGACAATTTCAAATAAGTCAGCTCAGCTATGGCAATACACTTTATTGCCAAATGACCTTGTATAACAACAAGAGGGCCCAGAGGGCCCTGGTTCGCTCACCTGATCCAATGTATAACAAGTGGGCCTCGGGCCGGGTCAATTTTGGCCCCAGGGCTATAATTTGAACAATCTTGGTAGAGGTCCACAAGAAGCTTCATATCGAATATGAAGGACCTGGGCTTTCTGGTTTCAGAGAAGAAGATTTACCCTGCATATAGAAGTCTATGTAAAACAAGATTTTCCCTATATAAGTCTATGTAAAACCAAAGGGCCAGAGAGGGGGGGGGGGCATTTTTGGCCCCAGGGCTATAATTTGAACAATCTTGGTAGAGGTCCACTAGCTGAAGCTTCATAACAAATATCAAAGACCCAGGGCTATAATTTGAACAATCTTGGTAGAGGTCCACTAGCTGAAGCTTCATAACAAATATCAAAGACCTGAGCCTTGTGTTTCAGAGAAGATGATTTTTAAAGATTTTCCCTATATAAGTCTATGTAAAACCAAAGGGCCACATGGCGGGGGCATTTTTGGTCTCAGGGCTATAATTTGAACAATCTTTATAGAGATCCACTAGCTGAAGCTTCATAACAAATATCGAAGACCTAAGCTGTGTGGTTTCAGAGAATAAGATTTTTCAAGATTTTCCCTATATAAGTCTATGTAAAACCAAAGGGCCCCGGAGCGGGGGCATTTTTGGCCCCAGGGCTATAATTTGAACAATCTTGGTAGAGGTCCACAAGATGAAGCTTCATACCAAATATCAAAGACCTGGGCCTTGCAATTTCAGAGAAGAAGATTTTTAAAGATTTTCCCTATATAAGCCTATGTAAAACAAAAGGGCCCCGGTGTGGGGGCATTTTGGCCCCAGCACTATAATTTGAACAATCTTGGTAGGGGTCCACTAGATGAAGCTTCATACCAAATATCAAAGAGCTAGGCCTTGCGGTTTCAGAGAAGAAGATTTTTAAAGATTTTCCCTATATAAGCCCATGTAAAACAAAAGGGCCCCAGTGCGGGGGCATTTTTAGCTCCAGCACTATAATTTGAACAATCTTGGTAGGGGTCCACTAGATGAAGCTTCATACCAAATATCAAAGACCTGGGCCTTGCGGTTTCAGAGAAGAAGATTTTTAAAGATTTTCCCTATATAAGCCCATGTAAAACCAAAGGGCCCCGTGCGGGGGCATTTTTGGCCCCAGCACTATAATTTGAACAATCTTGGTAGGGGTCCACTAGATGAAGCTTCATACCAAATATCAAAGACCTGGGCCTTGCAGATTCAGAGAAGAAGATTTTTCAAGATTTTCCCTATATAAGCCCATGTAAAACCAAAGGGCCCCCGTGCGGGGGCATTTTCAGCTCCAGCACTATAATTTGAACAATCTTGGTAGGGGTCCACTTGATGAAGCTTCATACCAAATATCAAAGACCTGGGCCTTGCGGTTTCAGAGAAGAAGATTTTTAAAGATTTTTCCCTATATAAGCCCATGTAAAACCAAAGGGCCCCCGTGCGGGGGCATTTTTGGCCCCAGCACTATAATTTGAACAATCTTGGTAGGGGTCCACTAGATGAAGCTTCATACCAAATATCAAAGACCTGGGCCTTGCGGTTTCAGAGAAGAAGATTTTTTAAGTTTTCGGTGAAAAAAATCTATTTTTGGCACTGTGAACTATATGTGCAACGGACCGGAACCATTTGAACAACTTTGAAAGGGGACCACCTAAGGATCATTCCTGTGAAGTTTGGTCAAAATCTGATCAGTGATTTAGGAGGAGATGTCGTTTGAAGAAAAGTTTACGGACACACACACGGACGGACGGACGACGGACAAAAAGTGATCCCTAAAGCTCACCTTGTCACTACGTGACAGGTGAGCTAAAAACAGCAACCAGAGTTAAACTTACCAGGGACATTTTAGCTGCCACAGGATTTGTGTCTTTCAACATTGTGTACATGAAATTCTGTAAAGTCTGAAAGTAGAAAGCCCATATAAGGTATAAAATACTTACACTTGAATAATGTTAGCCACCATTTTTAACCCTTTTTGTACCAAATGGAATCTTCCTCCTTATATATAGCAGGAGTCCATTTCAAAAACAAGAGCTGTGGCATGACAGCATAGCTCGCCTGTTTCCCGACTTCAAGATATAAGGTAAAATTTATGAACCATGAAATATAGGTCCCACTCACCTTGATATATTTGAGATCAATAATTAGGTCACATGGAACATATATTCCAGATATTACATTTCGGAATCAAATTGTGTCTGAATTATAAGGCAAAATCATTGAACCATGAAAAAAGGTCACAAGGACCTAGATATATTTCTATGTCAATCATCGGGTCACATGGATCCAGGTGAGACATTTCTCCATCAAATAGTATTCAAGATAATAGGAAAAATCACTGAACCATGAAATATAGGACACACTGACCTAGATATATAGTTCAAGCTCAATCATGGGGTCACATGGAATAACTAATCCAGGTATGACATTTATCCATCAAAAAGTGTTCAAGATAATAGGCAAAATCACTGAACCATGAAATATAGGTCACACTGACCTGGATATATTTTGCGGTCAATTATCGGGTCACATGGAACTAATAATCCAGGTATTACGTTTCTCTATCAAAAAGTATTGAAGATAATAGGCAAAATCACTGAACCACGAAATATGGGTCGTACTGACCTAGATATATTTTGAGGTCAATAATGGTGTCACATGCAACTAATAACCCAGGTATAACATTTTTCCATCAAATAGTATTCAAGATAAAAGACAAAATCACTGGACCGTGAAATGTAGGTCACTATGACCTAGATATATTTGCGGTCAATTATTGGGTCACATGGAACAAATAATCCAGGTATGACATTTCTCCATCAAATAGTATTCGAGATAATAGGCAAAATTGCTGAACCATGAAATATAGGTCACAGTGACCTAGATATATTTTGAGGTCAATCATGGAGTCACATGGAACTAATATCCCAGGTATAACATTTTCCCAACAAATAGACTTCAAGATATAAGGCAAAATCACTGGACCGTGAAATGTAGGTCACCATGACCTTCACCCTTTTACACTTGAACCAATGTCACTTGATTGGCTTATGTATAACCAATTGTGTCTATAACTTGTTAGTATAATGGAAAGGTATACAACAAATTACAAAGGTGTCCTGGATTTTGACCCCTAGCCCCACCCCATCCCCACTCCCAGGCATGAACCCAGGGGTGTGTTGTCTTGGAATCTCAGAAGACACTCCCAGGTATCCAAGTTGTAAATATGAATGCTTTGTGATGAGTGACTGTTGAGATATAAGCATTTCAAAAATTTTAACACAGAAATACAAAGGTGTTCTAGATTTTGACCTCTAGCCCCACCCCGGGGCATGAACCCAGGGGTCTGTTCTCTTTGAACATCAGAGGACCCTCCCAGGTACTTAAGTTCCAAATATGAGTGGTCTGTGATGAGTGACTGTTGAGATATAAGCATTTGAAAAACTTTAACGCAGTGTGACGGGAACGCAAATGCACACGCACACGCGCACGCCATCCGAGGTGACAACACTAGCCCTCCATGTACTTCGTACAGGCGAGCTAATTAGGGGTGTCAGGTTGTGTTTTCTTCAAAATTGTTTGGAAAATGGCTTAACTTTTTGCAAACAGTGTAGGCACTGAGCGGCGTCTGATCTGGGCCTGCACTGTTTGTCAGGGTACCCGTTTTGGGGTTTCTGGTACCAAATGGGTTGATATAATACAAATTTTATATTTTCTTTCGTTTGGGTTTTACATCCCTTTCAAGATGTTTTCACATATATCAAGCCTATATTTAATTGAAATCACCCGGAGAAAATTCACCTGACTTTCCGTTGAAGTGCTTGGCATCTCACATAAGACCCAAGTGAGGCTTGAACCCACAGCAGTGATAGACCTTATGTATAAGATGCAGTGCTCTTATCCACTATCTATGGCAGTGAGGCAACAGAAGACTAATTTTTCAAATTTTTCCTAGCAAATCCATTATGAAACACACCAGTGTGACATAGTGCATTTTTTCACATCTCCAAAATGACTACTTTTCTGATGAAAAATCCGTGATATTTTTCTTACATATATATATTGCAAACATAGGTTGTGGATGCTCGATGAGTACCCACAACCTATGTCTTGGAGCAGAAATAAGAAAAATAATGTATACCCCCAGTAAACCCAGTTTTCTCTATATAAAGTGGGGTTTAGGGGGTTTTCATTTCACAGGCTTGTTAAGGTAATGTTCTCTGCCATGCAGAGACTAATGCTTTATAGTGCCCCCTCCCACACACACACACATCCACACTGCCATGTCAGAAACAGACAAAAAGGGTTAAAGAGGAACTGATACATCATACATCATATGTTTTTCACCTTTTACTGAATGTGTTGCCGCTGTCCATCGGGGCTCGGAGAAATAGATTGGGTTGCATGTTGCTTCCAAGTACAGCTGAAACTGACCACTCATGATTACTGGTAAACTGCTTAGAAGGCCTACGCCTGCCCAGGCAAAGTGGTGTGAGTTAGAATGTCAAATGCATATAAGCCTTTCGGTTTCATTGGGCGGCAGGGCTTGAGATGTCATTTCATCTCAGTGTCAGGTAGAAGTCCCACAAAATTGGAAGCAACATCTCCAAAATGACCTTAATAGTGTTGAAAGGGATGGTAAACCTCAACTCAAACAAGAACAAAACCATTTCTGTGACTACTGTTCACTTTCATGTATTCTGCTCACTTTGAAAAAGGGTCTACTCTTAAAGGAAAGAATTTACTCCCAAGGTGCAAAAAGTGACCCCAGGACAGGGCTATTTTCACCCCCAGGGCTATTATTTGAAAAATCTTGGTAGATGTCTAATAGAGGAAGCTACTAACCAATTATTAGAGACCTAGGCTATCTGATTTCAGACAAGAAGAATTAAAAAGTTTTTTTCCCTATACATGTATATGGATCTACATATATTTGAAGCAAGTCACCCCAGGGGTGGGACCATTTTTGACCCCAGGACTACCTATAACTTCAACAATCTTGGTAGATGTCAACTACATGAAGCTACAAACCAAATCTTTCAAAGGCCAGGGACATCTGTTTTCAGACACAAATTCTGAAGTTTTTCCCTATACGGGTCTATGTAAAACAAGTGACCACCAGAGCAGGTCCAAGGCTGTAACTTCAAGCCCGGGTCTATGTAAAACAGACCAGAAATTCAACTTCGGTGAAGTTGATGTTGCACCTGCTCCTCACCTGTCCAACACAAAAAAATAAAAGTTTATTTAAGGCAGAAGAGGTGAATATAGGGCTTTGAGAAGAATATATGTGAGGAAAAAAAAATGACTAGGTTCACAATGTGATAAAATGAACTAAAATGATCCAAGAATTATATCCAAAGCATATGAACATCCTCATATCATGGAGAAAACACAAGCTAAGTTTCAAAATGATTACTATAAAACTGTAAGAGGAGTTGCAATGACGAGGTACCTATCATATATCAACTGAAGGTTAAAAATGGCTAAGTTCACAATGTGGAAAAAGTGACAAAAATTGATCCGAAGATTAAGTCCAAACCACATGCAGGGCCTCATGCCATGGCAAAAACACATGTACAGTTTCAAAATGATTAGTATAAAACTGTAAGAGGAGTTGCTGTGACAAAGAGGTACCTCCTGTATATGACTTGAAGGTTAAAAATGACTAAATTCACTATGTGCAAAAAGTGGAATAAAATATTCCGAGAATTATGTCCAAACCACATGCAAATCTTTATACCATGGTGAAAACACATGCAAAGTTTCAAAGTGATTGGTATAAAACTGTAAGAGGAGTTGCGATGACAAGAGGTACCTATCGTATATCAATTGAAGCTCAAAAATGACTAAGTCCATAATGCGCAAAAAGTGAAAAAAAACATATTCTGAGAATTATGTTGAAATCATATGCACATCCTCATACCATAGCAAAAACACACACAAAGTTTCAAAATGTCAATATAAAACTGTAAGAGGAGTTGCGATGACAAGAGGTACCTATTGTATATCAACTGAAGCCTAAAAATGGCTAAGTTCATAATGTGCAAAAAGTGAAAAAAAAATATTCTGAGAATTATGTGGAAACCACATGCACATCCTCAAACCATGGCGAAAGCACAGGCAAAGTTTCAAAATGATTGGTATAAAACTGTAAGAGGAGTTGCGATGACAAGAGGTACCTATCATATATCAATTGTAGGTTAAGTTCACAATATGGAAAAAGTGACAAAAATTGATCGGACAATAAAGTCCAAACCACATGAACATCCTCATACCATGGCAAAACACACCCAAAATTTCATAATAATCGGTATGAAACTGTAGGAGGAGTTGCGATGACAAGACACCCACTGTAAAATGTTGACGGAAAGATGGACGGACAACCGGACGAACAAACGGATGGATGAACAGACAGACAACCGGACAGATGGAAACTTCCACGCCTATGTCTTCCTGCTCAAGCAGGTGCGACAAAAACCCCAGGGGAATCATTTTTAATCCCAAAGCTGTAATTTGAACAGTCCTGGATGAAGATTCATGCCAAATATCACCTTCTAATTTTAGACAAGAAGATTTTTAACGGTTTGCATAAATTTCCTCCTTTCACTTCCTTTGCAAGAGGACCACCAAAAAATCATTTCTGCCAAGTTTGGTTAGTATCCAGGCAGTGATTTTTGAGATGTTGTCTAAAGGAACTGCGGACAAATAGAAGGACAGAGAAAGACGAAAATGAACAAAGTGAGATCACAATAGCTCCCCCGGAGCCTTTGATCTAAAAAATAATTCAACTGAAGCAAAACTGCTTAAGGGGAAAGGGAACACCTGGCTGATTTTTTCCACCATTTTTCAAAGGTAGACAACTTTTGGGACTTCCTGTTCACTTTTCTAAAAGCCCTGTCGCACGGAAAAAGGGGTCTCCTCAGGAGCAAATTCTTTCCTTTAAGTGCTGACCCCTATTGACATGGGAGACAAAAATACTTTTGCAGGAGCTGCCTCCCCTGAAGGTGTTCCCATTCCCTTTAAGTATTCCATTTTGTTCTTGAGACACTTCATTTGAGTGACACAACTGGAGTGGTATTTTCAGCAGAGAATTTTTCAATGAAGTTTCGTAAATAGAAGATCTTACACTCGTGGTCATTTCAAGGTCGAGCCTTTGGCGAGTTTCATAAATTTCATATGAAATGACCATGAGTGTAAGATTCTGTTTATCTTGTGAAACCACTTTAAATTGGATTTTATCGCCTTTAAATTTGACAACTGTTTCCACAAAAAATCCACAGTTGACATGGACGTAGTCACGTTACTTAATCCTGCCAATGTGTTGTTACACATGTGGTCATACAGTTTTTATTGAATGACATTATTCCCTCCTTATCAATGACATCATATGACAATCTGTATTATGATAAGGACACTGACTGGTAAAATAATGGATATATCACATATCACTCCACATCTATACTGTCCCAGCTTTTATAACATGCATGCATGAAGTATGGAAAAGCAGACCTTTTTTAGATAATTCTATTCTGGTCACCAAAAAAGACCACACTCTGAAACTTACTGTATTGAGTTTCGTATTTTTATGATTCTGATTCATTGTTTTGATGTCGTTAACGATGTAGGTATACAATGTTTTCCTCAACAGTTTATCCTGACACCGAAACATCTCGAAGAAGAGTTCCAACACACTGGTTGCGGAGATCAAACCTTTGTTTCTCAATAGGATCAAAGCTTTACAGAGGCTCTGAAAAATACATGTACAGAATCCTAAATCATCACATTAACAAGTCTGTGAATTAAACACCCCCTTACATCCCACTTTATATAGAGAAAACTGGGGTTTAAGGGGGGTATATATTATTTTCCTTAATTCTGCTCCTAGACATAGGTTGGGGGTACTCGTTAGAACAGCCTCAATGAGGTGGTTCTAACGAGTACCAACAACATATGTTTTGAGTATAAATAAGAATAATATCACAAATTTTCTTCAGAAAATTGACCGTTTTGGAGATGTAAAAAATGCACTATGATGTACAGGTGTGTTATTGTAATGTTATACAAAAAAATCATTTTCAACCAAAACAAGCATGAAATGTATCCTGCTCATAAATATTAACCCTTATCCTGCTGAACGAATTAATTTCCCAAATCCATTTCTGACTATCAAATCCAACCAATCAGATTACTTGGAATAATGTTTTTGTTCAATACACAAACTGAAGACAAACAGTGTAGATCCTGATCAGATGGCTTCTTCAGAAGCCATCTGATCTGGATCTACACTGTTTGCAAAGATAGGGGCTGTTGTGTTCAGCAGGATAGGGGTTTTAACAATTTTTGGCATTTTACGAGTAACAAATACTATTTTCTACCCATGCGGTCATTTGTTTTTGCTTTTTTTGTTTGCCTTGGTGTTTTATGCTCCAGTCAACATCAAGGTTATACTGAGTCAGCCAGTTACCCTGTACACACTCTTCCAGGGGAGGCTTTGCCCTTCTATTTTGTTAACTTAACGTGTACATGGCACGTCCTTTAACCCTCCTGACCTACATGTGACACTATGATTAACTGACAGTGGCTTGAAGCTACTGTCTGTAAACAAATTTCCATAGACTCAAAAGTGTATGACCCATTGAAGCTTCATTGTATATTTTCAACGACTCAAATCATATAGGAAATGTATGTATATATTGTGTAATAACCACCTTACTACATGTATATTGTTTTACAATCTGATGCCTTTTGAAAATGGGTCTACTCTAAAAGGAAAGAATTTGCTCCTCAGGATTCTTTACTTTTAGAGTAGACCTCTTTTGAAAAGAGAGACAAAAACATTTTTGTAAGAGTGCCTCCCCTAAAAACCTGTATGCTCAGCTGCACAGACTAAGGTGCTTTTTTCAACTGAAAAGTACTTCTAATTTTTTTTTATTTTTTAGAAGCCTCAGTGGTGTAGTGGTTACGCTACTCGCCTTGTAAACGAGGGGTCGCAGGATCGATTCCGGGCTTCTCCAGACTTTTGGATGAGTCTTTAAACTGAGGTCCCATCTCTGTATGACCTTAGCTGTTGGTGGAACGAATAACTCAAACACTCACTTCTAATTTTCTTATTACTGCAAGAAAGCATACGTTACGGGTAGTCATAAGGAGTGCCTCACCAAAGCGCTTTTAATGAGTACCCACAACATATGCATTTGTGTTGAAATAAGTAAAACAATATATGTACTTGGATACTGCCTTTTATCTATGAATGATCTTGAAATTTTAGATATAAAAATGAAAGATATTGTACTATTCGAGCAGCAAACACAGAGGTACTGATCAGACTTTGCATTAGCACAGACTATGATCTGCACCTTTGATGTTCTCAAATGCCTAATAAAACAGATACAGACTGACTACTGTAAGCCATAGACCAGTTGCAGAGGAAAATTCTTAATTTTGGCTGGGCAAGCTTGCCTAGAAAAATGTGTAGAAAATATAGGGAATAGTACCATTTTCAAGATGCTGTGGACTGCTGGGCAAGTGTCTGAAACTGGCATTGTCCTGATTCAATCTTATGGCCAGCAACTCCTGCCTTCAGTTATTTACCTTGGTAGATAATGTATAGCTTAAGGGGAATGGGAACACCCAGCAGATTTTTTCTGCCATTACTTTTGGGACTTCATGTTCGCTTTTCTATAAAACCCTGTCCCTCAGGAGCAAATTCTTTCCTTTAAGAGTTGACCCCTATTGACATGGGAGACAAAAATACTTTTGCAGGAGTTGCCTCCCCTGAAGGTATCCGCATTCCCCTTAATCTCTGACAAATACGTCAGGAAGCAGATGATTCTTTTTTTTTTGCTCAGAGATTAGAGTGGCATGCATCTGAATACCACCATAGGCAGGGATTTTTTCAGCATGGGCAGGGAATTTTTCAGCATAATTTTCAGCTGAACTTCATTTCTTTGTGAAGCATCTCGTGCTGTAAGGCACTGAAACAAGGTTCTTGCAAAAAATCATGAACATTGCTGTTTGAAGTTATTCTTCAATGGGCCCTGAAGCAGTGTTCAAACAACAACATGCTGTTTTATCCCTTGTCCTGCTGAGCCTGGATATGCATTATCTTTCAAACAATGCAGATCCAGATCAGATAAGAAGTCATCTGATCAGGATCTTCATTGTTTGTCATTCATTTTATGAATGTGTTACAATAATTTGCATCAAGCAATCTGATTGGCTTATAATCAGTAGTGGGTGTGGCATATTTAAATAATCAGCAGGACAAGGGTTAACTTGACAAGATGGACATTACTTTGTTTATGTTACATTGAGCTACATAACGATATCTCCCTGGACGAAGCATTTGAAAATTTAATGATGACTTCAGAACATCACTGCAAAACTGACATTCATTGCAATAACATTTCCCGGGTCCCCTGGAATATACATGTATTTGAACACTCGGCCTAGCAGCCGCTTGTTCAAACAGTTTCCTCGGGACCCGACGAATGTTAACCCTTAAGACGCCGACTAAAAACTACATCTGAAAATGTCGTCTGCTGAATCTTTTTGCAATTTTTTTAAAAACATTTTTGCATACAGGCAAGACTGCTCCTAGAGCAGTCTGATCTGGGTCCAAAATGTTTGCAAAAATGACTTTTAAAGTAACCGACAGAAGACAAAACAGATGACAATTGTTATGACTGGCATCTTAGAGGTTAAAGCATGTTTGTTTGTTTGTTTATATTGGAGTTTAACAACCCAGTCAACACTATTTTAGGTCATGTTTGAGTCGGTCAGTTTACTTATCCACACATTCCTGGGCAGGTTTATATGTAAGCGGTTACCAGTTCAGTGCAGTTTTTTGCCAGAAGCTGACAACTGCCCTTCTTGAATCAGCTGAAGGGAGAGAATGACCGTAGAAAAGATTTCATGATCAATCTCCACGAAAGAATGTTGTCGACCCCAGCAGGTATCGAACCAGGGTCCTCCTGATCACCAGTTAGACGTGCATCCGACTGAGCTACGGAAGCCGACGGTTTAAAGCATGAAAAAACGTGGATGATCCCTATATTTTCTCACAACCAGGTTCATATATACATGTATATACCATTCTCATTGTTCTGTCGAGTACTGATGACTGGCTGTGGAGCAGGTCTTTTATTTCCTGGGGATAATTCTTCATATCTTCAGGATAACAGTGGGCTACCTGTCAAATGGAAATAAGAACTCCATTATTACAGTCAATTAACCTGGGCCCAGTTGTTCAAAGTATTGTTAGCTTAACGAGCTAGTTAGTGGTCATATTATTAACTGCCCTAGCAAGTTCAACATCTAAAATTTTGGTATTTTTGCTGAAAAAATGTGAGCAGCTTTTGCAGATGCAAAAGCTGCTCACCTTTTTTCAGCAAAACTATCAGCATATTTGCCATATGTATCAGATGATCAAAATTTTAATGACTTGTTAACTAACAGCATCATTAATTTTGAAAAACTGGCCCCATGTGGTTACAACTAACAATAACAGTGGGCTACCTGTCAAATGGAAATAAGAACCTTGTTATTACAGTAGATCAACCAGCTGTTTACAACTACAAACATCATTAATTAACATATATGTATCCTTAAAGTTTTGATCATTTAATAAGGCTGATATGCTGATACAGAAAAATATGAGTAGTTTTTGTGGGGACTCTGATTCCATCAAAATAGAAGATGGATTTGGAGTTTTGCCCAGTCAACACTATTTAGGCCATGTCGAGCCAGTCAGGATACCTAACAACATTTCCTGGGCAGGCTTACACCAACATGTAAGTGTTTAACAAGAACAGTCCACATTCCTTTGCCAGAAACTGACAACTGCTCCTCATGAATCAGCAAAAAGGAGACAGCAATCATAGAAATTACTTCAATCTCCATTAAAGAATGTTGATTGCCAATGGATAAAACTCGATATTGTTGAATATTTCAATTTTAGAGCAGTGACAATCTATTTATCTTTGCTGAAAATAAGATTCAACAATACCAGTAGATATTTAGAATAGATATTTAATCCTTAGAAAAATCCCTTTAAAAATGGACACGATTATTTCAACAAACTACAAAAAAAAATGTCTTCCATCATGTTTTATCTCAGGAAAAAGTAACACTGACCTGAGCTAAAAATATCAGTAGTTCATCTAAAGTCTTTGAATACTGTGATGGTTTCAGCTGGAAGATTTGCAGAGTAGCCTGATAATGACGATACTGCTGCAAGAACTGGAAATAGAAAAGTACATGTATAGTGTTCATCACAGAAACAATACCCCTTTAAACCCCACTTTATATAGGGGAAAGTGGGGTTTATGGGCATTAATATTACTTTCTTTACTTCTGCTCCAAGACATAGGTTATGGGTGTTCGTTAGAACTGCCTCAATAAGGCAGTTCTAATGAGCACCCTCAATCTATGTTTAGTGTAAAAATAAGAAAAATATCACAAATTTTGTCAGAAAAATATCACTTTTGAGATATGAAAAAAATGCACAATGCCTCACATATAAGACATCACGTGAACATTTCAGTGAAATGAAGACCCCACCTACACCCCAATTCATATAGAGAAAACTGGGGTTTATGGGGGTATACATTATTTTTCTTATTTCTGTTCCAAGACATAGGTTGTGGGTACTCGTTAGAACCTCCTCCATGAGGCGGTTCTAACGACCACCCACAACCTATGTTTGAGCATTTATAAGAAAAATGTCACAGATTTTCATAAGAAAAGTAGCCATTTTGGAGATCTGAAAAATGCACAGGTGTGTTATCGTAATGTATTGTAATGGTTAATTTACCTGCAGCTAAAATGTCTTGTTGTTCTATCCATTTTTCATGCACAGCTCAACTGAGACAGACATTTGTTCTGGCCATTAACCCTTTTTGTACCAAATATATAGCAGGTGTCCATTGCAAAATTTAGGGGTGTCAGATTGTGTTTTCTTCAAAATTTATAAGGAAAACCGTTGAATGTTTTGCAAACAGTGTAGGCCCTGATCAGATGCCGTGTTCTGCCAGGGGAAAACAAGCACAATGAAGAACAACACAAAGGGGCATCTGTGAAGCAGAGTCCAAGCTGTTCAGATGGACACATGTCATTTTGCCCGTGAGTCATTTGCCTGTGAGTCGTTTCGTCTGTGGGCTGTTTCACCCTGAGTATTTTCGCCCTGGGTCATTTCGCCTGTGGGTCATTTCACCCTCATTTGATGGTTCGTTTCACCCATATTTTTCCAGCCCTGTGGAGAGAGGTATGGTATGTTTTTAGTATAAAAAGGGGTCGACAGGTATGGGTATATTGTAATTTCCTCATTTGGTGAAGCTGGATGACACACTGTCTACTTGTATGTTAGGTTTGGGTAACTGAGATACAATCTTTTTTCAGAAAGATATTGGAGCTCACATTACGTTAATAAGTCTATGCAACATAATGTGATTTTATGGCTGTGTAGTACTACAGATGTGGCATTTTTCTCTTTTCTGCTCAAAACATAGATTGTGGGTACGAATAAAAAATCCGATAATGATGATGAATGAACCGCTTTATGATAAAAAAGAAAAAAAATGTATATGTGAAAACCCACTCATTTCCATAACAAACCCTTGCAACATAGTGCATTTTTTCACATCTCCAAAAATGGCTACTTCTCTCAAGAAAATCTTTTATATTTTTCTTGTTAAGACAGCAAATATAGCTTGAATGTGCTCGTTAGATCTGCCTCATTGAGGTGGTTCCAATGAGTGCCTACATGTGTCTATCCAGCCTGTCCATATATCATCCATTCACTCATCGGTCTGTCTATCTACCCGCGCAACAAGCACCACTCCATTCATTCATTCGTATACCTATCCTTTCCTTTTGTCACTCACTAAAAAATAAACGACTCACAGGCTAACTGACTCAGCTCATATGGGCGAAATGACCCACCTCGAAATCAGGTTGAAACAACTCCGGGCTAAACGACCCACAGGCCAAACAATGATGACTGATCGCAGAATCAGTAGAAAAAAAGACCTGGATTCGTTCAGATGGAGTGTGATAGCTCAGCGGTAAGTGCACTTGCCTCTGATGCTAGAGGTCCCGAGTTCCATCCCTGGCAGAGGCAATAAAATTTTGGTGTCCGAACACGCTCCACTGGCATTATTTGCAGGGATGACTGTCATAAATTGTTCCCTCCTTCGGATCGGGACATAACCAGATAACTGGAGGCCCCAGTGCAGGGGAGAACCATCCCTTGCGCGGGTTAAAGAACCCTACCGTAATTACATGACTACTATGTAGGTTTTAGGTTTTCATCATGCGAATCCTGGAGTGTATGTGATCTACACCTGCGAGAACTGGTCAAATGTGACCGATCGCAGTATCACTAGAAGATGACGATGCTCACGAAAACTAATGATACTTCAATTTACCTCGTCTTTGTAGGAACCAGGATCCCTCTTTATCAGGTTCTGTAGCTGCGGTAGATTATTTGGTAATTTATTTGCCATTGTCTTTCACATAAATGTGGAAATACGCTAGAAATTAATCGGTTACTTCAAGTGACAGCTCACACGTGCAAATTGTAAACAGGAAGTCGAAATGAAAACTGAGGGTTTATATTCGTATTTGTAATAAATGATTTGTATGAAGACTTTTATCATGATTAAGAGAAGTAAAACATTATATAATATAATAATTAATTTTTATTTGAAGTTATTATAAATATTTATGCTTGATTTTATGATCTAAGAGTCTATTAATCTATACGAGTATGCAACTGATGAATCACCCCTCAAACATGTCAGCCCCCTTGTTTCCAAATTTGATTCCTTCATCTGTTGATCATCTTTGGTTCACTGTTGACAAACCATGTGACGACGAAAATGAGCTGTCAGAACTAGAAGAAGAATACCAATCATGGGTTGGTGAATTAAAAATACAAAGATCTCGAAAAAATTTTTTATTCGATGGGGTCATAGGTTTTCGCGATTTTTTTTTATTTTTTCATAGAATATGAATATCTATCTATCTACTGATACTGCGTCGGTCACATTTGACCTTTACCGCAGGTGTATATTACATACACTCAAGGTTTTGCAGGATGAAAGCCTAAACAGTAATCATGTAATTACGGTAGGGCTCTGTCCTTGGGCCGGTCGCGGGACGTTTCGGTCCTGAGTCGTTTCGGTCCCTGGGTCGTTTCGGTCCTGAGTCGTTTCGGCCTGGGTCGTTTCGGCCCAATTTCGGGGGTGGGTCGTTTCGGCCAAATTGGTGGGTCGTTTCGGCCTGATTTTTCTATCACTTTATTTATATGTATATATATTTTGTTTTTCGAAGATCAGCCTGTGCTTTTGCTATCTTCGCTCGTTTTAAGCCTTTAATAGGTCAGAAACATCGTTACATCGTTCAGTTTTTTAATAGCTCAGAAAACAGGAGGCTTTTTCAAACTGTGTAGACTTTGATCACAATGAACAGATGTAAAGGTTATTAAGTCTTTGAAGGTATCACAACGACAAATGCAGGCTGATCATATAAAATAATTAGCCTACATTTAGCAAATATTTCGCATGCTGTTCTCAAAACGTGCGTGTCATTGAACCTAGTACAGTAGAATTCCGCTTAAAGACCACTTCTATATTAGGACCACTCCGCTATTAAGACCGGTTTTCGTCGGACCAAAATTATTTCTTATATAATTAATTAAGATCACCCCGCTATTCAGTATTATGACCGCTTTCAAAAGACCGAATCTACCATTACTGTTCTTTATTGAGACCACTTTTTGGCCAAGTCAAGTTAATTTGTATCTCTCAGTCCATTTGTCGATATAATGTTTTGCAGGATTCCTCATCATTACAACAGATCTTGGTTATGTTTACTCATTTCCCTAAATGTGTGAAAAACAGCAGTTTACCTGTACTAATCAGTGTGTTGTTTTGACAAGATTTTTTATGCTAGGTGAATAAATAGCTTTAATAATTTTGGTAATGTGCAGCTCTGTTTTCTTCAGAAAGAAGATTATTGTGGAACAATTGTTATCATTAATGTGATTTTTATTGGTGTAATATTGCCTATAATTAAGTTAAGAAACCAGCTTATTGTATGGTTTTCTATGCCATTCTTTAATAAAACAGTTTTTTGTCTCTCCTGAAATGTTGCCATTCTGCACTTACAACGTAATTGCACTCAGCAGACGATATAATTAGGAAAAGAACAGTAAAGTTAAAGACAGCAAGATTTACTAAAAAACAATAAAATAGGCACAGTGCACATAAAAAATATTTAAATCAGTCTTGCCAGCAATATTTTTTCACCAATTCCATTATATGGGACCACCCCGCTAATAAGACCACTTTTTAGAAGTCTAGAAAGTGATCTTAATAGCGGATTTTACTGTAAATACTGATCATTCTCAAACAATAATCAAGTCCTAGTCACACTTCCTCGTTGGTGCTAACTGGAAACATGGCTATGAATAGAACTTTTAAAACACTTTATTTGGGCTATCATAACCATGGCTAACGTGACAGGTCGTTAAAATAATATTCCAAATTGAAATAATAACTACTATTCAATATGTTTTATGCAGAAAAAATGCTATCTAATAAAATCGGACCGAAACGACCCAGGCCAAATCGACTCAGGGCCGAAACGACCCACCGAAATTGGCCGAAACGACCCAGGTCCAAATTTGGGCCGAAATGGCCCAGCCGAAACAAGTCAGGACCGAAACGTCCCGGATTCCTTGGGCCGGCTCTGTCCTTGGGCCAGTCCTTTTCTTAATATTTATTAATGACTTGCCAGACACCATAAACTCAACTGTTCGCTTATTTGCGGACTATTGTGTTCTTTACCACAATATTAGAAGGTCAGAAGACCAACAGACCCTGCAAGATGACCTGGACACACTGGCTCACTGGGAAGATGCTTGGCTAATGAAATTTAATGAAGCTAAATGTCACTCTATGAGGGTGATGAAGCACCTTCCACAAAATCAATAGATCTATGACTATGTACTGCACAACCAAGTTTTAGAGAACGTCAAAACTGCAAAATATTTAGGTGTGACAATATCAGATGACCTGGACTGGGGTCAGCATGTAAACAACATCACAAGTAAGGCCACGAAAACTTTAGGTTTCCTTCGCCGGAATCTGCCTCTGGCCCCTAAGGAAACCAAGGCTGCCCCATACAAAGCATTAGTCCGGCCTCAGCTGGAGTATGCTGCACCTGTTTGGGATCATCAAACTGACATTCGTAGAATAGAAAAGGTCCAGAGAACAGCTGCGCGGTGGACCTGCAGGCGCTGGCGCAGTCAAAGTCATGTTTGAGAGATGCTTGAAGATCTCCAATGGCCGGACCTACAGGGCTGCCGACAGCAGGCTTCTCTGGCCCTTTTCTATAAAATACATAATGAACAAGTGGTTATTGATAAGGATAAGTATTTGTCTGTGGCGGGTGGAGTGAGCAGGAGTACTAGGTCCCACCCTTTTCAGTACCGACGACCAAATGCCTATACTGATGGTCTTAAGTCCTCTTTCTTCCCAAGGACTGTTGCAACTTGGAATGGCCTTACAACCGAAGCTGTCTCTGCTGGGACAGTTGATGGGTTTAAGGCCAGAATTTGAAAACTTAGTTGTTGGCAGGGACTGCCATGTGATGGTTGTCCCTGAGGACTGCTTGTAAATAGTTTTAACCGCGGTGGCTTTGTCAGAATATGTGTATATACTTCTTTGTTTGTTTATTTTTGACAACTTATGTGCCTCACACCAACCTGCCATCATGGTCAGATTGATGACCGAGTGCAGTAACGATAGATAGATAGGGATCTTTAACCTGCACAGGGGATGGTTCTCCCTGCACAGGGGGCCTCCAGTTAACGTCCCGATCCGAAGGACAGTGCACTTTATGACATTCATCCCTACAAATGATGCCAATGGAGCGTGTTCGGACACAGAAATTTTATCGCCGCTGCCGGGGATTGAACCTGGGACCTCTAGCATCAGAGGCAAGTGCACTAACAACTGAGCTATCTCGCTCCACTAGCTATCACGCTCCACTATCTATCTGTCTTCATATACTGAGTCGGTCACATTTGACCATTACCTCAGTTGGGTGGTCACGGGTTGTTTCGCCTGTGGGTCTTTTCGCCCTTGAGTCATTTCGCCGTGAGTCATTTTGCCCCTGAGTTGTTTCGCCCAAGGGTCTTATCGCCCCAGTTTGGTGGGTCGTTTCGCCCATATGTTTATTTAGGCCCTATGGATTGAGGTGGACCGGCCCGATAGCTCAGTTGGTAGAGTGTCCGCTCCGGGGAACGGGAGGTCTGGGTCGATCCCGGGCCGCGACATACCAAAGTCGTTAAAAATGGTACTAGCTGCTCCTCGCTTGGCACTCAGATTTACGGGGAAGAGCTAGGACTGGTCGATCCAGTGTCAGGATAATGTGACTGGATGTGGTATCATGTATTGTGTCTGGGACATGATACTTTAGTGAGGCAGCACTATAAACGTGAGCATTGAGCTCCCTGTCGCAACCAGACACCGTCGTGATATGACTGAAAAATTGTTGAAAGCGACGTTAAACCCGAATTCACACACACATGGATTGAGGTAATGTATGTTTTTGTTTATACACAGTCCATACATCATCCATGCCAAGCCCCTTTTCTCTAGAGCCATTCACCTTTTTTGCATTATCTGCTGGTTCCTAGTCTGAATATTATAAGTGTTGGAAAAACAGGTAACCAGACCCCACTGACCTTAAAAGGGACATCTGGTTACATGTTTTTCCAATATTGACCATGTGCAAGCTGGGAGCCAGCAAATAATGCAAATATGGTGAATGTCCTTTTTCAGGTAGAGTAGTCCTACATTTTAGTATAAAAATCACTGAAAATGACAGAAAAATAAAAAAGTTATGCCTGTTATGCCTGTTAAATAAAGACAATTTTAGACACGTTCTGGCAATAAATTGTTGCCTATTTGACAGTCCCCATACATGGTTGACTGCTAATCCACATACTTAATTTAACTCAATTTAAGAAGTCATAACAGTGTTTTGATAACAACTGTAAGTGACAGCAATTGAAGTGTGAAAGTGTTCCTGACCAGTGTTATCATGTCAGTGTTTTGTGTATTAGAGAATGGGAGCTGTGGCCTAAACAGTACCAAACTTATCTTGATTTTATCAGTGATCAGCTTGCTTACAAAACTTAAACTTGTCACGAATGGTGAATATGACATATCTCTTCACCTAGCATAAAAAACAGGCAGTATAATTTAGCATTGAAGACAGGGTAAGAGATGGATCTTTTTATTTCAAGAGAGAGATGTGCCAGTTTTGCAAGGTTGTGCATGTGAAAGTGCCCTTTTTACATGGCTGTGCATAATTAATGTGTCCTTTGCACCAGGCCCTTTTTGGGAGCTGGGGGAAACACTAATAAAGGAGTCGAGGGGAATATGTGGAGTCGATGTGCTCTGGCAATTTTATTCAGTATCTATTGCTTATGAGGTTTATATTGTAATATCCTCGTTTGGTGCAGCTGGATGACCTACTGATAATTTCTACTTTAGGTTTGGGCAACTGAGCTACCAAATGTTTGAGAAAGAGATGCGAGCTCACATTACGCTTACACGCCCGAAGCCTATACAATATAATGTGTTTTTATGCCTATGAAAATGACAATTTGCAGATGATAAAAAGGTGATATTTTTCTCATTTCTGCTCAGCACATAGATTGTGGGTTAGAACAGCCTCATAGTCTATGTTTAAGAACAGAATAAGAAAAATAAGGTATACCTGAAAACCCGCTTTCCGCTCTAAAAATGGGATTTTGCGGGTCTTCATTGCATAGACTTTATATCATTATGATTTTTAATTTTCATCCCATTCATCCGAACATTCACTATCTATCTATCTATCTATCTATCTATCTATCTATCTATCTATCTATCTATCTATCTATCTATCTATCTATCCATCTACGCACCACTCCGTCCATTTACCCATCCATCCCATTTGTACCTCCCTCAGAAAAATGTAATTGGGGTGAAACAACCCACGGGTGAAACGACTCTCAGGAGAAATGATCGACCCCTAAATCAGGGAAAAAACGACCAACGGGTGAAACGAACCAGATTGCAGTTGGATGGGTGGCTAAATTTTGATTCAATTTCAGATTTAAAATTTAGCAAAACCAAAAAATATAAGATCACCGAATGGGTTTCTGAATAACAGAGATATGCCAAAGAGGCATACCTCTGAGTCCCAGTCTATACTGTACGGGCTTCAAACTCTTCAGCGGTCTTGGCATCTACTGCAGCAGAAGGAAGATTATTCCACTGAGGAATAGTTCTAGGAAAGAAAGAATTCATCAGGGCATCATTATAGGACTGGTACCTTAAATAGTGTGTGTTTACTATTGATGCCGTTGTTTTGGTTGAAGTTGTCGCAGGGGTTAAGTATCTATCTTTATTAACAGACACTATACCAGAGTGTATCTTATAGAAGAAGGTTACAGAGGACTGTTCACGACGGGCCTCAAGGGATGGCCATTCTAGCTCATTAACCCTTATTGTACAAAATGGAATCTTCCTCCTTATGTATAGCAGGAGTCCATTTTAAAATTTAGGGGTGTCAGGTTGTGTTTTCATCAAAATTTATTTGGAAAATGACTGAACTTTTAGCAAACAGTGGAGGCCCTGATCAGAAGCGCATCCTGCGGCGTCTGATCTGGACCTTCACTGTTTGCCAACTACCCGTTTTGGGGTTTCTGGTACCAAATGGGTTAAGCATGTCACTGACACTACTTCTATTTCGCCATTGCCAGTAGGTCCATTGAGCAGCTGTCGTCTGTACCGTTTGCACTTGCTGAGTCAGAGTTTTAAAATAGGGATGCCGAAGTGGTGATGCATATTCGAGTTGAGGGCGAATCAATGTTTTGTATGCAACATCCTTTGTAGTGCAAAGGCCAAATTAGGTCTAAGAAATCCAAAAGTCCTGGTTGCTTTAGATGTTATTTCTGAAATATGTTGACCCATTTAAAGACCGTCAGTGATGGTGATACCTAGATATTTGGCAGATTGAACCTGCTCTTCTTATACTAAGTCGGTCATTTTTAGCCACTACCAAATATCCCATACACCCTCTTTGACATTCTACAGGTCTTCCTGGATACACCCTCTTTGACATTCTACAGGTCTTCCTGGATACACCCTCAAGGCTATTCTACAGGTCTGCCCCGGAAGAAACCAGTCTTAGGCTCATTGCAGTGTTAATAAGATGTCTCACTAAAGGTCACAATACTTGATACTTGTGGGGATAAAACCGGCTGAGGTAATGGCCAAATATGACCGACTCAGTATAAGATGAGGGTCGAGATGGTCTAAGTTGAGCCGGCATCACTATATCCATCTTGTAGAATTACTCAATCAAAATACAAGGTACCGGTAACCCAATGTAGCATTACTAAGAATTTCTTAATACCCAGTTAAAAAAAATAAATTTGATTTATTGATAAAAAGGCCGTGTAAATACACAGCGAATCAAAGATTAGTAAAAACCCAGGCAGTCAACTTGGCCAACTCTGACTTTACCAGTTGAGGTTAGTCTAAGACAGCCACTCAAATGTCCAGTACAGAATTGTCTTTTAACAATTTATGTCAATGAGAATCTTGCCAGTTGCCACTGTAATCCGGTGGTGTGAAAACATTTTTGCCTTTATAAATATTTACTGATCGAAGAATCATTTTGATCACACCGTACAACCGGCTGCGTCGAAGACAGATTACTGTCTCTAAGACAGATCGAGGAAAACGTTTCATAGAAAGGGTAGGTGAAGTTTTTTTGTTTGTATAAATCGAGGTCTGTTGTTTTTTGCTGCTATTGGAGAAGAAACTAAATGTCTGGAGATACCGCGGCAACATTCTGACTATATTTCAAAGCCAGATAAGGCTTTTCCAGTTCCTTGAAAAATATTTTCATCGAAAATTTTATGAATTTTTGTTTTCGGCGTGAAGTGTATGTCCACGGAACAAAATATGTTACATTCACTTACTCATGCTAAAACTACGATCATTCAGCAGCATTTCTGCCAAATTGTACCGTATACCTCGGTTAAATAAACAAACTACGCCCCCCCCCCCCCCCCCCCCTAGAGGGAGCAGGTGTCCAAAAATGCTGTCTCTAACTGCAGATTGTTATTTATACGACTGTCCACAAACACAGATCAGAGATTTCGAAGGCTAACATTGATGACAGATCAGAATATTTCGGTTAAATCTTCAATAAAGACGAATTCTGGATGACTTAACACCGGCAACTTCACCGGCAAGTTGTAGAGGGGTGTTCATTACACGGACTTAACGTGATGAGAACCACAGCCTCAGTGTTACTCAGATTATGGCTCTTGTTTTGTACAGGAATATAACCAACAAGCGGCGCCGAGTGAATTAAAGTTAACCCTTGTTGTACCAAATGGAATCTTCCACCTTATATATGGCAGGAGTCCATTTCGATATTTAGGGGTGTCAGGTTGTGTTTTCTTCAGAATTTATTCAGAAAATGGTTCAGCTTTTTTACCAACAGTGCAGGTCCAGATCAGACACTTCAGAATGCGGTAATGCGGCATCTGATCAGGGCCTACACTGTTGGTAAAAAAGCTGAACCATTTTCTGAATAAATTCTGAAGAAAACACAACCTGACACCCCTAAATATCGAAATGGACTCCTGCCATATATAAGGTGGAAGATTCCATTTGGTTAACAAGGGTTAACTTTAATTCACTCGGCGCCGCTTGTTGGTTATATTCCTGTACAAAACAAGAGCCATAATCTGAGTAACACTGAGGCTGTGGTTCTCATCACGTTAAGTCCGTGTAATGAACACCCCTCTACAACTTGCTTGTATAGAGAAAATATTTGTTTACAGGGGGACAAATTTTTTTTCTTATTTCTATTTAAAGACATGGGTTTTGGGTTCTCGTCATACCTTCTCAACGCAACAGTCCTCACGAGCACCCTCAACATATGTTTGGAGTATAGAAAGGAAAAATTATCACAAATTGTCACCAGAATATACCGTTTTGGAGGTATGAAAGAAAATGCACTATATCACACGGCTGTGTTATCGTAATGTGATCTGTTTGTGTAGCTTTTTGTTTTGTTCAGCACTTGTCATGTTAGTGTGGCTGTATCAAATAATATTGAAAACTAGCGTACTACTTTCCTCTATTTTTTGGCATTATGACTTTTGTTTTACGCTTCACTAAAATAAAATAGTAAACTCTACAAGCTGGTCCGTGTTTGAATGGAAAAAACTTCTTTAGTACGATTAAACATGATGATAGTAATAGGTTTTTATTTGTTTGGTTTGAGGTTTAACGTCCCCGTCAACACTGTATAGGTCATTTGGAGACGTTGCTTCCAGTCTTGTGGGACTTTTACCCGACCTTGAGATGAAATGACATCTCAAGTCCTGTCGCCCAATGAAACCAATTGGGTTTATGTCTAAATCGCGACGGAAGTAAGGGCGAGGATTGTGGCCACGTAAAATCGATTTAAGCCCCCCAGTGGAAATCTTCCACTGACCGTTCCAAGGCGGCTCTTCTGTGGCGATTTATTTATGTTGTTGTTTGTTACTTACTGTGTGTATCACTTGTGTCTTTTAATTTTGGATGGCCATATGGCCATTTTGTGGGAAAGTAACTGTCCATATGGCCTTCCTTTGTTTAGGTTTCCATTATGGTCTGGTCGCTTAATGTTTGTATTTCTTTCCCTTTGGTGTCTTTTATGGGTGGAGTATGTTAATTGTATAAATTCCTGATCTTTGTTTTACTTCTATTATGAGCATGAACTTGAACCGTTTTGTCTGGGCATGCTTAGATCCTCTAAACGGTTTACCAGGACTCGTGTGTGGTCGGTTTCAGCTCTGCACGGAAGCATTATGCAGCCCATTTATTTCTTCAAGCCCCGTTGGGTAGGAGCAATTGCATGGGCGTGCGTGTGTGTGTGTGTGATCCACCAAAGGCTAAAGTCATACGGTTTAAAGACTCAGCCGAAAGTGTAGACATAACGAAAACACGCCTATAAAAATACAATATAACCATAAGCGGCGCCGAGTGAATTAAAGTTAACACTTTTGTTCCGAATGGAATCTTCCACCTTATATATTGCAGGAGTCCATTTCGATATTTAGGGGTGTCAGGATGTGTTTTCTTCAGAATTTTTTCAGAAAATGATTCAGCTTTTCACAAACAGTGTATGTCCTGATCAGACGCCGCATTACCGCATTCTAAGTGTCTGATCTGGGCCTGCACTGTTTGCAAAGGTACCTCCTTAGGGGTGTCTGGTACTGAATTGGTTAATACAGCCGCACGTACAATCTTGTGGTACATGGTCGCCTCTGCACAATTTGCATAACGACCTATTTAATGTTCATTATTGCATTGTGCAACCTTGTTCGTGCAATAAAATTACATGGCGTTTGATGTTAAAAAAAGTGTCACAACCAGATATTCGAACTAACGTCAGCTGTTTATTTTCAATATCGAATGCCTAACTAATTACCACACAGAAATCGTCGTGTGACGTCTAGGAAAGAAAAAGTACAGGCAGAAGAAAATTAAACAAATAACGCCACAGATGTTTACTGATTGCACAAGAGAGAGAGAGAGAGAGAGAGAGAGAGAGAGAGAGAGAGAGAGAAAGAGAGAGAGAGTTGTATGTCTCACTAACAGCTAAGGTCACCTAAGGGGACGGGACCTCGGTTTAAAGACACATCCGAAAGTCTGGAGAAGCCCGGAAGCCCGGGATCGATCCCGCGAATCCTGATTTACAAGGCAAGTAGCATAACCATTACACCAAGGATGCTTCTACTGCTTGCACAATTTGTGTGTTGACAGGAAATATAAATGATTATAGAGCAGCCTCTATGTTACTCAATTGCAGCATTATTACAAGTAATGCCCTGGAGCTAGCATGAAATAGTTTCCACCGAAGTTGCCGGTGTTAAGTCATCCACATTTCGTCTTAATTGAAGATGTAACCGAAATTCTGATCTGCCATCAGTGTTAGCTTTCGAAATCTCTGATCTGTGTTTGTGGACAGTCGTATAAAAAACAATCTGTAGTTAGAGACAGCATTTTTTTGGACACCTGCTCCCTCTAGGGGGGCGTAGTTTGTTTATTTAACCGAGTTATACGGTACAATTTGGCAGAAATGCTGCTGAAAAATCCTAGTTTTAGCATGAGTAAGTGAATGTAACATATTTTGTTCCGTAAACGTACACTTGATGTCGAAAACAAAAATTCATAAAATTTTCGATGAAAATATTTTTCAAGGAACTAGAAAAGCCTTATCTGGCTTTGAAATATAGTCAGAATGTTGCTGCAGTATCTCCAGACATTTAGTTTCTTCTCCAATAGCAGCAAAAGTCAACAGATTGCCTTCTCGATTTATACAAACAAAGAAACTTCACCTACCCTTTCTATGAAACGTTTTCCGCGATCTGTCTTAGAGACAGTAATCTGTCTTCCACACAGCCAGTTGTACGGTGTGTTTGATGGAGTAAAGCATTTCAACGAGTATCCACAACCTATGTCTAGGATAATAAGGAAAATAATGTATACCCCTGTAAACCCCAGTTTTCTCTATATAAAGTGGTTTCTAAGGAGGTGTTTATTTCATGGACTTGTTCACGTGATGTATTATATAGAGGATCTGACGTGAGTGTCCATGTATTTTTGAATTTATTAAACAAGTTGAGGAAAAGGGATAAACTGCGAGGCTTTGTCGAGCATTTTATCCCTTTTCATGAACGAGTTTAATCATTTCAATAATACATGTACGGCGCCCCCGCCTATAGGGGCTTGAAGAAATATATGGGCTGCATGATGCTTCCGCGCAGAGCTGAATCCGGCCCGCACACTAGTACTGGTAAACCGCTTAGAGGATCTAAGCCTGTCCAGGAACCGCGGTGTGAGGCGGGACCGTCCATGCTAATAAACCCTATTGGTTTCATTGGGCGACAGGGCTTGAGATGTCATTTCATCTCAATGTCGGGTAAAAGTCCCACAAAATTGGAAGCAACGTCTCCAAAATGACCTTTATAGTGTTGACGGGGACGTTAAACCTCAAATCAAACAAACAAAAAACAATAATACATGTACATGAATGCAAGATTCTATTTATCATATGACATTTAATGCGCATTATATTCAGGATTGTTTACAAAAATGTCAACATTCTGCCGTTGGTAAACGCGACCTCGTTAATGACGTCCTACATGTAAGGTTACGGGCCGTATCTAGCTAATTTGATTATTTAATCCTCTAGTGGATAATCGAAAATATTACATGGCGTTGTTACACTCTCAGACGTGACGTCATATGATAAATTTGGTTATGTTCAGACTTACTGTTTTGATGATATGCTGTTTTGCTTTAATGTGGTCTTAATTAAATTACACCACAACCTAATTATAACACGGTTCATTATAATGTAACACGGTTTTGGATATAACACGGTTTCAAGATGGATCCCAAAAATATATATATTACATAGAAAAATGACCATAAATGGTCATTTTTATGCCCCCGCCATTCGAAGAATGGTGGAAAGGGCATATAGCGTTGCCCCTGTCCGTTCGTCCGTGCGTCCGTTCGTCTGTGCATCCGTGCGTCCGAAACTTAAACGCAGTCAATAACTTGTTTATTTCTTGATGGATTTTAATATTACTCCGCAGAAATGTCAACCATCATGAGACGACGTGTCACGTGCAAAACCCAGGTCCGTACCTCCAAGGTCAAGGTCATAATTAGAGGTCAAAGGTCAAAAAAGGGTCCGAAACTTAAACGCAGTCAATAATTTTCTTATTTCTGGATGGATTTTGAAATAACTTTGTAGAAATGTTAACCATCATGAGACGATGTGTCACATGCAAAACCCAGGTCCGTACCTCCAAGGTCAAGGTCATACTTAGAGGTGAAAGGTCAAAAAAAGGGTCCGAAACTTAAACGCAGCCAATAACTTACTTATTTCTGGATGGATTTTGAAATTATTTTGAAGAAATGTTAACCATCATGAGACAATGTGTCACGTGCAAACCCAGATCTGTACCTCCAAGGTCAAGGTCATACTTAGAGGTCAAATGGAATAAAAAGGGTCCAAAACTTAAGCACGGTCAATAACTTTCTATGGATGAATACGAACATAGACATATTTTCAGGCGGGGGCATCCGTGTCCTATGGACGCATTTCTAGTTCTATATAATCTATACATTTTTGTTTGGATATAACATGGTTGTTTAACTAACATGGTTTCTGCTTTGGACCCCAACAATAGTGTTATAAAGAGGTTGAGGTGTATTTTATGGTATGGCTTACAGAAGGATGAAAAAAGCCATGTTAAGAATTAGGTTAACACATCCGTGTGACATTATAGTGCCTTATGACATATGTCCATAATGGTATATATTTTCTGATAAAAAAAAAACAATTATAAATTTTCCAAATATAGGTGACAGGTGCTTGTTAGAACTCAACTACCTCATTGAGACAGTTCTATCGAGTACCCACAACAGAATTCAAATATGTTTCATGATCCAGCAAGGAGTGCCAATGGAATTGCAAACAGTGTAGACCCTGATCATAAGTCAGGAGCATTCTGATCTTGGTCAGCACTGTTTGTTTAAGCCTGTCTATCCCAATACTTAGGATCATTATTCATTACAGTCTATGTTTTAGAACTGCATAAGGTACTGCAGTGTAAGTATGACACAGACACCATATATTCTGTAAATGTTTGATGTTAATAAAATTCTGTGTCTCGATCTTTTCCTGATTTGATCAGAATCAGAATGAGAATAATTTCTACTTACATGTTCACTTACAATCATTAGAAACCTCTTTGCTGTAGTGGTTAAGAGACTCAACTCAAAACCCAGGGGTCGTGGGTTTGTTCCCGGGATTCTCCAGGCTTTTTTATGAGTTTTTATCCCCGACCGAATAGGTTCGGGGGATATAGCGATCAGCCTGGCGTCCGTCCGTCCGTCTGTCCGTCCGTCCGTTGGTCCGTAGACGCAACCTTGTGATGGCCATAACTCCTATACCCTTTGAGATTCATTGATAGTTCTTGGCAGAATTGTTCAAAAGGCTGAGATGGTGTGTCATGCGCAAGAACCAGAACTCTGGATGCCATACTTTTTTTTTAGTTATCTCCCCTTTTAATAAAATAGAATGACTACTTTGTGATGGCCATAACTCCAATACCCTTTGAGATATATTGATCATACCTGGCACAGTTGTTCACAAGGCAGAGACGGTGTGTCATGCACAAGAACCACAACTCTGGCTGCCATGGTTTTTGAGTTATCTCCCCTTCCAATAAAATAGAGTGACTACATTGTGATGGCCATAACTCCAATACCCTTTGAGATATATTGATCATACCTGGCACAGTTGTTCACAAGGCCGAGATGGTGTGTCATGCACAAGATCCACAACTCTGGCTGCCACGGTTTTTGAGTTATCTCCCCTTCCAATAAAATAGAGTGACTACCTTGTGATGGCCATAACTCTAATACCCTTTAAGATGTATTGATGATACTTGGCACAGTTGTTCACAAGGCCAAGACAATGTGTCATGTACAAGAACCACAACTTTGGGTGCCATGGTTTTTTAGTTATCTCCCCTTCCAATAAAATAGAGTGACTACCTTGTGATGACCATAACTCTAATACCCTTTAAGATATATTGATGATACCTGGCACAGTTGTTCACAAGGCCGAGACGGTGTGTCATGCACAAGAACCACAACTCTGGCTGCCATAGTTTTTAAATTATCTCCCCTTCCAATAAAATAGAGTAACTACCTTGTGATGGCCATAACTCCAATACCCTTTAAGATATATTGATGATACCTGGCACAGTTGTTCACAAGGCTGAGATGGTGTGTCATGCACAAGAACCACAACTCTGGCTGCCACAGATTTTGAGTTATCTCCCCTTCCAATTAAATAGAGTGACTACCTTGTGATGGCCATAACTCCAATACCCTTTAAGATGTATTGATGATACCTGGCACAGTTGTTCACAAGGCAAAGATGGTGTGTCATGTACAAGAACCACAACTCTGGGTGCCATGGTTTTTTAGTTATCTCCCCTTCCAATAAAATAGAGTGACTACCTTGTGATGGCCATAACTCCAATACCCTTTAAGATATATTGATGATACCTGGCACAGTTGTTCACAAGGCCGAGACGGTGTGTCATGCACAAGAACCAGAACTCTGGCTGCCATGTTTTTTTAGTTATCTCCCCTTCCAATAAAATAGAGTGACTACCTTGTGATGGCCATAACTCCAATACCCTTTAAGATGTATTGATGATACCTGACACAGTTGTTGACAAGGCCAAGACGGTGTGTCATGTACAAGAACAGCAACTCTGGCAGCCATGGTTTTTTTAGTTATCTCCCCTTCCAAAAATATAGAATCACTACCTTTTGATGGCCACATCTCCAATACTGTTTGAGATATATTGATGGTACTTGGTACAGTTGTACATAAGGTTAAGCAGGTGTGTCACGTGCAAGAACCACACCTCTGGGTGTCCTGGTTTTTTAATTATCTCCCCTGACAATATAACCTTTTAAGGCCATAACTCCAATAAACTTTGAGATATATTGATGGTACTTGGCACAATTGTATACAAGGTTGAGACGACGCTTCATGCCTAAGAACCACAATTCTGGGTGTTATAATAAATATTTGAGTTATCTACCCTTCCAATATAACAGTATGACCAGCTTGTGATCTCCATCACCCTATGAGACATATTGATGGTACTTTGTACAGAAAGGCATGAGCTTAAGCAGGCATGTCATGCGCAAGAACCACAGTTCTGAGTACCCTGGTTTTTTAGTTATCACTCCTGAAGTATAATCTTGTGATGGCCATAACTGCAATAATTTTGTGATATATTGCTGGTTTAATTCTGGTGCACTTTCTATTGGTGAACAATCTTCTGAAGGCCATATTGGCTTTTGGTCGGGGGATTTGCCATCTCTTCCGATGGCTATTTTTAAACCAAGGTCCCATCTATGTATAACCTTAGCTGTTGGTGGGAGGTAAAACACACACACACACACACACACACACACACACACACACACACACACACACCACTTACAATCATTTGCTAGTACTTTTTCTCTTTTACCAGCTTTATCATCAAATTTAACATGAAAAAGAAGTAAATGCTTTTACATGTATATGTCTTTGAATTTTAGTGTTCAAAACACTTCTTGCAGTATTGGTTATGATAAAATTACATACATGTATCATTATGTCAATCTAAATTTTCAGATTGAGAGTATATCCAAAAAAGATGATCATATTGTACCCATTGGCAAAACTGCTGCAGAGGTAAGTAGATCTAAACAGGAATGGAACAACACAAGACCAGTTGTTAAACCTCGAAATTTAAGATTTAAGAAATAGATCAACTCTAGGTGTGATTTGTTGAGTGAAAAATCACAGTTTGTAGTCAGTTGTACAGTAGATCAAATCACAAGCATGTAGCATAAGTGATCTGTCTACTTACAACTGACCAACAAACTGTGGTGTATTACTCAACAATTCACTTACTAGAGCTGATCTGTTTCGATTCTAACATGCTGAAAATTGGCAATAGTGTTGTTGTTTCCTTCAAATTCTCCCAGCCTTTCGCCATTGTAAGCAGAAATCCTTCCAAAATTATTGACTGTAACACATGTATTTATGTCCTTTTGTATGACATTACACCGTCTAACATATCCAGGTTCAGCATGGTGAGATTTAAGGGGAATGGGAACACCTGGCACATTTTCCCCCCGCCATTTTTCAAAGGGAGACACTTCTGTGACTTCCTGTATGCTTTTTTGTAAGCCCTGTCCCACTAAATAAGGGGTCGACTTAAAGGAAAGAATTTGCTCCTCAGGAGCAAATTCTTTCCGTTAAGAGTTAGCCCCTATTGACATGAAAGACAAAAATACTTTTGTGGGAGTTGCCGCCCCTGAAGATGTATCAATTCCCCTTAATTTCTCGAGTTACCTGGCTTTGGTGTATCTGAAAAAATGGTTTGTACCAGAGATATAGAAAATTATTGTCACAGATTTATCAAGACTTTAGGATACTGGCTGTCCTATATCTAAGGTTGTCTGCTCTAGAATCACCTGAAAAATGCATGTTATTGGCCTGCAGTGGTGGGGTATGATCATGTAGTGTTAGGGATGACTTTATTCCCTTTTTAATAGCAGTGTACATGTTTTGTTTTGTTTGTATTAGGGTTTAACGGCCCTCTCAACACTATTTTAGGTCATTTTAGACCCGGTCAGTTTACCAATCCACACTTTCCTGGGCAGGCTTATACGTAAGCGGTTAACCAGTATAGTGCACATTCTTTCCCCAGAAACTGACAACTGCCCATCTTGAATCAGCGGAAGGGAGAGAATGACTGTAGAAAAGATTTCACGATCACTCTCCACTATAGAATGTTGCCGACCCCGGCAGGTATCTTAGATTCTAACTTGCACCCTCCTGATCACCAGTAAGATGCGCATCTGACTGAGCTACCAAGACTGGGACTTGCAGATTTGCAGGCTTGTCTGAGTTTTCAGTAAGTGCAAATGTCCAAAGTCACTTTCCCTAAAAGGGTGATTACTGCAAGTTTATTGAATTCGAAGTATGTGCTACGCACAAAGGAAATATTTTGCTTCAGTTTGGAGTAAATTCTTTCCTTTAAGAGCAGCCCCATGATATTAACCTATATATGCTTAACAGACCTTTTTGGGACATTGGCAAACAGTGCAGACCCAGATCAGATGCTGCAAAATGCGGCATCTGATCTGGGACTACACTGTTTGCTGAAAGTGCAAACATTTTGGCAAAATTTACCACTAAAAAACTACTGGCAGTGGCTGGCACCCCTATAATTGGAAATGGACCACTACAAACTTATTAGGTGGGAGATTCCATTGTCATATTTATATGGATTAAAGAAGAAAATTCTTTATTATTCAACTGTTTTCTCTTTCTTGCAATGCTTGCAATGCTGAGTGTACGCTGTATGCCTTACGTATGTAAGGAAGGTAGTGGACTCATAACCCTGGGCTTGTGATGATGATCAAGTTGTACATTTCATGTGCCCACTTATACGTTTGATGGTTTTAGCACCTAGAAGATGAAGACGATGAGGACGAGGATGATGGCGATGATGATGATGATGAAAGTGAGACTAATGATGATGAACTAGACACAGATATGATCGATGATAGAGATTCCCCAGATGAGGTTGGTATTCTTGTCTTTATGGGGTAGAGGCCCCCGCTCATCAGGGCTTGAAGAAATAGATGGGCTGCATGATGCTTCCATGCAGAGCTGAAACCGACCCGCACACGAGTACTGGTAAACCACTTAGAGGATCTGAACCTGCCCAGGCAAAGCGGTGCGAGTCGGCCCGTCCATGCTTATAAACCCTATTGGTTTCATTGGGCGACAGAGCTTGAGATGTCATTTCATCTCATTGTTGGGTAAAAGTCCCACAAAATTGGAAGCAACGTCTCCAAAATGACCTTTACAGTGTTGACTGGGACGATAAACATCAAATCAAACAAACAAACTCTATGGGGTAGATAGGCCCATGAGACATGAGTCACCCACTTTCTATGTTATGATGCAGAAGTAAGAAAAATAATGTATTTCAGTGTAAACCCCACTTTCCTTTCTAGAAAGTGAAGTTTTCGGGGTAGGTCATCTCATTGACTGAATAACATGATTCACTAAAGAAATAATGGTATTACAGTAAAAATTCGGACACCATAAGGGCTTGCTATAATTCTCCTAAATTATTAACATATTTGTTTCACGATCCAGCAAGGAGTCCAAAAGGTGCAGACGGAATGGCCAACAGGGAAGACCCTGATCAACAGTCTGATCTGTGTATGCACTGTTTGCTTAGGCCCATCTGTCCCAATACTTAGGAGGTAATTCATTTAACTCCTTGCATGCAGTAAACCCCTAAAGGGGTACCTTGACAAACAGCGCAGGCCCAGATCAGACGCTGCAGAATGCGGCATCTGATAAGGGCCTGTACTATTTGCAAACTGAATTTTCCATCAAAAATATAAAAAAAAATAGGCCTGACACATCTTAATTGAAAAATGGACTTGTCCAAGTTACAGCAATGGAAGGGTCCAGTAGTATACAATGGGCGGCAATGTTCATTGCACTACGAACAACATGGGCTTATAAAGCCCTTTTGTACCAAATGGAATCTTCCTCCTTATATATAGCACATTTATCATACGACCTCGTATCTGAGACTGTAGTAACACCATGTAATCAAATTGGATAATCCACTTGTGGATTAAATATGCAAATTAGTAAAATATGTCCCGTAACATTACATGTATGATGTCCTTAACAATGTCGGGTTTACTAATGGCGAAATATTGACATTTTTGCAAAATGGTCGTGAATAAAATGCGTTTAAATGTCCTATGATAAATAGAATCTTGCATTCGTGCTCATGCATTATTAAATTTATTAAACTCTTCAGGGAATAGAGATAAAATACTCAGCAAAGCCTCACGTTTTATCTCTTTTTCTTCAACTCGTTTAATAAATTCAGTAATACATGAGCACTCATGTAAGGTCCTCTATGTCCATTTCAAAATTTAGGGGTGACAGGTTGTGTTTTCTTCAAAATTGATTTGGAAAATGCCTTAACTTTTAGCAAACAGTGTGGGCCCTAATCAGATGCCACGTTCTGTGGCATCTGATCTGGGCCTGTACTGTTTGCCAATTACCTGTTTGGGGGTTTCTGATACATAATGGGTTAAACTTTACTCCTCTCCCTATGCTGTTCATACTTCAGTGAACACTAAATACTAAATAAAAATACCTCTTTTACTTATATTTGTATTATTTTCCAGCCATTATCCATATAAAATGTTGGTTTGTTGGCTAAAATTGAAGCAATAAAACAACTGCGCAGTTTTACTATTTACAGTGAGAAGCTGCCGTGGTGTAGTGGTTATTCTTGCACACCAGAGAAGGAAATCTGTGATTTTACCCTGGGATAGAAATTTATGTTCTGGCCCTGGTTTTCCAACCCAATATCAAATATTCCCACGTGTTTGATAAATGTACTGGTTGAATATGACCTCGCATGCGCCGTCTTTAAGGTTAACGTCATGCACGTTACGTGACGTCACTAAACATTCCTGTAGTGTCATCACAATATGGCGGACGTTGGTAACCGAAGTGACTGCAGCATTAAAAAATCCGCTTTAAAAATGGAAGGTATGCAAGAAAAAGAATCCTATATGGGCGTTAGGGGTGGATAGAAAAATTAGTCCCTTGGGATCACTGTCCGGCATCACTCGGCAAGCCTCGTGATGCCGAACAGTGACCCTCTGGACGGATTTGTCCATCTACGGCTCACACCCATATAAGATTCTTATGAGGACTGTTCAAATAGAATGCAACTAAGCACATAAAATTGATTCCGTGATAGATTTCGATGAAAAAATTATTTTGTCTCCTCAAAGTACTCCCCTTTGACAGATATACAAACTTTCAGTCTTCTGATCCAATCATGGAATGCATTTTGGTAGTCTTTTCGAGGTATACTATGAAGGCACTCGAATATTGCAGAACCGAGGTGTTTGCGCTGTACAAATTTTCGACCAGAAAGGTATTTTTTCAGCGGCGGGAACAAAAAAAGTCACACGGAGTAAGGTAAGGGGAATACAGGGGTGAGGGAGTTCAACAACCTTTTTCTACTTCAGATAGTCTTGCACAATGAACGCCTTGTGCGATGACGCATTGTCGTGTAGCAATCTGACATTGGCCAAACCAGTTGCGGGTCTTCGTTCTTTGTAATATGTCTTCAATTTTCGAACAACTTTATTCTTGTAAAACTTCGCATTTACAGATTTGCCTTTAGGCACAGCAACCTGAATAGCAGGGCCCTGATTTGAAAAGAATATGGCATACATTACCTTCTTGACGTTCATGGTCCGCTTTGCAATGCATGGTCATTTGCAATACTTTGTTGCCCATATTTTGTTCTGAATCTTTTGTTTTGGCTCAAAAAAGTGAACCCATGTCTCGTCACCTGTGACGACATTAGCGAAAGACCGTGCATTGTAATTTGGAAACTTTTTAAGCAACTTCTTGGCGCACTGTATGCGTGACTTTTTCTGCTCATCTGTCAACAGATGGGGAATCCATTTAGCACAGATCTTTCTCATTTTCCAATCCCGTTTCAGAATTGTATGAGTTGCTCATAATGAGATGCCAACCATACTAGCTATTTGACTAGTGGTGTATCGCGCATCGGTAGCAACTATTTCTTTCACTCTAGCAACCATCTTGGCAGATGTTGCTCTTTTCGGCCGACGATCATGTGGTGCATCGTCTGTTGAGCCTAGCCCACCGCTGAATTATCTTACTCCAACGAAAAACTGTCGGAAAAGACATTTCATTATGCCCATAAACCGAACATATTTCATCAAAAATGTCTTTGCACCATATACCAAGAATACAACAATTCATAATATAGGGCCGTATTTCAACAGCGTACTCTGACCTTCTTCCAATCATGTTTTGTATTAGTATACAAGAGTAGACAGTGTTTATCGAACGATATACATTGCTAAAGTGCACGGATTTTAACAGGTTTGGTATCAATGTATAGGTAAAATGTTTTATGCTGTGATATTTATTTCCAGGTGATTTTCGCGTTAGTGCATGAGAAAACGTTCTACTTGCATTCATATTTGAACAGTCCTCGTATATGCTACTCGCCCTGTAAACGAGGGTCCCAGGATCGATTCCGGGCTTTTCCAGACTTTCGGATGAGTCTTAAAACTGAGGTCCTGTCTTTGTTTGACCTTAGCTGTCTGTGAGACATAAAACTCAAACACCCACTCCCTATTAACAGTGAAAGAGCATTCTTGGTGTCATAACATCGCCTTAGTCCAATCATATTGGGGAAAACCATGATTTATTTTTACATCACTTAATGACCATGTGATGTCGTGTGAGTCAAAGTATTCATTGAAGTATGAACAACATTATATCCCAGTAGTTCACTCTAGGACATTTTAGCTCACCTGACCGAAGGTCATGGTGAGCTTTTGTGACTGTGAGATGTCTGGCGTCGTCGTGCGTCATCGTCGTGCGTGCGTAAACTTTTCTTGTTAACACTCATGAGGCCACAGTTTTGATCCAATCAACATCAAACTTGCTCAGAATGATCATAATGACAATATGTCGGTTAAGTTCGATTACAGGTCATGTCGGATCAAAAAGTAGGTCACAAGGTCAAATCAAAGGAAAACCTTGTTAACACTCTAGAGGGGACAGTTTTGGTCCAATCATCCTAAAACTTGCTCAGGATGATCATCTTGATAACATCTCGATCAAGTTAGAATATGGGTCATGTCAGGTCAAAATGTAGGTCAGTAGGTCAAACCACAGAAAAAACTTGTTAGCACTCTAGAGGCCACAGTTTTGGTCCAATCATCCTCAAACTTGCTCAGAATGATGATCCTGACAATATCTAGGTCAAGTTCGAATATGGGTCAGGTCAGGTCAAAAAGTAGGTCGGTAGGTCAAATCATAGAAAAACATTGTTAGTAATATGGTATATTGAGCCTCTCCCACACATAAAAAAAAAAAAAAAAAAAAAAAACCTACCAGAGTGACCTCGGAAAAATTGTAAAAAATGAAAAGTGAAAAAATCTGTAAAAATAAAAACCGGTGAGCCCGTGGGTTTGGGTTTAGACTAATAAAAGTGGGTTTTGAGATCAAACCCACCATCCCAAACCCACTTTCAGGGAGATCAAACCCACCATCCCAAACCCACTTTTAGACTAACCTGCCCGAAAAATAAATTACAAAAAACACCTACTAGAGTGACCTCGGAAAATTATAAAAATGTAAAAAAGTGAAAATGTAAAAAAAGTGTAAAAATAAAAAAAGTGAAAAAATCTGAAAATGAAAAACACACCTCGAGAAATGCTAAAATAAAAAAAAAAAACACCTCGAGAAAATCAAAAATAAAAAAAAATGAGAAAAAAAACACATACCACGAGAAATGATAAAAATGAAAAAGATCTTAAACTCAGTAATCTGTAATTCTTGTTCATAAAAACTACCTTTGATTTCTTCGCCTTTTAAATCATTTATTTTATAAGTAACAGGATCTGTATTTAAAATTTCTTCAATTACAAATATTTCTCTAGTCCAACGAGTAGTATAACCCTTTTCAAATTTACCTTTCTTTTTTGCTATTCTAACTCTATCCCCAACTTTGAATTTAGGTTTTTTAATTTTCTCATCATTTTCTGGATATAAATTTTCATACACTGTTAATTCATTTTCTACTTTACTCGCTTCAACAGGTGTCATTTTAATAGAAGAATGTACTGTATTATTATAATTTTCAACTAATTTATCTAATATATCATAATATTTAGTAGTTTCATTTGCAGTAAAATATTTATACATATGTTGTTTCATAGTGCCTATCCATCGTTCTACTACACTAGATTTTTCTTCATTCTCAGTTGAATATAACTTTATATTATTATCTTTTAACAATTCTTTTACTTGTCGATTATAAAATTCAGATCCTTTATCTGACCAGATGAACATCGGTTTTCTTTCTTTAAATAATGTTTTAAATGCTTCACTTACTGTTACTCCTGTTGTATTTTTTAAAGGAATTAACCAACCATATTTACTAAAAACGTCTATAACAGCTAATAAATATTTATAGTGTTTATTTTGTTTTGAATATTGTTGCATATCTGCCAAATCAACCGCCCATGTTTGATCTATTGAATGAACATAAACACGTCTTTTTGTAAAAGATTTTATAACTCTATGATGTAATTCATCTGCTAATTTATTTGTTATTTTTTCTCTATCGGATATAAATCTATTTTTGTTAGAGCCACACTCAGAACATTTACCTTTTAACATTTGTCTATTATTAGTTGTTGTTACTTGTTTCACTGAATCATTTTCAGTATGCTTTTTACAACGTAAACAATAAATTTTTGGATGCTCCATTTTTAATATAATAAAAATATTTATCTTAAAAAATGACAGAAGGAAAAATCTGTACAAAATGTAATGAGTATAAATTATTAAGTGAATATCACAAAGCAAAAGACAAACCATTTGGAGTTAAATGTGCATGTAAACAATGTAATAAACCTATAAAACGAATGTATTATATGAATAATAAAGATAAGTATAAACAAGCTTATCATGAATTTCTACTTAGAAATCCTAATTATCCACACGAGTATTACTTAGAAAATAAATTATAAAAAATATACCTAATAAAAATTTATCCTTTATAAATGGGACCCAAGAAAACTCCGAAGAATTATATTACAGAAGTTATTCAAAAAAGTGGAATTAATATAAATGATTATTTCAAGAAGATCAAACCAGACGTTAAAAGATTAGTCTTATCATTTCCAAATGTAAAATTTAATTTAATAATAAAAACTATTTACTCAAAACCTTTTGCCATGGATGAAAAAATAGAAAGACATTTTAATAGTGGATTTATAAAACTTCAAGCACAAAACGAATTTAATGAAGTTTATAATTCTATTATTGAAAAGTATAAAGCATGGGAAGAAGAACATCAAGGAAAAGAATCCGGGTTAATATTTAATGAAATAGAAAACACAGAAGTAAAAGTCGTCAGAGTTAAAAGTTTGAATGGATCTTCTTATTTTGATTTAGGAATAAAATTTAATAGTCTATTAAATATTCAAAATAAGGACGATAATTGTTTTGCTTATAGTGTAATTGCTGGAATATTATATAAAGAGAAATCAGAAGAAAATACTTCATTATCAGATGTATTTAAATATATGAATAAATACCCCGCAAGAGCCACAATTTATAAACCTTTATTAGAATGGTTAAATATGGATAATATTAAATCTCCAGTAAGTATTGTTTCAATTGAAAGATTTGAAAAACAAAATGAAGATATAGCTATCAACGTATTTGGGATTGAAAATGAACTTTTTGATCCTGTAGAATATGACTTTGAAAAATCAATTCAAGAAAAAAACTTACGTGATATATATCCAATGTATAGAAGTAAATTTAAAGATAGAAAATATGTTATAGATTTATTATATGTTACTTTAGGAGAAAAGAAACATTATTGTTTAATTAAAAATTTTAATGCTTATCTTAATCATAATCATCATAAAAGATATCATTGTAGAAATTGTATTACTGCTTCATATACTACTGAAAATGCTCTGAAAAAACATACGAAAAATTGTGAAAAAAATAAACCTATGAAATATAATATGCCAAAAGAAGGAAGTAAGTGTAAATTTGAAAATCATCATTTTGAATTAAAATTACCATTTGTTGGATATGCAGACTTTGAATCAATTAATATAAAGTTAAATTTTCTAGATAATGAACTCAGGAAACAAATAAATAAACTGAGAATTATGGTAGGGTGACAATCTGGACCAAAAAAATGGGAACCCATACCCCCCCCCCCCCCCCCCCCCCCGTATAACAAGACAAGTCATATACCAAAATGTTCGTCGGGATCCGTAGTATCTGAAACTGCCGGCATAAATTGGCATAAATGATGGCGAGCTGAGAAATCCAAGATGGCGTCCAAGATGGCCGCCCTGGCTGTAAATTCCAGTTTTTCGTAAAATATGAATACAAATTCCACAAATCATCTTACAAACTTATTTTAATTTATTTTTCTGGTGTAGAAAGAAGATTTGTGCTAGAATATAGATCAATTTTTTAGGTTTGACATGAAAACCGGTGAAAAAAATGATATTTTATTGTTTTTATGTCTAGTTTCATAGGTGGTACATGAAAGCAATTCTGATGTTTAAAAAATTAAACAGTTTTTTCATATCTATTGTTTTATTTTAACTAAGACACTATTCTAAAATACATTTAACACTATTCTAAAATACATTTATGGTTGGTTATGACTTTTTTACCATCAATTTAGCCCCAGGATTACCCCACCCACTCAGTTTACCAGTAAAATGCATTCACATAAATGCTCACACACAAGGGATTTGTAGGCGTGTGCTTCATTTTAGACAATTAAGTAGTAGTGGGCATTCACAATAATGCTTAGTTCTGTTTTTATATCGCCACGAAAACATGCCCATATGTTTTTGACCCCCTTGAAACTCACTTTTATATAGAAAAACTAGGGTTTTCAGAGGTGAGCATTATTTTTCTAATTTACGCTTAAGGACATAGCTTGTGGGTGTTTGACAGCATCACCACGTTGAGAGGGTTCTAAGGAGTCCCCGCAATCTATGTTTTGAACAGAAATATCATTCATTTTTATCTGGATTTTTTTGTGTGTGGGGGGGGGGATGAGGGGGTGGTAGTAAACTCTTCCAATGGATTTGAATTATGTGTGTTTTCGTAATGTTGTGTATTTAGCCATTTGAAACACCACCTCTTTATAATACTGTTTTCTGAATCCATGCATAAACCTCTTAGTTAAACAGTTATATATCCAAACAAAAAGGTAGAATATTGTAAAATAACTTCCTTTACATGTTTTTGTCATTTTTGCAATGCAATTAGTTAGGGGTTTTGGCTTTGAACAGTGTTTAGAAAAAATGTGTTATAAAACGATTGTGCTGTACTAATAGGCCATATGAGACTACAAGTACATGTTTTAAAACTGTCCTAGTCCTCGGTATGAACACGAGCTAGTATTGTAAACAAGTTCTTACAAATGTTAGTTTTTGTTTGTTTGTTTGTTTGAATTGGGGTTTAATGTCCGTGTCAACACTATTATGGTCATTTTAGAGACGTTGCTTCCAGTTTTGTGGGACTTTTACCCGACATTGAGATGAAACGACATCTCAAGCCCAACCAGAAGGCTTATATGCATTGGATCTGACACACACCGCTTTGCCTGGGCACGCTTTGTCCTTCTTAAAAGCAGTTTACCAGTACTCGTGTGTGGTCAGATTCAGCTCTTCGTGGAAACACCATGTAGCCCAATCTATTTCTCCATGCCCCGATGGGCGGGGGCGACTTAGTTTGCTTGTTTGTATTGGGGTTTAACTGCCCAGTCAACACTATTTAGGTCATTTTTGAGCTTGTCAGTTTACTTATCCACACTTTTCCTGGGCAGGCTTATACGTACGTGATTAACCAGTACAGTGCACATTCTTTCGCCATAAACTGACAACTGCCCTTCTTGAATCAGCGGAAGCGAGATAATGACCGTAGAAAAGATTTCATGATCAATCTCCACGAAAGAATGTTGCCGACCCCGGCAGGTATCAAACCCGCTTCCTACTGATCACCATTTAGGCACTTACAAATGTCAGACATATTCAAACATGCTTTACTACTTGCAAGCTTGAGTACATGGTTGTACTTTCTATGAGCAAATGCAGTCATCACTACACTGATCATGCTATTTATAGAGGGAGGCTGCTTGTGTCTGCGTTAAATAACCCAGTTTCAGGATCAACCATATGCCCTAGGTCTATAGGGCTAGGCAAATTAATCTATATTTTATAGCTCCCCATCAAATCAGTAGCTGATATGTACACCTGTACAAATGGAGCAAAAAACTATTAGTTGGTGGTATATGACTAGGTCTAACTCTGGATTTTTGGAGCACCATTGTTGTCTAATGTGTTTGTCTGAACAGCAAACCTACAGAAAAATTGCTGCTGCCTTAACTGGCCCTGAGACATTTGACTCAATACCAAGATCTGAAATCTCTTGAAGCTTGAAGTCTGATTCAGGCATTCTCCTTACCTATACTATGTAAAGAAGAGCAGGTATCACATCCTGTAAGATAATACAGACAGCATAATTGTCCTTTCATCTGGCTGTAGCTTCCTGAAAACAGTGTGAACTGAAATACCTGGTGCAGTCAGCATGAATACACTTCCTGCCTGTCCTGAAGAATATGTTATCAACAATAAGCTGGCTAAAGTGAAGCAGAAGTAGAACGAAAACATGGGTATATGGGCTGACCAGAACAGCTGTGTTAACTCCCAGGGAACCTGCAAACTGAAGGTGCAAAATCATTCTACTATCGGCTTCTTCATAGTTGTAATCGAGTTAATGCTGAGCAGCAACAACCTCACTGGATACTTTCAGAGATTTGTTCTCAAAATAGAAGTAAAGCAATGATCAAGAATCGATACAATTAATTTACACCTCCCATCAATGACTCTAAAGGGAAAGAAACACAAACATGAAGTAACTAGAACTTAATGGAAACAACAACAGAGGAAAGCCAAAAGGACAGTTACTGTCCAACAAAATGGCAAACTGGCTATCCAGTTATATTATAGGAATCACCAACAATGAAGTTATGAACAAGCCCTTATAAGATGGTTGTTATCAAGACTCATTACTGCTAAGTATGTCATGCATAGTTGCAAGCTCTAACAAACACCATACCAATACACAGGCTTATAATAAGTCTATTATTTATTTCACAATGACAGTTTAAAATTTATTGGACCGTTTTTCATGACATTTGGACAATTTTGTTTGTTTGTTGTTCTATTTGAAGTTTAACGTCCCCATCAACACTATGTAGGTCATTTTGGAGACTTTGCTTCCAATTTTGTGGGACTTTTACCCGACATTGAGATGAAATGACATCTCAAGCCCTGTCCCCCACTGAAACCAATACAGCTTATAAGTATGGATGGTCCGACTTGCACCGCTTTGCCTGGACAGGCTTAGATCCTCTAAGGGGTTTACTAATACTCATGTGCGGTCGGTTTCAGCTGTGCGTGGAAGCATCATGCAGCCCATCTATTTCTTCAAGCCCTGATGGGCGGGGGGCCGAAGACATTTGGACAATATAGCTACTGGAGATGAAGTTCCTCAAGAGATAGAGAAGTTTGATAAATTGCCATAAAATCGGTCAAAAGCCATTTGAGTCATTCGTGCAGGAAAGGCTCATACCCATAGCTTGTTAGGCCATCCAAAGAACAATCTTATGAGCCTTTGCCTGGGTCAAAACTCCAGACTGTGTGTGTGTGTGTGTGTGTGTGTGTGTGTGTGTGTGTGTGTGTGTGTGTGTGAATTCGGGTTTAACGTCGCTTTCAACAATTTTTCAGTCATATCACAACGGTGTCTGGTTGCGACAGGGAACTCAATGCTCACTTTTATTGTGCTGCCTCACTGAAGTATCATTTCCCAGACACATTACATGATACCCCACCCAGTCACATTATCCTGACACTGGGTCGACCAGTCCTAGCTCTACCCCGTAAATCTGAGTGCCAAGCGAGGAGCAGCTAGTACCATTTTTAACGTCTTTGGTATGTCGCGGCCCGGGATCAAACCCGTGACCTCTCGTTCCCCGGAGCGGACACTCTACCAACTGAGCTATCAGGACCGGCACCAGACTATGAGTGATATCAGGTCAATGGCACAGGTGTCTGGGGAAACCAGTTTGAGGAACTGACTGCCACCGGTGAAGAGATATATGCTTTCTATACATCAGTTCATTCATTCAAGGTCTTGTCTTTCAAAAATGCTCATGATCACGCGAGATTGTTTACAGATGAAGAATGTATGATGTCTACCAAAAAGTCAGATTTCCTTGAAAATCTAGAAAGACTTGCTGGTTGTATAGTATTTGACGGGATGTCTGTACTTTAAATGTTGCAGCATTCATCATGTCTCAAACTAACATATCAACAGATGGCTGCTATGTTTTGGTCTTACAGTCTTCTTACCATTATTTGGGTAGCCACCATTCACATCGGTTTTGAGAGGAATGAGGCAAACAGTCTCAAATCACAGACCCAACAAAAGTGTGGAAAGAATGTTTCGTCACACGCGCCTGTGTCTACGAGGAAAAATATAGTAACTGGTGATTGATAGATACTTTCAAGCAGTAAAAGCAAGAACTTTACACTAGATACCTTAACGAAAATTGCCATGAGCTTCTTAAGAAGAATGCTACTGTTGTTGGTGCAGGTTGACTTGAGAACAAGGCTCTGAAGTTTCTGCTGATGTTGTTCCTGTTCAGCATGAACTTTATTCCAACCGTGAAGAAGCTGATAGTAGAATGATTTGCAACTAGCCGTTGCAGGTTCTCTTGTTGTCAGTTCTGATACCGATTTTTTCTTTCTACTTGTGCATAACTTTAACCTGCTTTATGCTGGTGACAGGCATCAAAGGTATTCATGCTGACTGCACCAGGTATATTCCAGTTCACACTGTTTTCAGGAAGCTAGAGCCAGATGAAAGGGCAATGATGCTGTCTGTATTGTCTTATGGGTTGTGATACCTGCTCTTCTTTACATAGTACAGGCAAGAAAAAGGCAATTCATGTTCTGCCTAAACCAGACTTCCAGCTTCATGAGATTTCAGATCTTGGGACTGAGTCAAATGTCTCAGGGCTAGTTAAAGCAGCAGAAATTTCTTTTTAGTGCACAGGTGTGCATATCAGCTACCGATTTGATGGGGAGCTATAAAATCTAAGATTAACTTGCCTAGTCCAGTACACCTAGGGTAAACAGAGTAAACTGCTTAGAGATTCTAACCATGCCCAGGAAAAGTGGTGCGAGTTGGACCATCCTTGCTTATAAAACCTTTTGGTTTAAATGTGTGGCGGGGCTTGAGATGTCATTTCATCTCAATGTCGGGGAAAGTCCCACAAAAAAATTGGAAGCAATGTCTCCAAAATACAAAAATGACTGATACAGTGTTGACGGGGACGTTGTACCTCAAACCAAACAAAATATAACCTAATTGTATAGCATATCCTCTTTATAACATATTTTATAACATAGTTTTGGATATAACACTTTATAACCCCCAAAACCTAGCCAGCTACACAGCAAAAATGACAATAAAAGTCATTTTAGATCAATTTGATAAACACTATTTTGCTGTTTGTTTGGATGTAGCACTGCTTAATTAAGACGGTTAATGCTCATATCCCGAAAACAGTGTTATAAAGAGGTGGTGTTTCCTAATGGCTGATCATATAATATAGTATGAAAACATAACTAAGCATTAGTTTCAATGCCCTCTTCTACTTGTTGTGTAAAATGAAATCCGCGCCTGCAAATCCCTTGAGTGTGAGTATTATGTGAATGAATTGTACTGGTAAACTGAGTGGGTGGGGTAATCCTGGGGCTAAATTTATGGTAAAAAAGTCATAACAAACCATGAAAGTACTTGGGAATAGTGTTAAATGTATTTTAGAATAGTGTCTTAGTTAAAATAAAACAATCGATAAATAAAAATTGTTTAACATTTTGAAACATCAGCATTGCCATTATGTAACACCTATGAAACTAGACACAAAAACGATGAAATGTCTTTTATTTCACCGGTTTTCAAGTCAAACCTAAAATGCTGATCAATATTCTAGCACAAGTAGTCTTTCTATACCAGAAAAATAAATTAAAATAAGTTTGTAAGATGATTTGTGGCAATATTTTGTGAATGAATTATACTGGTAAACTGAGTGGGTGGGGTAATCCTGGGGCTAAATTGATGGTAAAAAAGTCAAAATCAACCATAAATGTACTTCAGAATAGTGTTAAATGTATTTTAGAATAGTGTCTTAGTTAAAAAAAAACAATAGATATGAAAAAACTGTTTAAATTTTGAAACATCAGAATTGCTTTCATGTACCACCTATGAAACTAGACACAAAAACAATAAAATATCATTTTTTTTTCATCGGTTTTCAAGTCAAACCTCAAAATTGATCTATATTCTAGCACAAATCTTCTTTCTACACCAGAAAAATAAATTAAAATAAGTTTGTAAGATGATTTGTGGTATTTATATTCATAGTTTAAGAAAAACTGGAATTTACAGCTATGGCGGCCATCTTGGACGCCATCTTGGATTTCTCAGCTCGCCATCATTTATGCCAATTTATGCCGGCAGTTTCAGATACTACGGATGCTGACGAACATTTTGGTATATGACATGTTTTGTTATACGGGGGGGTATGGGTTACTACCAGAAATAGTGGACTTTTTGGCCCATTGTCACCCTACCATTAAAAGTAAATCACACAATGTTAATTCTAAAGTAAGGAATATGATTATAAATAAGATAATGAAAGAACAAGAGATATCTAAAAAAAATCTAAAAGAATTTATCATAATTATATTCATAATAGAATAGTCGATCAACAAACTAAAAGATATTTGGATAAAATTAAAGAAAAATACATTGAAAAGTATTTCAATAATTTAATAGATAAAATATTTGATAAATGGATTGAGGATGGAAGACCTATAGAAGTAAGTGATTATGAAATAAAAAAGTATTGTGAAGTAAATGAAGTAAAAATTAAGAAACTAAGTGAGAGATTAAAACAAAAGATAAAAAGAGAAAGTATTAAATTAACCTTTAAAGATAATACAATCAATTTACAAGAACAAAAGATAGTTTCGTTTAATTTACAATTAGTTTCTCAATATCCTGAAATCATACCAAATAAAAATATAAATTATACACCAAGTGAAACTGCAGAAAAAGTTTTATTGAAACATGTTTGTTTTATAATGATAAAATTAAATGGGCTTATCACAATGGCAAAAAAGAATTTTAAAGGAGAAAAAGAAGAACTTTCGGACAACTGTTATTTATGTAATAAGTATTTAGAAAAAGAAGAAAAGATAATTGAACATAATCATCTATCTGGGAAATTCAGAGGAATTTCTTGCTCCAGTTGTAATAGATTAGAATCAAGGGATGGAGAACAATTCCCAATCTTTTTTCATAATGGAAGTGGATATGATTTTCATTTTATAACAGAAGAATTATTAAAACATGAAACAGAATACAAAAAAGTAAAAGTATTACCAAAGGATAGTGAAAATTATATATCAATAACTTATGGTGATCAATATTTTAAGTTAGTTTTTAAAGACAGTTTTAGATTCCTATTAAGTAGTATAGATAATTTATCAAAAACATTAAAAGATGAACAATATAAAATACTTAAAAGAGAATTATCGAATGAATGTTTATTTGAGGATTTAAAATATCATGAAAATGGTGAAAGAAGTTTTAAAGGTGTATTCCCTTATGATTTTTTTGATTCTTTTGAAAAATTAAAACTAGAAGAATTCCCAGATAAGGAAGAATTTTATTCTGTACTATATCAAAAAGATATTTCGGATAAAGAGTATGAACATGGAAAAAAAATATTCAATAAATACTGTAAAACATTTGAAGATTATTTAATGCTTTATCAGAAACTTGATGTTTTAATACTTACTGATGTATTTGAAAATTTTAGAAATATATGTTTAAAACATTATGAAATAGATCCAGCTTATTGTTATTCTGCGCCTGGATTATCATGGAATGCAGGATTAAAATATACCGGAATAGAATTAGATTTAATTTATGAAAAGGATATGTTAGATATGTGGAGAGAAGGAATAAGAGGTGGATTTTCTGGAGTATTAGGTTCAAGATATGTCGAGGTAAATAATAAATATACAAATGAAAATAAAGAAATAAAAAATCCGAATTATCTATGGTATACCGATGCTAATAACTTATATGGCGTTGGGATGTCAGAAAAACTTCCATATAAAAATTTTAAATGGGAAGAAGTAAAAAGCCAAAATATAAATTATTACTTAGATAAATGTAACGAAGATGTTGGAATGGTTTTTAAAGTGGATTTAGAATATGATGATATAACGAAAATCAAATTAAGAAAATTTCCTCCTATGCCTATAAAAAGGAAAATAGATGAAGAAGAAATATCAGATTATTCAAGAGATTTCTTAAAACAGCATAATGATCGATTGGGTAAAGTTGAAAAATTAATATTAGACCTTCATGACAAAAAAGAATATATAGTGCATTATGATATTCTTAAATATTATATTTCTCTTGGAATAAAAGTAACTAGAATTCATAGTATAATATCTTTTAATCATAAAGCTTGGTTAAAATCTTATATTGATTTTAATACAGAGATGAGAACAAAAGCAGAAAATGATTTTGAAAAAGATTTTTGGAAATTAATGAACAACTCATTTTACAGAAAAACAATGGAAGATATTTCTAATAGATGTAGAGTAGAATTAGTAAATGCTCCTGAAAAACTAAAAAGATTAGCTTCATTAGATAATTTTAAAGATATTATAGATTTTAATAATGATTTTAAAGCTGTATTATTTAATTATAAATCAATGTATTTTAATAAACCAATCTATTTAGGAATGTGTGTTTTAGATTATTCAAAATTAGTAATGTATAAGTTTTACTATAAAATTATTGAGAAATATTTTCCTAATAATGAACTTTTATATAGCGACACCGATGCATTTGTATTAAATATATTCACAGAGGATCTTTATTCTGATTTAGACAAAATAAAAGATCATTTAGATACTTCTAATTACCCAAAAGATCATTCTCTGTATTCAAATGATAACAAGAAAGTAATTGGAAAATTTAAAGATGAATTAGGAGGAAATATAATGACAAAGTTTATAGGTATAAAAAGTAAAATGTATGGATATGAATATTTGGAAGATTCTGTTATTAAATTTAAATGTCTTGCGAAAGGAGTTAATAAAACAACTAAAAAAGAAATAAATACAGAATCATATGAGGTATGTTTAAAAAATAAAAAAGTAATTCATAAAACAATGTTTAATTTAGTGCACAAAAAACATAAAATATACTTGAATGAAATGATTAAAATAGGATTATCCCCTTTTGATGATAAAAGATATATATGTGATAATGGAATAGATACACAACCTTATGGTATTGAATCTTTATATTTTATTTAATTTCCATACAACAAATCCAGTTAATGCCATACCACCAACAACAAATGCAATCTCCCTATTTTTCTGGTCTTCTGATGGGACATAAAAATCACTTAATGTGGGCCTCGGAGGTAAAGTTGATAATTGTTTTCCAGTAGCATAGTAATATAGTTTCATTGCTTGGTCAACATCTTCGTATGTTTGTTCTGCATGATGTTCTTTTTGTAATTGTTTATTTAGAAAATCTAATCTTTGTGTTCTTTCTCTACTCCATTTTACTTGTGCTGCTTCTAATTGTTCCATTGCCTTATCATGTCTTTCTCTCTCTTTATCTGCATCTTTTCCAATATGTGAAAACAAATAATTACTACCCGAAAAAGCAAAGGCATTTACTACTGCTCCACCAAGCATCATCACCATTGCACTCGCCATTTTTTATTTCATAATATCAGCAGGAATAATATTGTGTTTAATTAACATATCTCTGGTAGCCATTGCAAGTAATATATCAATAGATAACATACCAATATCCGCCATATTAAAATCTACTTTTGGTGGTTGTCTTCTCAATAGTTTTCTTCCTAATTCTGCATATCCAACCGTTAATAGTGTTTCCACTCCGGCATGATATAACATGTTTACTATTTGTTTTCCATCAATTTGTGTTGCCATTTTTATAAGAATATTTTTGATTACTACAACTCAAATATATCTATTTCTTTCTTTTCCTTTCTCTTTGGAACAGGTTCTGGTGTAGTAACTTTTTTATTAGATTTAGCAATATATATATATAATCCCAATCCAACAACCCCTACTACAAGACATAAAGGTATATATTTTTTGTATTGAACTTCTTGAACTTCATCCCTAACTATATTTGAAACTTCATCATCATCTTTTGTTATAGATTTTAATTGTATGTTCTCTTTTTTCATTGCTTCCGTTTCTTTTCTTTTTAATTCAGCTTTCATTTTTTTTGCTTCCGCACCTTTTTTACCAGCAGCTACTCGTTTTGGGTTTTTCGTTTTTTTCATTTATTTCACTCATCTTTTTTTAAGTCAATATTTTCACTTTTTTTATCAGTGAAATCAATATGTCTCGCTGTTGTTAACATTGCAGTAAAAGGAGCAAGATACATTCCATATCTATAATACAACTCACAACAAGTACTTGTTAAAGCATGATTGATAAAAGGGTCTTCCTCTAAGTCTTGTATCAACCTAGGTGGGTTAGTAACATTGAGATACTTTGTCACACCCATAACATACAAATTTATAAAAGAATTCCCTAACGTCTTAGTCATACTTGCACCAAGTCTGGCTTCGTATCTAGAGTATAGCTTGTTTATTTTTTCTGGTGTCATTGTATCAATGTCTGACATTTGTAAGTCTTTACCAAGATATTGTTTACTTCCTCCACCAGCAACAAGGGCTGATAATCTTTCACGTTTTTTGTCTTCATGGTCATCTTTTTGTTCTGGTAACTCAACATCTTTCAATAATTCTTCGGCGTTCATTTTATATAGTTTATTTTTAATTTTAAAATAATTAAATATTATATATCCAACTATTGATAAGACTGCAGTGTTTGTTATAATTGTTAGTGTTTCAAGAAGCATCTTTTTTATTGCTTATTTTTTAAGCATTACTAAAGCATTACTTAAGCATTACTAAAGCATTACTTAAGCATTACTTAAGCATTACTTAATCAACCACCCAATAATCAGTAGGTTGGTCGGTTTTCAAAATTAATTTACGATGTTTCTTTTTTTTTAGTTCTTCCTTTATTCTTTGTCGGTCTTCCAGTGTAGGAATAACATCATTCTCTCTCAAACAATTTTCAAAACTATCTCTATCTTTCATATAGAAAATACATAACCATTTTGTTTGTTCTCTTAAATCTTTTAAAACTGAATTGTATCTCTGCGATATAACCCATATCGATTGTTCTGCGTGTCTACCAGAAAATGCTAGTTCGGATAACATGTCTTTTTTCTTTGTTAGTTCTTTTGTGGCACTGCAGTCATCGATGATATACAGGGTTGGTTTACCTGCATATTTTTTTAAAAATGACCGTAATAGTTCTTGAAGCTTTTCTGTTCCATCTGGCATTACAGGGTTTACGATTATAATATTTTTTGTTTTTGGTTTTCTAACATCACCAATCCAATCACGATTTTTGTATGCCTTGTTCCATTGAATGGTTGGGCAAAGTATAACAATATAACTAAATATACCTTTATATTCATCTTCAAGTAAGTCTAAAACAAATTCAGTCTTTCCACAACCAGTTTGGCCACAAATAATTGCACTGTGTGGATATTTAGGTAGTTCCATTTTAATTGATTAATAATTGGCTTCTCTAAATCCACCATCTTCAAAATTAATTTGTGCATCCTGTATTACAAATAGATAAACATTTATTGCTGCATCTGCTCCTGCTTCTTTCGTTATTTGTATTGTGATGCCTTCTGATGCATTTTCAATTCTTCTTCCTGAACCGTGAAGTGTATTATCATCCGTTGAACGTAAATCTAACCATAATGCATAATTGGTCGTTAGATATTTCTCTAACGTTGTATCAGTAAAATATAAATCTTTAATGACCATACTTGTTTCTTTGTTTCTTTTTGAATTTAGGGCAAAGAATTTATTTATTTCGTCCCACTGTTGGTACGATTTCATTCCTTGACTATATAGTTGATTTGGAATCCCTTCTATTGTCATTTCTACTTTTGTTATTTCTGGATTGTAATAGTGTTCTGTACTTGTCCTTTCAGGATCTTCAAATAACAATAGAATCCCTTTCATACTTCTAGCTGGGACATTTAAATTAATATTCCATAGTGTATCAGATTTATTTTTTGGTATTTTTCTGTGTCTTAGTATTCGGTCATACAAAATAACCATTTTACCATCAACTTGCTGTCTTATTTCTCTTGCTAAGTAAGTATCAGAAACAGTATCAAATTCCAAACAAATATTTTTGATTATATAAGATGAAGCTGCATCGGTTGAATGAATTACTTTATTATAATCATTGAATGTAAGTTCATATTCAAGTCTATCGCCGAGTCCTGCTTGATAAAAAGGCATATGGGTTTCCAATAATTCAAAATCAAGTGGAATACAAAACCTGTTTCCATATGCTTTTGCAATGGCTTGATCTTCTTTATCCACTGTCGCGTTTTCTGCCCCAACTCTATGTTTCAACATGTTTGGTTTGCCAATGCCTTGGTATGCCATATTTATACGTTCTGTAGGAGTCTTCCAGAGATCAGTATAACAATGATAGATGTCACTATCATCAATTGACATAACTTCATTTCCAGAGATACGAATTGTTGTTTTCTTTATTATTGATCTTCCTATATTTGGAAATATAGTGGCATTTACATCTCTAGAATCTAACTCAATTTCAAATGCTAATCTGACTGTTCCGGGAACAATAACATCATTTCCGGAGAGATTGGGGAATCTAACTAACAATTGTTGATTTTGATCAATAGTTGACGGATTATTGGTTATCACTACACTTTGACGGATTCCTCTTACCCCACGTGGTTCTCTTATTTTTCTGAAAGGGTTTAATTTATTTCCATAGGTCGCCATTTTTTTAAGGAAAAATTTAATAATTAAAAATGGCGGAAGGATTTGATTTTGATTACGATAATAGAGTTGATAAAAATAAAGATGAAGATGATATTTATGACAAATTACCTATGGCTCCAGATGATGTTGATCAGAGGATTATTCTAAATCAGAGTGATCAGCTTTCTGACTTAAGAGGGCGACTACGAGAATCCGTACTTGAAGGACAGAAGCAGAGACTTGTGAAGACATTTTATGATGAAATAGAAAAGCGATACAAAATGGTACCAGACAAAAAGGATTATGATCAGTTTAAGTTGACAGAGGATGGTAAAATTTTATATTGGGTTGTCGGTGACAAAGAAATCAGAATTACTGCAAAGCAAGGTCCAGCAACATTTCTTTCTTTGGGTTCTTTAGCAAATGAATACAACCGTGTAGTAGGTAAAGGTGGAACACAGGCAATCAGACAGTATTTAAATTTACCAGATTATCAAAGTAAGACAAAGATATCTCAGAAGACAAGAAAAGTTCTAGAAAGCACGCGAAATGACTTACAGAATGTTGAAGAACATATACCACTTAAAGATTTATCAAGTACCACTGAACTAAACGATACAATAATTGGTGTAGACACAGCTGTAAAATCATTAGAAACATCATTTACTGACTTGTATTTAGAGCTGCCTGAAGTCAAAAATGCACCCACACAAGCAGAAGGTAAAACATTCAGAGAACTGGAAGCTCTAGATGAGAAACTACAAACTTTCCGTGGTGAACTCACAAATAACTTAGCAAAGCTGACAGACATTGATAAAGATATAGCAAAAGAAAAAAGAAAACTGCAAGAAGCTGAAGAAGTTGAAGATGTAGAGAGGATAAGTAAGGAATTAAAAAAATTGGAAGATGATAGAACTTTAAGACTTGAGGCTGCTAGTGAAAACAAAGAAGCATTACGTAGTCAGATAAACAGGATTAAAGAAACTATAAACAGAGTATTAAAAGAAGACACAACATTAGGCGAGAGAATTAAAACATTATTCAGAGAACAAGGAATTACAATTGTTAGTATTTTAACTGCTTTTGGAATGATTATTGGCGTTATTGTTGAGGCAATTATTCCTACTACTGGTGGTGGGTCTATAACCCCTAAACCACCTTCATCACAGGGCGGAGTAAAAGAATGGGTAAAAAAACTTGGTAAACTATTAGCTGATCTAGCGGGAAAAGCAGCAGCAGCGCTACCGGGTATTATTGGTTCCATTGTGTCTTGGCTGTTGTCTACTACTGGAAAAGTGGTTAACTGGTTTGGCGAACATCTCTGGGCATTGCTTCTCCTTGTTGTGGGGTTATTGTATACAGCTGCAAGAGAGTATATTAGTAAATCTCATAGATAGTGAGTGCAACAATACCTATTACTATACTTCCTACTATTAATGCTGTTTTGTTGTCTTCGTGTTGTGTTGCTTGTTTCTTTTCAACAGGTTCTGGTATAGATTTCTTTGTTTGTTTCTTTTCAACAGGTTCTGGTAGAGATTTCTTTGTTGGTGTGCCTTGTATAGTTGCAGGTTGTGTAGTAGGTGCAACAGGTTTAACATTTACATCATTATTGAAACCAAGCGAGCACTCCGATGTTGCAATTACAATTTTATTATTATATCCAGCGATAGTGCCAATTTGTAATATCATATCACTGGGAGACATATAGAGACCAAGTCCATATGTGTAATCAACTTTACTTCTTGCGTATTTCAATACATTTTGATATTTTGATATTTGAGTAGGCAAATCGATTGGACTGTTAATTGCATCTTGAACATTTGCTAAGAATTGTTTTTGAGCATCAAATCCTGTGCCTATTTTTAGTATTTCTACACGTGTTTGGGATTGTGCTCCTAATAGTGCCCATACAAGCGTTCTAATGCTTTCGTTAATTCGTTCAACACCTGGTTTTGTGAAACCTTTTGATTTGTCTAATATAAACAGTGTCCATGCCTCACTTATATCTACTGTATGTTCTATTTTATCATTTGGATTAAAGAATGGCCCATCACTTTGATGATCTTGTCTGTATTTTCCATCTGGTTTAAAATATTGTGTGTAACTCCCGAGACCACTACATTTAGAACTACTTTCCAGTTTTTGCCTCCAATCCGTGCTAGGTGAAACATCGAATTCATTGCATAACTTTTGGTATGTTGCTTTGTCGTATGGGTTTTTGTAATAACAGAATGATGCATCTGTCGGTAAAGGTGTTTTAAGTTCTTTCAAAATACGAGCAATACAATAATAAACATGAAATGTATATACTGTTTTAGTTAATCCTGAAGTGTTTTGTAAATGGTCTTGATAACTTAATCCACATCCTGCAGTGGCACACCAGACGGCAAAATTTAATTGACATTGCCACCAGTCAAATGATGAATGAAGCCATGTATTCCACGGTTCATTGGTGTGTAATGTTGGATTTTGATATTTTTGAAATAAGTTGAGAAACGTTACTGGAAAATGATCATCTTTGTTAACATAAATTGTTTGTTTTACAAGTTCAATATTCTTTTTGGTATATTTAGTATTGTGGTTATATGATGCATTGGGATTGTACTTGAATTCTTTTGGTATCATTTTTTATGTGTAAAAAATGTATCATACAATTTCCGATATTAATAAAACAATATATTTACAACAATATGTAGATAATAAATGCGGAAATAAGAGAATTGGATTGAAGAGTTTTACTTATACCATAGGTTGGTATAATTTAATTGATGAATCTATCCAAAAAGGAACAGATAAAGCAATACGTTTAGCTTCAGGATTTTACAGTTTCCAACAAATAGCAGATATATTTCAAAGTAATAATATTGTATTATCTGTAAATGAAACAAATGGCATAGTGTTTTTGACATCGACCGTTGATTTAAAAATAAGCAAAGGATTAAAAGAGATGTTGGGCCTCGGAAATAAAAGACGATTTAACGCAAATCAAACATATGAGGGAGAAATACCGTTAAATTTTGCACCTTATAAACAACTATATGTTCATCTTGAGCAGATAAACAGTGCTTACAATTTCTTAGATGGTGCTCCTAGTAATATTCTTGGTGTTGTTTCTGTTGAGAATAAATCGTTTGGTGATATTGTTCATATACGTTTTAGTAATCCGGAATATAAACAATTAACACATGGTGATATTTCAGAATTAAGTATAAGCGTTTGTGATGAGAATGGAGAAAATATAAACAACAATGGATTGCCAATTAATTGTGTGTTAGAAATTATATAATTATTGTATAAAAATGAGTATATTTGGTGTTAAAAAGTTTACAACAGATAAGAATAATTTGACTTTACGTGTTAATGATTTGCATAGAAGATTTACAGATTTAAATAGTAGATTACAAAACGCTTATACAAATGAAGACATTACAATAAGTGCTGAATCAAAAGGCCCTTTAATTAGAGGTGAGGTGTTTTCATTTGGAAATGCAGGTAGAGAGCCAAAAGTTGGTTATGTTATGATGAGACGTGGTCATATTACAGGTATTAGCCTGTCGAGTGAAAGGTCAAGTGGTGAAGTGCGAGCTGGTGTGTTGGTGGATGGGGTGGTTATGAGGGGGTGTGAGATTACTCTGCGTACAACAATACCAAGAAAACATGATAATTTTGATAAACCATTTTTTGTTGAAGCTGGAAGTGTTATTAATTTTATAAGTCTGGGGGCTAATCAAACTGTAGTTAATAGTGTTGCCTCGTTATTAATTGAATTCAAAAAATATATATAAAAATGAAGCAACCCACAGCCCCGAATTTATATCCTGACTTGTCTAGTGAAGACGGACAAAATTATAGATTACAGAAGATATCAGAAATAGAAAAACAATTAATAAAAGAGAGAGATACTCGCAAAGCTTTATATAAAAAGTATAAACGGGGAATTAATATTACTGATAGTATTGATACTGGCCTAATATCAACGGCTGTTATTATGGCTGGTGTTGGTTTAACTGTTCCAATTATGTTGCCATTGGAAATTGCTGCTGTTGTGTGTGGATCTCTGGGTGTTTGTGTTAAGTTAGTGAGACGTAAATTACATGCAAAAACACAAAAACATTATGAGATTAAAACTATTGCTGATAGTAAATTGAATAGTATAAAAGATTTGATTTCTAAGGCTTTGACAGATGGGCAGATATCTGAAAATGAATTTAAGTTGATTTTAGATGAATTAGATAAATATAATAAACTGAAAGATTGCATACATTCAAAACAAACAGGATTAAGTGAAACGGAAAGAAAAAAACTTATTGAGGAAGGCAAGGCCCAGGCTTTAGCCGAGGTAAAAAAAAAAAATAGGAAATGCTTGATTTTATTTAATAAAGTTATAATAATTAATGACCCACCACCTATTTATAGGAGCGTAAACTAAATATGCAGATTTCTTCATTTTATTTCCATTCTAATTCTTTGCCTGTTAAAAGCTACGCGTTCACTGTCCTTTCAATGCTTTGATTAACTTTCAGACCTTTCTGTACTTTGATTACGACTTTCAGACCTTTCTGTACTTTGATTACGACTTACAGACCTTTGGTACCCGAAAAATGAAAGAATAAAAAGGCAAATATGTACACCACACATTTTTTACCTGCAGACCCAGATCAGACTCCTTAAATGTTTGTAATATGTACACATTCCTTACTAAATACGACTTGAGCAAACAAACACAATAAATATTTTTCATTTCAATTTTGTCAATACGCTTAAACCGCAAACGTCAACACCTCCTTAGTAGCAGTAAATACATGCTTAACGACAGAAAAATAAACAGTCAACACCTCCTTAGTAGCAGTAAATACCTGCTTGACAACGAAAAAATCGAATTCACCATTTAGCATACTATATTGTCAAATAAGGCGAAAACCTAAATAAGGTAAGCTGCGGTTAACCGCAAAGATCAGTGACGTCAGATCATGAACGGGGGACACAGTTATTTCAACTATGTCTTTCGATCAGTGTGGAAGCAAATTTATTAAGTTAACTAATGAAAAAGAAGAGATAGAAGAAAAAATAACTAAGTGTGAGAGAAAAATTGTTCAATTTAATAACGACATTGAAGAAAGGAAAACAACTTTGGATTTATTAGAGTCCAGAATAAAAAGTGCAAAAGATGATTTTGGAGATAAAGCAAAAAGAAAATTATGGTTTAGATTAAGCAAACAAAAAATAAGCGAAAAATGTAAAATAAAAACACTTCTCAAAAAACTATCGATTGAAAATGAAGAGAAAACAGCCTTAGAAATAAAAAGAGCTGACATAATAAGAAGATGGAACATTGTGCAACAAGAAGTATTGTCATTTGAAAACGGGGATGGTCAGGATAATCCAATAATCATAAAACAAGAAAGACAATAAGTAAGTTTTATTTTTTCATTTTTTCGAGGGGCCCCTATAGTGGGTGTTTTTTTTTTCATTTTCAGATTTTTTCACTTTTTTTATTTTTACACTTTTTTTACATTTTTACTTTTTTACATTTTTATAATTTTCCGAGGTCACTCTAGTAGGTGTTTTTTGTAATTTATTTTTCGGGCAGGTTAGTCTAAAAGTGGGTTTGGGATGGTGGGTTTGATCTCCCTGAAAGTGGGTTTGGGATGGTGGGTTTGATCTCAAAACCCACTTTTATTAGTCTAAACCCAAACCCACGGGCTCACCGGTTTTTATTTTTACAGATTTTTTCATTTTTCATTTTTTACAATTTTTCCGAGGTCACTCTGGTAGGTGTTTTTTTTTTTTTTTTTATGTGTGGGAGAGGCTCAATATACCATATTACTCTTGTTAACTCTCTAGAGGCCACAGTTTTAGACCAATCATCCTCAAACATGCTCTAAATGTTCATCCTGGCAATATCTCGGTGAAGTTTGAATATGGGTCTTTTTGGGTCAAAAAGTAGGTCAGTAGGTCAGATCATAGAAAAACCTTGTTAACACTCTAGAGGCCACAGTTTTGTTCCAGTCATCCTAAAACTTGCTCAGAATGATCATCCCGACAATATGTCGGACAAGTTCGAATATGGGTCATGTCGGGTCAAAAAGTAGGTCACCAGGTCAAATCAAAGGAAAACATTGTTAACACTCTAGAGGCGACAGTTTTGGTCCAATCATCCTCAAACTTGCTCAGGATGATCCTCTTGATAATATCTCGGTCAAGTTCGAATATGGTTCTTGTCAGGTTAAAAAGTAGGTCAGTAGGACAAACCACAGAAAAACCTTGTTAGCACTCTAGAGGCTTCAGTTTTGGTCCAATCATCCTCAAACTTGCTCAGAATGATAATCCTGACAATATCTAGGTTAAGATCGAATATGGGTTATGTTGGGTCAAAAAGTAGGACAGAAGGTCAAATCATAGAAAAACCTTGTTAACACTCTAGAGGCCACAGTTTTGGTCCAATCAACCTCAAACATGCTCAGAATGTTCATCCTGGCAATATCTAGGTCAAGTTTTGAATATGGGTCATTTTGGGTCAAAAAGTAGGTCAGTAGGTCAGATCATTGAAAAACCTTTTTATTACTCTAGAGGCCACAGTTTTTTTTTCAGTCATCCTCAAACTTGCTCAGAATGATCATCCTGGCAATATCTTGGTCAAGTTCGAATATGGGTCATGTCGGGTCAAAAAGTAGGTCAGTAGATCAAACCACAGAAAAAAACCTTGTTAGCACTCTCGAGGCCACAGTTTTGGTCCAATCATCCTCAAACTTGCTCAAAATGATCATCCTGACAATATCTAGGTCAAGTTCGATTATGGGTCATGTCGGGTCAAATAGTAGGTCAGTAGGTCAAATCATAGAAAAACCTTGTTAACACTCTAGAGGCCACAGTTTTGGTCCAATCATCCTCAAACTTGCTTAGAATGTTCATCTTGACAATATCTTGGGCAATTTGAATATGGGTCATGTCGGATCAAAAAGTAGGTCAGTAGGTCAAACTACAGAAAAAACCTTGTTAGCACTCTTGAGGCCACAGTTTTAGTCCAATTATCCTCAAACTTGCTCAGAATGTTCATCTTTACAATATCTTGGTCAATTTGAATATGGGTCATGTCGGATCAAAAAGTAGGTCAGAAGGTCAAACCACAGAAATAACCTTGTTAGCACTCTTGAGGCCACAGTTTTCGTCCAATCATTCCAAACCTGCTCAGAATGATCATCCTGACAATATCTAGGTCAAGTTCGAATATGGGTCATGTCCGGTCAAAAACTAGGTCAGTAGGTCAAACCATAAAAAAACTTGTTAACACTCGAGAGGCCACAGGTTTGGTCAAATCATCCTCAAACTCAAACCTCAGGACGATCATCTTGATAATATCTCAGTCACTTTCGAATATAGGTCACAAGGTCAAATCAAAGGAAAACCTTGTTAACACTCTAGAGGGGACAGTTTTGGTCCAATCATCCTCAAACTTGCTCAGGATGATCATCTTGATAACATCTCGGTCAAGTTAAAATATGGGTCATGTTGGGTCAAAAAGTAAGTCAGTAGGTCAAACCACGAAAAAACCTTGTTAGCACTCTAGAGGCCACAGTTTTTGTCCAACCATCCTCAAACTTACTCAGATTGTTCATCCTGACAATATCTCGTTAAAGTTCGAATATGGGTCATGTCAGGACAAAAAGTAGGTCAGTAGGACAAACCACAGAAAAACCTTGTTAGCACTCTAGAGGCTTCAGTTTTGGTCCAATCATCCTCAAACTTGCTCAGAATGATAATCCTGACAATATCTAGGTTAAGATCGAATATGGGTTATGTTGGGTCAAAAAGTAGGTCAGAAGGTCAAATCATAGAAAAACCTTGTTAACACTCTAGAGGCCACAGTTTTGGTCCAATCAACCTCAAACATGCTCAGAATGTTCATCCTGGCAATATCTCGGTCAAGTTTTGAATATGGGTCATTTCGGGTCAAAAAGTAGGTCAGTAGGTCAGATCATTGAAAAACCTTTTTATTACTCTAGAGGCCACAGTTTTTTTTTCAGTCATCCTCAAACTTGCTCAGAATGATCATCCTGGCAATATCTTGGTCAAGTTCGAATATGGGTCATGTCGGGTCAAAAAGTAGGTCAGTAGATCAAACCACAGAAAAAAACCTTGTTAGCACTCTCAAGGCCACAGTTTTGGTCCAATCATCCTCAAACTTGCTCAGAATGTTCATCTTGACAATATCTTGGTCAATTTGAATATGGGTCATGTCGGATCAAAAAGTAGGTCAGTAGGTCAAACCACAGAAAAAACCTTGTTAGCACTCTTGAGGCCACAGTTTTCGTCCAATCATCCTCAAACCTGCCCAGAATGATCATCCTGACAATATCTAGGTCAAGTTCGAATATGGGTCATGTCCGGTCAAAAACTAGGTCAGTAGGTCAAACCATAAAAAAAACTTGTAAACACTCGAGAGGCCACAGGTTTGGTCAAATCATCCTCAAACTCAAACCTCAGGACGATCATCTTGATAATATCTCAGTCACTTTCGAATATAGGTCACAAGGTCAAATCAAAGGAAAACCTTGTTAACACTCTAGAGGGGACAGTTTTGGTCCAATCATCCTCAAACTTGCTCAGGATGATCATCTTGATAACATCTCGGTCAAGTTAAAATATGGGTCATGTTGGGTCAAAAAGTAAGTCAGTAGGTCAAACCACGAAAAAACCTTGTTAGCACTCTAGAGGCCACAGTTTTTGTCCAACCATCCTTAAACTTACTCAGATTGTTCATCCTGACAATATCTCGTTAAAGTTCGAATATGGGTCATGTCAGGACAAAAAGTAGGTCAGTAGGACAAACCACAGAAAAACCTTGTTAGCACTCTAGAGGCTTCAGTTTTGGTCCAATCATCCTCAAACTTGCTCAGAATGATAATCCTGACAATATCTAGGTCAAGTTCGAATATGGGTTATGTTGGGTCAAAAAGGAGGTCAGAAGGTCAAATCATAGAAAAACCTTGTTAACACTCTAGAGGCCACAGTTTTGGTCCAATCAACCTCAAACATGCTCAGAATGTTCATCCTGGCAATATCTCGGTCAAGTTTTGAATATGGGTCATTTCGGGTCAAAAAGTAGGTCAGTAGGTCAGATCATTGAAAAACCTTTTTATTACTCTAGAGGCCACAGTTTTTTTTCAGTCATCCTCAAACTTGCTCAGAATGATCATCCTGGCAATATCTTGGTCAAGTTCGAATATGGGTCATGTCGGGTCAAAAAGTAGGTCAGTAGATCAAACCACAGAAAAAAAACCTTGTTAGCACTCTCGAGGCCACAGTTTCGGTCCAATCATCCTCAAACTTGCTCAGAATGTTCATCTTGACAATATCTTGGTCAATTTGAATATGGGTCATGTCGGATCAAAAAGTAGGTCAGTAGGTCAAACAACAGAAAAAACCTTGTTAGCACTCTTGAGGCCACAGTTTTAGTCCAATTATCCTCAAACTTGCTCAGAATGTTCATCTTGACAATATCTTGGTCAATTTGAATATGGGTCATGTCTGATCAAAAAGTAGGTCAGTAGGTCAAACCACAGAAAAAACCTTGTTAGCACTCTTGAGGCCACAGTTTTCGTCCAATCATCCTCAAACTTGCTCAGAATGATCATCCTGACAATATCTAGGTCAAGTTCGAATATGGGTCATGTCCGGTCAAAAACTAGGTCAGTAGGTCAAACCATAAAAAAAAAACTTGTTAACACTCGAGAGGCCACAGGTTTGGTCAAATCATCCTCAAACTCAAACCTCAGGACGATCATCTTGATAATATCTCAGTCACTTTCGAATATAGGTCACAAGGTCAAATCAAAGGAAAACCTTGTTAACACTCTAGAGGGGACAGTTTTGGTCCAATCATCCTCAAACTTGCTCAGGATGATCATCTTGATAACATCTCGGTCAAGTTAAAATATGGGTCATGTTGGGTCAAAAAGTAGGTCAGTAGGTCAAACCACGAAAAAACCTTGTTAGCACTCTAGAGGCCACAGTTTTTGTCCAACCATCCTCAAACTTACTCAGATTGTTCATCCTGACAATATCTCGTTAAAGTTCGAATATGGGTCATGTCAGGACAAAAAGTAGGTCAGTAGGTCAAATCATAGAAAAACCTTGTAAACACTCTAGCGGCCACAGTTTTTATCCAATTTTCCTCAAACATGCTCAGAATGTTCATCCTGACAATCTCTCAGTCAAGTTCGAATATGGGTCATTTCGGGTCAAAAAGTGGGTCAGTAGGTCAGATCATAGAAAAACCTTGTTAACACTCTAGAGGCCACAGTTTTGGGCCAGTCATCCACAAACTTGCTCAGAACGATCATCCTGACAATATCTCGGTCAAGTTCGAATATGGGTCACGTCGGGTCAAAAAGTAGGTCAGTAGAGCGAACCATAGAAAAACCTTGTTAACACTCAAGAGGCCACAGTTTTGGTCCAATCATCTTCAAACTTGCTCAGAATGATCATCCTGACAATATCTCAGTCAAGTTTAAATACATGTCATGTGTGGTCAAAAAGTAGGTCAGTAGGTCAAATCATAAAAAAAAACTTGTTTAAACTCTTTTGACGGCAATTTTAGTCTAAATATCATCAAACTTGCTCAGAATGATCATCTTGACAATATCTAGGTCAAGTTCGAATATCGGTCATGTGGGGTCAAAAAGAGGGGAGTAGGTTAAATTATAGAAAAACCTTGTTGACACTCTAGAGGCCACAGTTTTAGTCCAATCAGCATCAAACTTGCTCAGAATTGACCTCTTTTGGTAATACCTTTGTCAGGAGGGGGATTTTAGGAATATAGTTGTACCTTTTACAAAGGGCCACCCCTTCCCCCCACCAACACTCCCTTTGTCACCATTGTTAGTTAGACTGAGCATGTTCATCTCCGTCTGGTGCACTAGGACCTGACCCTCAATGTCCACAACGTGCCCAGATAGTGACATACAAGTCAGCTCTGTATTGTCAAAGAGATGGATACCCCCCTCTCCCCCCTTGTCACCATCAGTCATTGCTAGTTAGTTAGACTGAGCCCATTCATCGCTGTCTGGTGCACTAGGACCTGACCCTTAATGTCCACAAGGTGCCCAGATAGTGACATACAAGTCTGCGCTGTATTGTCAAAGGGAACTTTTGAATGACTTCTTCCTAAAAAAAGAAAACAATTTTGAAGGAATGTTCCATGAGTGACACTGACAATTTTCCACTGAACATGATAGCCACCAGAAAAAAGAAATGTATGACACTTACAATGACTTAAATTCCTAAATAGCTAGATTGATTTTGAAATGTTCCTTGAGTCACTGTCAGCCAAAATTACTCTTACCCTCCACTCCACCTTATATTACCTAGCATAAGGATCAGGTGAGCGATCCAGGGCCATCATGGCCCTCTTGTTCTATATATTCTCTGAGAAAGTAAATGTTTTAATGGTACACATCAGCCCCTTTATAGTGATATTGTTGAGGTCCAAAGCAGAAACTGTGTTAGTTAAAAATCCTTGTTGTATCCAAACAAAAATGTATATATATTTTTGGGAGCCTTCTTGAAACAGTGTTATAGGCAAAACCATGTTATAATGAGGTTGAAGTGTATCATTTGCTTGCATTTCAGGTGGATATGGAAAGTGGAGGACTAGCAGTCACATGACAGTCACGTGACAGCTTTACTGGTTAAAGAAGAATGAATGGATAGCTGATGTAATTATGACGGAATCTACAGTGATTTTGAAACCCTGAAGATTGGACAAATTTTATTTTTTATTTATATCACGTTAATAAGGTTGTGAACTGACTTCAGGGAACCGATTATTCTGTCATCACTTGAAACACACATGCAGCTTAGATTTCCTAAATTGTTTGTTTGTGCACATGTATAGTTGAATGTACTGTTGTCAGTAAATCTGGTTGAATTTCAACAGCTCAAACGCTGCTGGGACCATATAGCGTAATGATCCTAAGTATTGGGACAGATAAGCCTAAACAGACAGTGCTTATTGATTTGGAAGGCTTTTTGTGAGCAGTCCTTCTTAACCTTCTGTTATAATATATAGACACTCTGGTACATTGTCTCTTTAGAAAGATAAATACTTGACCCCTGCAACAGGTTCAACTGAAGCAAGAGCATCAAAGTTAAACAACCCATAGTATTGTAGATACCAGGCCTATGGTGATGTCCTGATTTTTTTTTTCTCAGCACTTTTCTAGTGAATTACGTGTAGTCCTCATTCTTCTGTGGTAGTTGTCATGACTGCAGAAGAATTCAAAGTCCACATGATATAGCTTGGTGACTCAGAGATATGTGGTTTAGCTGAAATCTGTTAACCAGATTGTAAATGTTTTTAATGATACATCCAGTGATTTTCTAAAGGTAAATCCTAAATTCACCCACCATCCAAATGTAGAAGTCTCCATGGTGTAGTGGTTACGCTACTAGCCTTGTAGACCAGCGGTCGCAGGATTGATCCCGGGCTCCTCCAGACTTTCGGATGAGTCTTTAAACCGAGGTCCCGTCTCTGTATGACCTTAGTTGTTGGTGAGATGTATAACTCAAACACTCACTCACTCACCCATCCAAGTGAGATATAAAAAGATGTGCTATCTTTCAGATAAGATGGGTATATGGTGATAAAGCAGGATAATTTCCTTATTCCACCATACTTTAAACCTATGTTGTGAGTATTCATTAGAACTGCCTCAAACCTATGTTGTGGGCATTCATTAGAACTGAGGCAGTTCTAATGAATACCCGTAACATAGATTTTTTATGGAGAACTGAAAGTTACCACAAAATTATTTGATGATATGTTTGCTCAGCCCTCAGCAGCAGGTCTATCGAACAGCTGTCCTCGGAACATGCTCAACCTGCTGAGATCAAGTTTTAACTGTATATTGGTGATATAGAAGAAAGACAAAAGTCTGATTCTATTCTAGTGTTTATTTCTCATTTACACAATGCTATAACAAAGATTGAGCATCACTGCATTATTGCACCTTACAAGTTAGCAAAGAAAAAAAAACAATGACATTACTACATGTACATTTCAATCTGGGTCCAGTCGTTCAAAGCAGCATTAGCTTAACTAACTTGTTAGTAGTCAGTGTGAAAACTTTTCCCACCAAGTAGAGTACAGTAAAACCTGTCACAGTGGCCACCTCTTTTAAGCAAGCAACATGTCTTAAGCAAGCATGTTGTCAGTTCCCGAAAAAGCAACTTGCATTAAAAATTCACCTGTATTAAGCAAGCACCTGGTATGAGAAAGCACTTTTTTATTATCCCTTTGGTGCTTACTTAATACAGGACAGACTGTGTCTAATACCCAGGTATTTTTTATAGCAAAATGTGAGCAGCTTTTCGCAAGCTACCCACAGTTTTCAGCAAAGATATTGACATATTTGCTTTATTACCATAATGATCCTAAGTATTGGGGCAGATAGGCCTAAGCAAACAGTGCAGACCCAGATCAGAAGGAGCAGTCTGATCAGGATCTACACTGTTTGCCATTCTGTCGCCACCTTTTGCACCCCTTGCTGGATCACGAAACAAGCTGATTAAAACTACAGAAGAATTACAGCAAGTCATAAACATGTCTCAACTGAGTTTTACGGCAAAATGATCTAAATTTAGAGATGCACTAACAAACAACATTGATAGTTTTAGCTTAACGAAATCATTACTAGCCAAAATGTTAACTGATCTAGTAAGTACAATGTCTATTTACTGAAAAATATGAATAGCCACTCAAATTTTTATTTTCAGTAAAAATATTAATAGCATATTTGCCATATTAAATGATCAAAGTTTTAAAGATACATTAGCTAACAACATTATCAGCTTAAATAGCTTAATACTAATGTTATGGTCTTTTTGATGGAAAAATGTGTGTTGCTTTTGCCAATGTAAGAGCTACTGAAATTTTTTTTTTCAGCAAAAATATGAGCATATTTGCCATATCAAATGATAAAAATTTTAATAATACATCGACTAATGACACTGCAAGTTTTGAATGAGTGAACCCAGAACTACAGTCAGCCCTCTTTATACTGACACTCGTTATAACAGCAAAACTTGTTATAACAACAATTTCAATGGAATGAATTCTTAGCTGAAGGCTTAGCCTGGATTCCGCGGGACATGGGCTTCCCTGGGGTTGGAAATGCAAAAATGGAATCCATGGTCATGAAAGATTCTTGTAATTTAATATCCAAGAAACAAATGTCAAAGGTATTTTTCACAGAGGTGATTCTAACAAATTCTTGGATTAATGATGAGTAATGATGTGTAAGATACTCATAACTGGAATTCTTTATAACGGCAAATTCATTATAACGCCACAATAATAGGGAACAAATACTGCTGTTATAATGCAGGTCCTCTGTATATGTACATTTCCATCTGATTTTAGCAAAACCAAAGAAATCATGCATGCAGAAGCAGTTGGATAAGAGTGCTTGCCAATCAGTTCTGATTGCTAGTATAGCTACAAAAAAATTGCGTGGACCCAGAACTATATGTACATTTCCGTCTGACCTTAGCAAAACCAAATACATGTAAATCATGCATGCAGATGCAGTTTGATAAGAGTGCTTGCCAATGAGTTCTAATTAGGGCCCCGCACTGAAAGTATGGGTGCCCTATAGTAATCACTCTGTCCGTCCGTCTGTCTGTCTGTCCGTCCACAAATTTCTGATAGCGCTGCCGGGGCCCTAGTCAGTTTCACTGACAGCTCTAGTTGCTGGTACAGCCACAAAATTATTTGAGCAACAACAGGCAATGCATTTTTCATCATGAAAACATGCCTATATAATTCTGAACCCTTTGAATCCCACTTTTATATAGTGAAACTGGGGTTTACAAGGGTATGTAAACCTTATTTTTCTTCCTTCTGCTCTAAAATATAGATTGTGGGTACTCGTTAGAACTGCCTCGGCAGAACTGCCTTGCTGAGGCGATTCTAACTAGTACCCACAGTCTGTGTTCTGAGCAGAAATATGAAAAATATCAGATTTTTTTTTATATATGAAATTTTCAGTTTTTTGGTTGCATAATTTACAATGAATTTGAATGGGCATGCTTTCTTAATATGGACATACATGCACAGCAAGACTGATCAGTGTTTGTTGTGCACTAAAAGTATGCTTGTTCATCCAATGCCTCTTCATGCAAACAGTTTGAATGAGTTTTAAGGGGAATGGGAACAACTGGCAGATTTTTCTGCCATTTTTCAAAGGGAGACAACTTTCGGAAGTTCCTGTTTGTTTTTCTATAGGCCCTGTTCCGCTCAAAAAGGGGTCTACTCTAAAAGGAAAGAATTTGCTCCTCAGGAGCAAATTCTTTTCTTGGTATAGGAGACAAAAATACTTTTGCTGGAGTTGCCTCCCCTGAAGGTATTCCCGCCATCATACACTATGGAACCTGCATGGCTGTAAAAGTGATAAGCCATAACTCCTGATTAGAGGCACTAATGAGGATAATCAATGAAAGATTTTCCTTGATATCTTGTTAGAAACATGTTGTGGATACTTGTTACAATCGCCTATCAATTACCCACAGAATAATGTTTTTATGGGGGGAAAAATCTAACAAGTACCAGCAACATAACGCCTGCCTCGGTAGCTCAGTCGGATGCGTGTCTGACTGGTGATCAGAAGGATGTGGGTTCTCTTTTGTGGAGATTGATCATGAAATCTTTCCTACGGTCATTCTCTTCCTTCCACTGATTCAAGAAGGGCAGCTGTCAATTTGTGGCAAAAGACTGTGCACTGTACTTGATAACTGCTTACTTATAAGCCTGCCCAGGAAACGTGTGGATAGGTAAACTGACCGGCTCAAAAATTACCTAAAATAGTGTTGACTGGGCTGGTAAACTCCAATACAAACAAACAAACAAACCAGCAACGTAACGTTTTTATGGAGAAATAAAAAAGATATCCTCATCCAGTTCTCCCTTATACATGGAGCTGTGAGCCTCACTTTGAATATGTATAAAAGGAAATGCAATTTTATACAGCAATTGGATTTCTTGAATAAATACTTTATGGATTACTGAAAAATAATGCTTGTAAAAGTATAGAATCAAAGCACTGATATCACTGATGGCTTGCCTCTGAGTGTAGGCCGAGAAAACAGTCCTGAATGAAGACTTAGATTGCCTCATTTAATGCAAAAACCCGATATTTTAATGCTTAACCAATAAAATGCCAATCACAGCAATTGTAGTCTGCTTTGACGTCTGTGAAATTAAGTACTTTAAAATTAGTTTTTGCCAACAGTGTGTCCCAGATCAGAATGCAGGAGCAGTCTGATCTGGGCCTACATTGTTTGCCTATATGAAACCATATTTTTAAAAAGTTTCCAAGAAGATTCAGCAGACGACATAAGCAGACAACATTTTCAGATGTAGTTTTTCTCGGCGTCTTAAGGGTTAAACTGGGTATTTTAGTGCTTAAGCCCAGTATTTTAAGCAAACAGTGTAGGTGCAAAAGAGATGTTCATTCTGTGGCATCTCTTCGTGGTAGACATTCTTTGCCAATGTCTCAGCACATACACCTAGTCCATGTTTTCTACAAGCAGACTGATCTGGGTATACACTGTTTGCTTGTATGCAAAAACATTATTTAAAAAAGTTTGCAAGAAGATTCAGCAGACGATTGCAGCAGATGAAATTTTCAGATGCAGTTTTTCTCGGCATCTTAAGGGTTAAGTTGTGATATGTATCAAGGCAACACCCAACTTAAACATGCACTTGTTGACTAAACATAGTTTTGACTATATTGAGCTGCTATGATTTATATATAACCTTATGAGGTCTTAAAACATTACTATTCTTGCATACCAGATAAGAATGTCCAACATTTAACACATGTAGAAATTCATTTCTTGCACACCATATAAGGAAATCCTAGTTTCGCTAGGGATAGAAATTCTGTTCTAATGCTGCTGTGTCACCCAAAATTGAATATTCTCGCGTATTTGATAAATGCACTGGTTGAATACGACCTCATATGTGCCATCGATAAGGTTCACATCACAGCATGTTACGTGACTACTAAATATCACTGTAGTGTCATCACAATATGACGGACGTCGGCAACCAAAGTGAATGCATTATTAAGAATCCACGGTCAAATATTGAAGGTATGCAAGAAAAAGAATCCTATATGGGTGTGAGGGGTGAATAGAAAAATCCGTGATGCCGGACAGTGACCCTCTGGACGGATTTTTCCATCCAGCTCTCACATCCATGTTAGATTCTTATAATCTCAGCCTTCTAATCATACCCTGCTGTACTCTGTTTGCAAGACATTCTTGTTGAAAGAACTAAACAAGAGGCCCATGGGCCACTATGCTCACCAGAGCTCAGGTGGGCACGGCTCAATGGCAGCCATGTATTTTAACATGATATCATTTTAATTTACCAAATGAACCCCCATGTCCAAATGAGAACCCATGTGGACTCAGTATCTGAAACATTAGGCCTTTTATGAAGTAGAGGGGGTGGGGCATGGACCCAATGGAGCCCTGGTTGGTATCACTAAATGTGTCTTATCATAAGGAACAAGAATATATATGGTTTAGCAGTGGGGATCTGTAAGGCCTAGTGGTGGAGGGGTTGGGGAATGTCCTGTTGAGCCCAGGAAAGCCCGAGAGTGTTGTCCCCAAATGTGTCTTATCATAAAGACCAAGTATATATATGGTTTAGGGGTGGGAATATGAACGGTTTCTGAGATTTGAGGCCCTTTTATGAAGTGGAAAGGATAGGAATGGCCCCTGCAACCCCCCCCCCCCCCTACAGTAGGTGTGCTAATAATAAGGAACAAGAACATATATGATTATGGGGTGCGGATTTGAATGGTTTCTGAAATATAAAGCCTTTTATGAAGTGGAAGGGTGGGGCACATTGCCTCAGCACAAAGAGACCCCCAGGTTGGTGTGATTGAACGAGTTTTATCATAAGGAACAAGTATATGGGGTTTAGGGGTAGGGATCTGAACTATTTTTGAGACATATGGCTTTTAATGAAGTAAAGCCAGCGATGGGGCATGGCCTGGGCATGCCCCGGGGACTCCCAAGCTGGTGTCACTGAATGCTTCTTATCATAAGGAATATATATGGTTTAGGGTGGGGCTAAGAACAGTTTCTGAGATATAAGGCCTTTTGTGAAGTGGAGGGGTGGGGCAAGGCCCCGGGAGGCTCCCAGGTTGGTGTCAATGAATGTGTCTTATCATAAGGAACAAGAATATATATGGTTTAGGGGTAGCCATCTGCAGGGTTTACGAGATTTTGTGAGATTATGAAATGGAGGGGGTGGGGCATGGCCCCAGCACATCCTGGGGACCCCCAGGTTGGTGTCACTGAATGCGTCTTATCATAATGAACAAGAATATATATGGTTTAGGGGTGAGGATCTGAACAGTTTCTGAGATATATGGCCTTTTGTGAAGTAAGGGTTGGGGCAAGGCCCCGGCGCATCCCTGAGGACCCCCAGGTTGGTGCCAATGAATGTGTCTTATCATAAGGATCAAGAATATATATGGTTTAGGGGCGGGAATCTGTAAGGTTTCTGAGATATTGGGCCTTTTATGAAATGGAGGGGGTGGGGCATGGCCCCGGCGCATCCCGGTGACTCCCAGGTTGATGTCACTGAATGGGTCTTATCATAAGGAACAAGAATATATGTGGTTTAGGGGTGGGGATCTGAATGGTTTCCAAGATATTGGGCCTTTTATTAAGTGGAAGGGGTGGGGCATGGCCTCGGCGCATCCCTGAGGACCCCCAGGTTGGTGTCACTGAATGCGTCTTATCAATAGGAACAAGAATATATATGGTTTAGGGGTCGGGATCTGAATGGTTTCTGAGATATATGGCCTTTTATGAAGTGTAGGGGGTGTGGCATGGCCCTGGCACAACCTGGGGGACCCTCAGGTTGGCATAAAAGCATATGGCTGAGAGAAGTTTACTCAAGGAACATTTCTATAAAAGTTTTGTCAAAATATCTGCAATGACTTGGCGGTAAATGCCATTTTTCAATTTTCCCCATTATAAGTCTATGGAAACTCTAAGTTGCCATAGCAACCAAACTAATGAACCGATTTTCATAAAAAACACAAACTTTCAATCTCCCAGCCCAAGGATGCTACAGATAAAATTTGGGCCCAATCGGCCCAGTGGCTTCAGAGGAGAAGATGTTTAAAAGTGTTGACGCATGACAAACGACGACGACGACGGACAATTGCCTATCCTATAAGCTCCCCCGGAGCCTTCGGCTCTGGTGAGCTAAAAATAGCAACTAAAAATTTGCAGTTAATGCTTTATAGATTCAACTCTATTTGTTATTCATCACATGAACAAATCCTTGAAATGAGTGCCCCACCCCCCACCCCCAAAAGCCCACTTTCTACAGAGAAAACTGGGGTTTACGAGGTAAAAATTATATTTCTTATTTCTGCTCCACAATACTGAATGGTTGAAATTTTAAACTGTTCCAGCAAGTACAATACATGTATTATAATACAGTGACAATTTTTCAGAAGGAAAACAACTCATATTTGCTCAATCTAAAATATGACAATTTTATTTTTCATGAAATTTTAACTTTGCATTAATTAACTTCCCAACAGGCTCAAAACTACTGGTTTCACAAGCTTTGGACAACTTGGCTTAAATCAGTGTATCCACACGCAATAGCAATGAAGGATAATTATATAGAGGATCTTACATGAATGCTCATGTAAAACAAGTTGAGGAAACGGGATAAAATGCGAGGCTTTGCATCAAGTTTATTTATTAAATTCAATAATACCGGCCCCCGCCCATCGGGGCTTGAAGAAATAGATTGGACTGCATGGTGCTTCCACGCAGAGCTGAAACCGCCTGCACATGAGTACTGGTAAACTGCTTAGAGGTTCTAAGCCTGCCAAGGAAAAGTGGTGCGAGTCCATGCATACAAACCCTATTGGTTTCATTGGGCGGCATGGCTTGAGAAGTCATTTCATCTCAATGTCGGGTAAAAGTCCCACCAAATTGGAACCAACATCTCCAAAATGACCTATACAGTGCTGATGGGGATGTTAAACCTCAAATCAAACAAAAAACAAATTCATGAATACATGAGTGTGAATGTAAGATTCTATTTATCATATGACATTTAAAATGCATTGTAGTCATGATTGTTTAACAAAAATGTCATTATTCTGCCATTAGTAAACGCGATGTTGTTGGAACATTATGTAGCTTATCTAACTAATTTGTATTTAATCCATAAGGGGATTATCAAATTATTACATGATGTTATTACATTCTCAGACGCGACGTCATATGATAAAATATTATATACCATGGGTATATCAATCATGCTAAACATCATTAAACATCCCTCAGAACAGAGATGGCAAAGATTTTGGCCCAGTCGCTCAAAGCATCGTTAACTTAGGGAGCTCTGTAGCAACCAAACTGGTAACTTTTCCAAAAGTATAATATTTTATTACAGTGATATTTTTGCCAAAAATCTGTGAGTAGCTTTTGCCTTCGCAAAAGCTGAAGGCAAAAGCTAGTGACGTTTTTGCAGCAAAAATTTTAGTTCATGTATATTTTTCATTTCAAATGACCCAAAGTTTTAATGACACATTAACTAACAACATCCCTAATTTTGATAAGCAAGGCTCCGGAAAGATCGAGATTAAGAATGGCAGTTTATATATATACATCTGTACTTCAGATTGTTAAACTAGAAAGAAGACATCTATTTATAGTAGCAATGGGGAGGACCAGCCTCACAAGAAATATTAATAATAGGTGAATAATTAATAACAATGTCAAGCATGTATTATTAAAGAGCAGTTTGATATGCAGAGCTTATAATGTACAAAAGGAAGGCACAAATCAATGGCATAGCCAAAGAAAACATATTACACACAAGTGGAAAAATGTAGAAAAAAGCATCTTTCTCAACAGGGGGCTACTCCTGAAGGAAAGAATTTGCTCCCGATGGGAGCAAATTCTTTTCTTTATGAGTAGCCCCTATGATATCTAAAAGAAACTGTTTTACTTTCAGATGGTTCTCTTTGCTGCAGAAAGTTTGCAAGCATGTGCTTAATATGCATTATGAGCGCAAGGCCTATGCATATCATATTCTAATGCACTTGTGAATTTAATGTGACATCTGATCAGATTATGAAATCTGGTTTCCAACAGTTTATCACATAATATATTGTCACAGATTTTAACATTATCTGAGATAATGTTAAAAATCTATGACAGTATATTCTATGATAAACTGTTGGAAACCGGACTTTATTTTGTAGCATCACTTTTCATTGGATGACATTTGGTTGCATGTACATTTTATACGTATAAAATGAATAAGTCCATTAGAATGGGGATAACTGTAGAGTAAAATTTTCATTTATGGAGGCAAATCATTGGTTGTCTCAAAGTGCCTACATGCCTGAAAATGTAATTTCTTAATAAACAAACAAATTTTATTCATTTTAATGGTCGGGCATAGTAGAATATGTTGATAGTAAAACTGGTCTCGGCCCAGTTAGTTTTATTGTCTCTATTAGTGTTTTATGGCTCTGCAGTTTTGTCGCCTAAAAACAAAATTTGCCGCCATAAAACTACGTGTACTACTGACCTCCCCAAATGACAATTTTCTATGAAATTATCCCCTTATTATTATGATTTCAAGAATAGAGTCAGTTGCATATTTGATAACATCATAACAGTGGAGCAAAGAAGCCACTGTGAAGTGGACTTAACTATCACATAAAGAGATTGCTCTAGACACACACTTTTTTCAAAGCCTCATTAGCTTAACCAACTTATTAATGGTCAAAATGTTTACTGTTCTAACATGTACAATGCCTGTTGCACAGATATTTTTGATGCAAAAATGTTGCTACTCACACTTTTCATAATATATTAGCATGTAATATACAGTATTTATTGATCATAGTTTTAATAACATGTTAGCTATTACAATATCGTTGGTTTTGAACAATCATACCATGATCAGTATTAATGAAATATATGTGTAATGAAATAATGAATCACACGACATTGACGTTTCAACAGAAAACCTAACAGAGCCCTCACAGTGGCCAAAACCCACTTATGCTCTTACAAATGTATATGCAAGAAATTCATGGAACATTATTTCTAAAGAGCTTGTGCCATGACATCACAGACCAGGGAATAAAGAGTTATCTGTAGATCAACAAAACAAGCCTATATAATTTTGACCCCCAAAACACCATTTTTATATAGTAAAACTGGGGTTTAATGCAGTATACATTTTTTTTTATTTCTGCTCTAAAACATAGATTGTGGGTATTCATTCAAATTGCGTGGCTGAGGCAATTTTAACGAGTTCCCACAATCTATGTTTTGAGCAGAAATGTGAAAATATCATGATTTCTTTATTGGAAAATTTTCACTTTTTTTTTTTTTTTTTTTTTGATGGTAACATTTTCAATATTTTTAATACCGGGTAGGCGTGTTTTTGTAATATACTAGTGTGGGGTGTGTCTATTTCTATTTGTATAGTACCTTGCAAACACCATTACCGAATTACATGTATGTAGAATATTAAAAATCATATAACTGCATCAGAAATCATGGACCTTGTGTATAAGTTAAGAGAAAAAATATCAATTTGGGAAAAACAGCTACAGCAGGGTATAATACTGCCAAAATATCCATTGTTTTCCATACATCTCACACTAAGGGTCACCATCACATAAACTTGCCAATATAATTTTGACCCCCATGAACCTAACTTTTATATCATTACGATAACACATCCGTGTGATATAGTACATATTTCAAACCTCAAAAAAGGCAATTTTTCTGAAGAAAATTTGGGATATTTTCCTTATTTATACTCCAAACATAGGTTTTGGGTGCTCGTTAGAACCGCCTCATTGAGGCGGTTCTAACGAGTACCCACAACCTATGTCTTGGAGCAAAAATTAGGAAAATAATGTTTACCCCCGTGAACCCCAGTTTTCTCTATATAAAGTGGGGTTTAGGGGGGTCTTTATTTCACGGACTTGTTCACGTGATGTAGTAAAACTAGGGTTTACAGGGGTATACCTTATTTTTCGTATTTCTGCTCGAAAGTATAGATTTTTGGTACTCGTTAGTACTGCCTCGATGGGCGGTTCTAACAAGTACCCACAATCTATGTTTGCAGTATAAATAAGAAAAATATAACGATTTTTCATCTTAAAATTTTCGCGTTTTTTTTTTCAGCGGTAAAGTTTTCAATGCATTTGTATACGCATGTTTTCGTAATGCCATGCTTGCTGGAGACAACCAGGCAGAGTTTCAACAGTATCTTAATGTACTTTGAGCATTAATTATAATCTTGACTTAAGGACAATTTTGTTGAAACGGTGATTGTTACATTTTTATATCTAGAGATTGATTATTACTTTATAATTTTAATAGCTGAGTGGTTAGTGCACTTCCCTCTGATGCTAGAGGTCCCAGGTTCGATCCCCAGTAGCGGCAGTAAAATTTTGGTGTCCGAACGCGCTCCATTGGCATCATTTGCAGGGATGAAAGTCATAAAGTGCAATGTCCTTCAGATCGGGCCGTTAACTGGAGGCCCCTGTGCAGGGAAAGTCATGCCCTGTGTAGGTTAAAGACCCCTACCGTAAATATATGATTACTGTGTAGGCTTTCAGTCTGCAAACCTTGTGTGAATGTAAAGAAAACCTGCGAGTAATGGTCAGATGTGACCGATCGCATTATAAGTAGAAATAAAATCCGAATATATAAAACTGTTCCTCATTCAGATATGAAGTGATGAAAATGATCAAAATTGTGCACAAAAAAAACATGTCTGGTGTCTCCAGATCGATCAATAGAGAATATTCTGACAAAATTGCATGGTGTGCAATCTCTATTGATTATGTCTGCGGTAAGATATACATTGTAGACAACTCTGTATTGACCAGGAATGGATTTTGCACCACGATAACACATCCATGTGACATAGTACATTCTTTCATATCTCCAAAAAGGGTCATTTTTCTGATGAAGATTTGTGATATATTTTTATTTATACTCCAAACATTTGTTGTGGGGTCATGGTCATTTTTCTGGTGAAAATCCATGATTTATACTCTAAACATAGGTTGTGTGTGCTCGTTAGAACCATCTCATTGAGGCGGTTCTAATGAGTACCCCCAAATACTTTAAACATAGGTTGTGGGTGCTCGTGAGAACAGCCTCAAGAGAACCGCCTCATTGAGGCGGTTCTAATGAGTACCCAAAACCTGTATGTCTTAAAGCAGAAATAAGAAAACTAATGTATACCCATGTAAACCCTCATCACAAAAACACGTCCATATAATTTTGAACCCATTGAATCCCACTTTTATATAGTAAGACTCGGGTTTACAGGGGTAAACTTTATTTTTCTTATATCTGCTCTAAAATATACACGTGGGTACTTGTTATTGAGGCGGTTCTAACAAGTACCAAAAATTTATATTTTGAGCAGAAATAAGAAAAATATCACATTATATATTTTGAGCAGAAATAAAAAAAATATCACATTTTTCATCTTAAAATTTTCGATTTTCGGCAGTAAAATGTACAATTATTAATGTATTTGTATAGGCATGTTTTCGCAATGTAGATTGCTCTATATAAATTGGGGTATAGAGGGGTGTTGTTTTTCCATGGAATTGTTAACATAACAGCTCTATACAAATGACAGTGCGGTGGGCCGATGGGCATTAGTATACATTGTATTTGTTCTCCTGGGTAGAGGGGCTATTGATTGTACAGTCCGCACTCCCTTCTTTGGTTTCTTTAAGGATTTGATATATTTCACGAACTTGATCACCGCTAGAATAACTAACACAGCGCCGGCACCAGAGATTGCACTAACTACCAGTAGAGGAATGTTATTTTGAGTCACTGAAATGGAGCAAATATTTACCCACATTAAATGAACAAATAGAGGATATTTGATTTTTTCAGCGTATGATCATTTTTTATTTCACCGAATGGACACGGAAAGAAGTATTTTCACTAGAGCGAAGTAAAAGAGAGAGTAAAAGAATGAAACACAGACAGAAGTGGTATCACGAGTGGCGAAGCCACAAGTCAAAATACTTCTTTTGACCCGAATTTTATGGTGACTTAGTATATAAATTCAGAAAAATATATAACCGCAATGACTTCAGCACCCAATTTTGTGGGGTCGTTCTTCGATATAGGGGGATTGGGTACAACATGGATATTATACGACAGACTGCATGCATGGTAGTTAACCCAATCACGGTTGGCAACTTTGCTTCCCTCTTTAATTGCACGCCGGTGGGTCAGGCCTCAGATTCTATGACGGCTCCAACGTAAAGGCTTATTGAGAATTAGAGAGATAATGCTGGTTGTTGCCTGATGCTCTGTCTCTGGTCGGGCTCATCGGAGTCTAACTGTTGGTTTTCTTTTGCTCCAGCATTTCAGTGGTTTCTTGCTGTCGAGTCCTCGCCGTTGTCTCACCTCTGTGGTTCTTTGATTTTTGTGTTCACGGAGATGTTGCACTGATGAGTTAGGAGGCCTTCATGCGGACTGAACAAATTATTTGTCTAAATCGCGACGGAAGTAAGGGCGAGGATTGTGGCCACGTAAAATCGATTTAAGCCCCCCAGTGGAAATCTTCCACTGACCGTTCCAAGGCGGCTCTTCTGTGGCGATTTATTTATGTTGTTGTTTGTTACTTACTGTGTGTATCACTTGTGTCTTTTAATTTTGGATGGCCATATGGCCATTTTGTGGGAAAGTAACTGTCCTTATGGCCTTCCTTTGTTTAGGTTTCCATTATGGTCTGGTCGCTTAATGTTTGTATTTCTTTCCCTTTGGTGTCTTTTATGGGTGGAGTAAGTTAATTGTATCAATTCCTGATCTTTGTTTTACTTCTATTTTGGTGTTCACACGCTGAAATAAAAATTCATCTTGCTCAAATTTTCTGCTTCTTTCATGTTTTTAACTGTCATTTGTAATGCAGTTTCAAAGTGTCAGCCATAATCACAGAGAACAAACTTTTTCCAGGTCGATTTTGCGTTGATTTAGAGGTGTACAGCATGTTAACTGGGTATAATATTGGGAGGAAACTAAGAGTTTGCACCTGGAAAACAGCTTGGAATGTCACTTTATCAAAAATGGTTCACTTGAAGTTTGCATTTAAATAATGTTCGCAGTTGCTAAGCTTGTCTGGCATGATGTGTATAATTTACGTTGCATAGGTGATCAACGTCGGAATGACGTGAAAACGTGCGTGACGTTATTTTTGTCACACAACGATAAGGTTTAGCTAATTGACTTTCACAAACAGAATAATTATATGTTATTTTTGAGGACACATAGAATTCACAAACAGTGAAAAATAAAAATCGTATTTTCACTGTTTGAAACAGTGAACCCAGCAGGCATACGTCGCAAGGGCAACCTCAAATCAACGTAGATGTGACGTTGCCTAAACGTCATGACGTTGTACCGATGTTGATGTGACGTCACAATTACGTCATGTGCCTGCTGGGAAGGTATCGATTAAGATTTCACTGAGAAATCTCTATCGATCTTTGAAAAGCATGAAAGAAAGCGAAATATTCCAGCAGATGTAATGCATTTTTTCTTTTTTTTAGAAAAAAAAAATCCAGCAAGAAACTTAATATGAATCGTCTGCTAGCATTACGGTAACATACCCGTGCGACATAGTGCTTTTTGTCGCGCCTGCTATTAGCATGGCGCGATATAGGCGCCCGGTTTTCCATCCGTTCGATCGTCCGTCCGTCCGTCCGTTTGTCAAGGCGTCAACATTTGCGACCACCCTAGCGTTCACCCTGAGGTTCAAGTTTATTTCTCAAGAACTATAAGAGCTTCATTAATGATACTTGGTACAAACTTGTATCTGGGGATGACAACTTACATGCAAGCATCCATATTTGACCTTGACCTACATTTCATGGTTCACTGACTTTGTAAAATATTGCGACCACCCTAGCGTTCACCCTGAGGTTCAAGTTTATTTCTCAAGAACTATAAGAGGTTCATTAATGATACTTGGTACAAACTTGTATCTAGGGATGACAACTTACGTGCAAGCATTCATATTTGACGACCTACATTTCATGGTTCACTGACTTTGTAAGATATTGCGACCACCCTAGCGTTCACCCTAATGGTCAAGTTTATTTCTCAAGAACTATAAGAGCTTTATTAATGATACTTGGTACAAAGTTGTATCTGTGGATGGCAACTTAAAATGCAAGCATCCATATTTGACCTTGACCTACATTTCATGGTTCACCGACATTGTAAAATATTGCGACCACCCTAGCGTTCATCCTAATGGTTAAGTTCATTTCTCAAGAATTATTAGAGCTAAATGATAACTTAGTACAAGCTCGCATTTAATAATGGAAACTTTTGTGCAAGCATCTATGTTTGACCTTGACCTACATATCATGGTTGAATGACTTTGCGCCCCCACAGGCGCGACATAGCCTTCGGCGGAATTCTTGTTTATTATATCTCTAAAATGGTTGCTTTTCTGATGAAAATCTGTGATATTTTTCTTATTTATACTGCAAACATAGGTTGTGTTTGCTTGTTAGAACCGCCTCTTTCGGGCGCTTCTGACGAGTACCCACAACATCAGTCTTGGGGCAGAAGTAAGAAAAATAATGTGTACCCCTGTAACAAGTTTTATGCCCCCGCCATTCGAAGAATGGTGGAAAGGGCATATAGCGTTGCCCCTGTGCGTCCGTGCGTCCGAAACTTTTAAAACGCGGTCAATAACTTCCTTATTTCTTGGTGGATATTATAATTACTCAGCAGAAATGTTAACCATCATGAGACGACGTGTCACGTGCAAAACCCAGGTCCGTACCTCCAAGGTCAAGGTCATACTTAGAGGTCAAATGTCAAAAAAAGGGTCCGAAACTTAAACGCAGTCAATAACTTTCATATTTCTGGATGGATTTTGAAATTACTTTGTAGAAATGTTAACCATCATGAGACGATGTGTCACGTGGAAACCCAGATCCGTACCTCCAAGCTCAAGGTCATACTTAGAGGTCAAAGGTAAAAAATGGTCAGAAACTTAAAGGCAGTCAATACCTTTCTTATCTTATCTCTGGATGGATTTTGAAATTACTTGGCAGAAATGTTGGCCATCATGAGACAATCTGCCTCACACAAAACCAAGGTACTTAACTCCAAGGTCAAGGTCATACTTAGAGGTCAAATGTGAAAAAAGGTCCATGTAAACATGATGGCCGACGATTCATATGAAGCTTCAAGCATGCTTCTTCAAAAGAAAAAAAAAGGAAAGAAAAAAGAAACTATCATCGGCTAAAGTAAGTGTTAGATTAGTACATATAGCAAACATGTACATTATCTACACTCAAGATTATTGAAAACGCTGCCTCGAAAAAAATGAAGTTTTCGTTAAAATGGAGGACCCAGGTCTATAATCTTTCTACATGATGGCTTAGATTGAAATGTCAATTCAATATGATGTCTAATAAATCCAGACTTAGGTTGAAATGTAAACGTTTTGCTCAGCTCTCTCACACATGACGTCATGCATTGTCAATCATGACCCGCATGACAATATCTTGAAACTCAATGTGCTACTGCAAACATCAAGGCATTCTTATTTATTTACCAATGTAAAACGCAAACACACAGCAAATGTGCAAAAATTCACTGGATCGTCAACACCTCAACCACTGCAGGATTTGTGACTTGGAAACGAAAACGTTTACCTGTGGACACGGCTCGACGGTCGCCAGCATTGATACACATTAGGACTACGTCCCATTATTCAGACGGGCGTATAAAAATCAACTTTACATATCTGTCATCAAGGCAACGAACCCACATACACTAGTTCGTATTGAGAAGCCTCCGTGCTGTAGTGGTTATGCTACTCGCCTTGTAAACAATGGATCGCAGGTTCTCCAGACTTTCGAATGAGTCTTTTAACCGAGGTCCCGTCTCCGCATGACCTGAGCTGTTGTAAAACTCAAACACTCACTCACTAGGTCGGACTGCCCTGACGAAACGTCTGATGACGTCATTTGGCAGTAATACTGCGAAGAGTATGGCGATATCTAGATATTTGGCGCGCGGTGGGGGGGGGGGGGGGGGGGTGGTATGGTGTTTACCCTACCCTACTTTTCTGTGGTTACTGTACTGTCTCAAATCTGCAAGTTTCACTGTTAAAATTCATGTTTTTCAAACTCGTCAGTGGACCACAAGGTAATGTTTAATTCGATTCCATACAGACCCCGCCCATCGGGGCTTGGAGTAACCGTGCTTCCACGCAGAGCCCAAACCATCTGCACATGAGTACTGGTAAACCTTTAAGAGGATCTAAGTTGGTGCGAGTCGGACCGTCCTTACATCGGCAGGGCTTGAGATGCCATTTTATCTCAATGTCGGGTAAAATCCCACAAAATTGGCAGCATGGACTGCAAAATGACCTATATAATGTTGATGGGGCCGAAAAACCTCAATTCAAACAAACGAAATTTGATTCCATATACAGTCGAACTTCAATGACTTGAGCCCATGAACTTATGTTCTTTGTTTGAGACGGATGGTTCGAGCTACTGAGGATTAATCATAGAGGAAGGTTGTGTTGCATGATGGGAAGAGCTCTAGGATATCCTTCAGTTCTTCTGTAAGATATGGGTATGTTGTTTCTACTCATTAGAATCACCTCGATGAGGCCATTCTATTGAGTACAAACAACATGCATCTCGTAGATCTTTTAAGAAAACTCTCCCTAAATTATCCCTAAATATTCATTACACTGTTGACAGAGACGTAAAACCTCAGTTCAAACAAACCAAACATTTATCTGTCTGAAGATCGCCCCCGCCCATTGGGGCCTGTAGAAATAGATTGGGCTGCACGGTGCTTCCGCGCAGAGCTGAAACCGACCAAACTTGAGTACTTAGGTCTAAGCCTGCCCAGGAAAAGTGATGCGAGTCGGATCGCTCCTTAAACCCTTGCGGTTAGTATAGGCGGTAGGGCTTGAGATGTCATTTCATCTCAGTGTCGGGTAAAAGTCCCATAAAATCGGAAGCAACATCTCCAAAATGACCTTAATAGTGTTGACGGGGACGTAAAACCTCAACTCAAAGAATGTCTTTATCTCTAAGGAATTAGCCACCAGTACGTGTTCCTTGGAGTTTACTATATTTGTGTATGCTCGGACCAAATATACATAAACGTACATTGGTTCTGAGGTATATGCTAATTATAGAGATTTTCGAATATGACTGGTTCTGAGGTATATGTTAATTATAGAGATTTTCGAATATGACTGGTTCCGAGGTATATGTTAATTATAGAGATTTTCGAATATGACTGTCTTAACATTTTGCACTCTTTCATTTATTTTTTTTTTTTATTTATTTATTTATTCATTTATTTATTTATTTATTGCTGAACACTTGATTGCCTCCTGTCGTGTAGGGTTTCAATGGTTAAACAAAGTTAGTAATGTTTGAGCACCTACCTATTTGTGTAGAATTGGAAATAACCACCACCTGTGGCGCCTGCGTCGTTGTGGTTGCTGTTGTAGTAGTTGTCGGCGCCGTTGAAGTGGACGTCGACTCAGTTGTCGTCGGTATATTAGCCGTGTACTTCAAGACAAACCCTCGAAAATTTGCATCATAGTCTGACGTGAATATAATAAGAACACTATTGGATGATGACGTATAGACGGTGGGCGTGGCGTTGGCGCTAGTCCGCGATGAACAGTCTGTGAACAGAACTGCATTCTCACAAATATAGCTACCTGTTGTTTTGAAAAAAGTGACCATTTTAGTCTTTAAAGTGTACATGATAATCCACAATCAATGAATTTAAAGAATAGATTGGCTGGGTGACATGAGGACACACACACACGTACACACGCACATGCAAGCACAAACGCATGTGTTGCATGTTGCTTCCACGCAGAGCTTAAACCTACCGTCCAATGCATATAAGCGTTTTGGTTTTATTGGGCGGCGGGGCTTGAGATGTCATTTCATTTGAATGTCGGGTAAAAGTCCCACAAAATTGGAAGCAACGTCTCCAAAATAACCTACATATTGTTGACGGGGATGTTAAACCTCAATCAAACAAACAATAGAGCGTGATAGCTCAGTGGTTAGTGCACTTGCCTCTGATGCTAGAGGTCCCGGGTTCGATCCCCGGCAGCGGCGATAAAATTTCGGTGTCCGAACACGCTCTATTGGCATCATTTGCAGGGATGAATGTCATAAAGTGCACCGTCCTTCAGATCGGGACGTTAACTGGAGGCCCCCCCCTGTGCAGAGAGAACCATCCCCTGTGCAGGTTAAAGATCCCTACCGTAATTACATGATTACTGTGTAGGCTTCCATCCTGCAAAACCTGGAGTGTATGTAATATACACCTGCGGAAATAGTCAAATGTGACCGACGCAGTATCAGAAGATAGATAGATATCCAGATAAAGGTTATTTTCTGTTGTCGTGACGTCAGTACTTTGTGAAGAGGTTTTTTTTAACAAAAGAGGGTTATCTTTTAAACCTGGACCGGGCTCAAATGCAAGGTTAAGCAAATACAGTAGGCCCTAAACCCAGATCAGACGCCACAGAAAGCGGCGTCTGATCATGGTTAACTCTGTTTGTTTTTAGAACAATAATCTGAGGGTTAAACGAAATAGTTCAAGTCCTCATTCAGGGTCATTTTTTTCCTGCCTACTCTACTAGACAATCGACCCAACGGTGCTGTCAGTGCTTGAGAGACAGAACAAATTATCATCATTACTGAGCAGACAAAATCACCTGTTTGTTCATTCCGGTATGTTTGTCTTATTCTATGATTGATAGCTTTTCAATTTAGCATTATAATGCAATATTATTTTTCATCTAGACATTATTAATTGAGCAGCACGTGGCAACAACGTGTCTGCGGCCATAGTCGCCCAGCGAGGACTCTGATCAGACTGCGCATGCGCGCAGTCGGATCAGAGTCTTCACTGGGCGCTACATGGGTGCATACTGACACAAAGCTTAATTCTTCACACAGGAAACTGTGTTCTACCCGCGTATTGACGCAGACTGGTTTACGTTCTCACTGTGCGCAGAGCTCTAAAGTCACATTTTCCTTAAACCCGACTAAATTTATGCAAAACCATTTCTTTATAATAATTAGAGGGTGTATTGTGTAGAGTTAATATGTATATGCGGTTGCTATCCATTTCATGTCTGATTTTCTATCTAGGTTTAACAATTTGATCAATTAGAAAATTTGTGAGATGATCCCAAATTGCGAGAAAACTTGTCTCCTGGGCTTTTTGTCCAGGTTTGACTCGAACAGTCCTGCACAGCTACGTAGACTAGCAGCAGTCTTGAAATTTTAGGTACAAAGACTAAAAGGTATTGTGTTATCCAAAGAGCGAATATAACGATACTGATCAGGATGTGTGGATGCGCAGGCTGACCTGCACATTATTGTTCGCAAATGGCATATACAGGTTTTCTTATGGCGTGGCTTTTTAAACATTTTTGATCAATTAGCAAATTGTAAAATGACCTTAAACCATTATTTGCTATTTAAAAATCACACCCGCCCCTTATTAATTATGTTCTTGAATTGAAAATGACGTTTACATATATATATAGCTGGGGTACAGCCAAACCTCACGTATCCTGTGCGGCAAATGACTGTTCAGGTCAGCTGAAACCGACCCGTACACGAGTACTGGTAAACCACTTAGAGGATATAAGCCTGCCTAGGCAAAGCGGTGCGAATAGGCCCATCCATGCTTATAAACCCTACTGGTTTCATTGGGCGTCAGGGCTTGAAATGTCATTTGATCTCAATATCGGGTAAAAGTCCCACAAAATTGGAAGCAACGTCTCCAAAATGACCTTTACAGTGCTGACGGGGACGTTAAACCTCAAATCAAACAAACAAGATCAGTCTGCACAACCGCATCTTCCCTATTGGCATTAGCACTGAGCAAATGCTGGAATATCTAATATGTACTGTTAAGCAATGACTTAGATCAGGTTGCTAGGAGACGCTGGCTGATCAGACCCACGCCCGTGTGCTATAGCTACAGTGGCATCTAACATATATGTAGGAGTAGCGTTTTCAGATAAAACTTTTGGATAATTCCTTTTAGTGCAAAAATAGATTATGGGTAATCGTTAGAACTACCTCATTGAGGCGGTTGTACAGCTTCGCAAGCCAAGGGTACTAAGTCCACTATGTTCCTTACAAGGAACGTAGTGGACTTGGTACCCTTGGCTTGCGAGGATGACAGTTCTAATGAATATTCACAATCTGTTTTTCAGAAAAATAAAGAAAACTAATGTATGCTCTGGAAACCTCGCTTTTATATATATAATGTTGGGGTTTCAAAGGGTATTTATTACACGGACTTGATAATATGATGTCATCGGACGTATATGTGCGTCTATGATTTTTTTCTGTGAACCTGTCCAAAATTATTAACTTTTATATGCTTAGATATAGCGTCACAAAAATAGAGGATCTTACTATCATATGACGTTGCGTCTGAGAATGTAATAACGTCAGGTAATACATTCGATAATACCATTGTGAATTAAATCTGCATAGTTAGATATGCCCAGTAACGTTACATGTACTACGTCCCTAACGACGTCGCGCCGTTTACTCATGGCGGAATATTGACATTTTTGTTAAAACATCGTGAATAAAATACTTTTTTAAGGACATATGATAAATAGAATCTTGCACTCGTGCACTTGTATTATTTAATTTATTAAACGAGTTGAGGAAAAGGGATAAAATGCAACGATTGTTTAACAAAAAATGTCAATATTTCGCAATAAGTAAACGCGACGTCGTTAGGGACGTCGTACATGTAACGTTACAGAGCATATCTAACTATGCAGATTTAATCCATTACATTGCGTTATTACATTCTCAGACGCGACGTCATGTGGGCCCCGTCAAGCGATTTTGGTACTTATCGCCTATGCGAGCAGCGAAGGTTCAGGCGAGCCTGCGTACCCGCGCAGTCTCGCCAGAACCTTCGCTGCTCGCTCATACAAGCAGTGAATCAAGAGGAACCTTCAGACAGAAAGCCATATCCCTGGCCCCTCTGAATGGCTGGGCATGCGCAGTTAAAATTTGTCATGACGGAATGCTCGAAGACAAAAATTCGCATGGCGGGGCTCATATGATAGTAAGAAATTAGCTAACAATGCCACATATCAAACGTCACAGAAGGTGACATCTGATCAGAGTCAACACTGGTTGCTTGAAGCGTGGAATTTGTTTGTTAAGCTAACTGTGATTCCCCTAAACTTGAAAATGGGTTTGTCCAAAACTATGGGTGAAAATAAGTACCTGTATAAACTGTCATTTTATCAAAATCACATGCAGGATCAGTTTCAATGTCGCTGAATGTCAATTCAACATCAACTGTTGACGTCGCTCCACTAGCCACGATTAGCCAGCGGCAAGCGCTATTACTGAAATAAATAGACAAAAAGATATTTTTCAGTAAGTTGAAAGAGTGTTATTTGAAATAAAAATAAAACTTATGCAATAAAATATTTTTTTCAGGTGCAGGAACTGTCTTTTTTCAAAAATGAAACCTTCTGTTATTTTAATCCATTTTTGCTGAGCATCCACAAAATAACACTGACAAACAGTGAAGACCCAGATCAGACGCCACAGAACGTGGCGTCTGATCTGGGTCTTCACTCTTTGCTTCTAGTACAAGACTTTTAACAAACTTACAATCAACAAAATAAACCAGACAGCCCTTAAATTGAAAATGAACCTGTCCAAATCTGTTGTGATGAATATTCTATGTCCCATTTATGGATCAATAATGAAAACAACTACATCCCAGCCGGCACAAAACGGCGGACCTACGTCGGTCCGACAGCGATATGACGTTGCTACGTCGTTTGGCTGTCGGCCCGACGTTGGCCCACGTCGTATCGCTGTCGGCCCGACGTTGGCCCGAAATTCTTTGCTAACTGGGATAGAACAAAATCATTCAGGCACTTACCTTGAATATTGCCCAGGGAACCCATCTGACGTCAAATACTGAGGCGTTGCGGTAGCGTTCAGTTGGTATTCTGATACACAACCACTGCCCGCTGAAAGCAGAATGACAATGATTAAATAGGCTGGCACACCCGTATGAGATAAAGCTTTCTTTCATGGTGCTCAAATGGTTCGAGTATTTTCGATTCACGAGTGGCATTAATCGTATTTCTGCATTTATTGTTGGTACTCGTTAGTTCGACCTGATCCCAGGGCATTGACGTTCCATTAGAAACCCCTCAAATTGGCCTAAATCCACTTTTGCTTAAATAAGCAAGCGTTGTTATACTTCGCAAGCTTCGATTGCTCATTATACCAAACGTGGATTTAGACCAATTGGAAGGCTGTCTTAGGGTTTCTGATGGAAGGTCACAGGTGCCCATTAGCTTACATGAAGCATCTTTGGTCATATACAACAAGCCTTGCTCAGTTAGGCTAAATTATTTGTTTGTATGGAGTTTATAGACCCAATCAACACTCTTTAGGCCATACTGAGCCGTTCAGGTTACCTAACAAACTTGTCCTGTGAAGCGGTTAACCAGTGCAGTGCGCATTCTTTTGCCAGAAACTAACAACTGCATTGAGTCTGCGCAAGGGGAGAGAATGGCCGTAGAAACGATTTCATTATCAGTCTCCGTGAAAGACTGCTGCTGACTTTGCAGTACATGTATCAATATGTTCTATGAAAGGGTTATCCCTTGAAAGCAAAGAATACGCCACAGAACTGAAAAGTATGGAGTGTACAAGTTTTTCTGGGCCAGACTAGCTAGTTTCGGCCAGTTGAGCCTCATCAGTGACCCTAAAATATTTACGAAATTCCACAGTGGAATCAATGATTCCAAAGGGCAAAAAAATATAAACCACTCTATGATGAAGGGCAGGGAAACTTTTTACGGCCGGCACACATTCCCTTAACACCAGGTGAAGTGACGTTTAATATATGTTCTATGAAGCGCGACCTACGGATCACCAGTAAGACGCGCATTTGACCGAGCCACTGAGGCCAGTCAACCCAAATAAACAATAAGCAAATAAGACAATTTTACCATTTCGATAACACACCCGTGCGACATAATGCATTTTTTACATCTTCAAATTGGCTACTTTTCTGATGAAAATCCGTGACAGTTTTCTTATTTATACTGCAAACAGGGGTTGTAGGTGCTCGTTAGGACCGCCTCATTGAGGCGGTTCTAACGAGTACCCACAACCTATGTTTTGGAGCAGAGATAAGAAAAATAACGTATACTCCCGTAAATCCCAGTTTTCTCTATATAAAATTGGGTTTAGTGGGGTGTTCATTTCAAGGACTTGTTCACGTGATGCGTTCAAATTATCTACGAATATCTGTTCTGCATGTTCATAATTATTAATCCTTTCCACTGAAAAAAATACGCATATGCGTGTACTTACACGTATCAGGAACACTAATATACGTCATTTCAAAACCTTGACTAACGCCAGAGCTATCTGACGTAAACGTGACCAGAATATATCGATCCGAAGACGTGTATTCGACTGTCGACAGATTTTCCCCACATAGATCAGCGTCTAATTCTGGGTCTGATATACTAGAACCTAAAAATTAAAGAAAACGAAGGGTAATAACTCCAAAAGAAGGAAAATCAGAGTTATGGTTCATACGTTCTGCACGTCGTCTCATGTTGCTCAACATATCTGTGAAGTTTCATGGAAATATCTCAAACGGTATCGAATGGAGCGGACATGAAACTATGTTAGAAATGGTTATATTTAGTGTTCAAGGGGCAACAACTCCACAGAAGTCAAAGTGACGATTTATGGAAAATAGCAGCGTTATTGTTTTCGCAGTGAGGTCAGTGTATTGCGTTGTAGGGTTAGCTGGAATCATGGGTTGGGGTTTGCAAACAGTGTAGACCTAGATCAGACGCTGATCAGGGTCTACACTGAATGCTCATAGTACAGGAATTTAATGGTCATAAGCCGCAAAACGCACCGTCTGACCAAAAGCCACTCATAAGTTGCTTAAATACTGGAATTTAAGTTAAACGATCAGCAAAGGGCCACTCAAAAGACAGTCGACCACCAGTACTCTCAGTGTCATGACTGTTCACCTTCTTTAAATGCGCATGCTCAGAAAAGTAATTAGGCTTGAAGCAGGAAGTCACCCCATGCAAGGTTTCCCCTATATGTCTGCGAAAAGCAAAGGCCCTGGCGCATCTCACAAGGGCATTTGCTGGTCGCCCATGCGCATGGTTCCCTTTTTCATGATCTAATTACTTGTATTAGGCCCATGCGTATTGGGGCTTGGAGATATACGATTGGGCTGAGTGGTGTTTCCACACAGAGCTGAAACGGACCGCGCATAACAACTTACAGGGTCTATGTCTGCCCAGACAAAGTGGTGCGAGTCAGCGTCCTTACATATTAACCCTTTGTTTTGTTTGAGAGGCAGAGCTTGAAATGTCATTTCATCTCAGTGTCGGGTAAAAGTCCTACAAAATTGGAAGCAACGTCTCCTAAATGACAAATAGCGTTGATTGGGACGTAAAATCTCAACTCAAACAAAAACAAACAAATAGCAAGAACTATATGAATAAGCAAGCTGGAGTATATGTGCATTTACATTCTTTTGTTTTTAATTGAAACATCCTTAACCCTTTTTGTACCAAATGGAATCTTCCTCCTTATATATAGCAGGACTCCATTTCAAAATTTAGGGGTGTCAGGTTGTGTTTTCTTTAAAATGTGTTTGGAAATTGGCTTGACTTTTTGCAGTGTAGGCCCTGATCAGACGCCGCGTTCTGATCTGGGTCTGCACTGTTTGCCATGGTACCCATTTAGAGGTTTCCTGTCTGAAATGGGTTAAATACCTACATGCTTTAATGTAAAAAAACATCAAATGAAAAGAAACGAAAACCAAAAAAAAAAAAAAAAAAAAAAAAAGGAAAATAAACAGAGAAAAATGAGAAATTCAACAGTAATTATTACCTATATGTTACGAAAGTACGACCTACATGTAACAGTAGCCATTCCTCACAAAACTGTGGGATTTTTAAAGAAGTTTTAACTGTAAAAAGATACTCCTTCAATAGCGGTTACTTTCACTAGCACAGGATAAATGTAGCACACCTATGTGACCTGATATTTTCTTACATGGCTCTGAATAAAACATTTTTTTTTTCTGATGAACATGTGTGCTGTTTTTCTCATTTTTGCTTCAAACAGATATTATGGGTCTCAATGAGGCGGTTCTAACGAGCACGCACAATGTATGTTTGTAGCAAAAATAAGAAAACTACCTCAACGTTTCATTAAAAAAAATATTTTTTTTTATTGTTTAGTCATGAAAGTATGTTCTATATTAACGTGGGTGTTTACGTTTATGTATACTTACCATCATAAAAATTTAAATCATCATTTAAAGCACACGGTATATTAAAGTGATCTGAGTAGATCATGACTAGTTGGCCAGCTACCCCGGAATCTATCAACCATTCACAAGATAAATTACTGAAAAGAAAAGAAAGGAAATCTGATTGACATAATATGTAAACATACATGGTGATGAGTATTCAATGATAAACAGTAAATTCCTATATTAGGACCACCTTTGGGACTGATCAAAAGTGGTCTTAAGACCACTTCTGATCAGTTCTAAAGGCGGTCATTTACTAGTCTACGCCATTTGGTGTTGGAAACGCAGAGACAGAAAAACTGAAACTTTTAAGTATGCTTTCAAAGATTTGTTTGTTTGCTTGTTTGATTTAAGTTTTAACGTCCCCGTCAACACTGTAAAGGTCATTTTGGAGACGTTGCTTCCAATTTTGTGGGACTTTTACCCGACAGCGAGATGAAATGACATCTCAAGCCCTGTCGCCCAATGAAACCAATAGGGTTTATAAGAATGGACTGTCCGACACTCGCACCGCTTTACCTGGGCAGGCTTAGATCCTCTTAGCGGTTTACCAGTACTCGTGTGCGGGTCGGTTTCAGCTCTGCGTGGAAGCATCATGCAGCCCATATATTTCTTCAAGCCCCGATAGGCGGGGGCAGGTATGCTTTTAAAGAGGAATTAGTCTTAATTTTAGCTGGTTTAATTGCAGAATTTCACTGTATTGATTTATTTTTATCGAGATAACACAATACTCAAAATTTGCCTCTGCGGCAAACTTCCCGTATCAGAAATAAAAAAAAGTGATAAAAAAAATCCACTGTAACATCAAGTTAACAAGTCCGTGAAATGAGCACCTCCTGTAAACCCCACTTTATTCAGAGAAATCGGGGGATTTACAGGGGAATATATTATTTTTCGTGTTTTGATCCAATATAAGGGTTGTGGGTACTCGTTAGAACCGCCTCAATCTGCTACCTTTATTTGAACAAAATCACAAATTTTCATAAGTAATGCTTTAGATATTTTAGGAATGCACTATGTCACACGGACGGTAACCTTTTCCAGCTGAACACGGCAATTCCTAGCCTTGCAAACAGTGTAACTCCAGTTCAGATGGCTTCTGAAGCCATCTGATCTGGATCTACAATATTTGCCATGCAGTTTCTGAAACGAACAAATACATGTTCTCAAGTCATTTCCATTGGAAGGACGTGGAACAAATCTTTTTCACCATCAGAGTATTTTTTTTTTTCAGGTGGGTGGGGGCGCTGAATTTATAAGAAAGTGGAAGTTATCGCCCTTGCATCCATTCTCCTTAATGTGCGTATGTGCGTGTGGGAGGGGTGTTTGTTTGGGCGTTAAACGCTATTTAGGTCATATCGAGCCACCCAGTCTACCTACCGCACCTTATACATTAGCGGTTAACGAGTAGAGTTCACATTTTTTCACCAAACTTGAAAGGAAAGGGAAGATATTACATGATAACTCTCCATGAAAGAATGTTGCCGACACAATTGAACCCGCGTCCTCCTGGTCATCAGTTAGATGCGCTTTCGACTGAGCTAAAGGGCTGAAGAATGACAAATACTTACTCTGTGTAACCGGTTGTAGAATACCCTGGAGATGTAAATTTTGACAACGTAGGACCCGCTGTTAACGTCAACGCCGAACCGCTGCACTGACCCAGCGCTGAAATAGATTTGAGCTACGCCATAAATAGAGGATCTTACACGAGTAAGATAAGGTTAAGTTCATAAATTTAATACGAAATGACCACGAGTGTAAGATTCTAATTAATCATATAACTGGTTTAAATCGGTTTGTACTGCTGAAGAAGTCCAATAGAAAACATCAGGTTGGCACGGATAGTTCCATGACGTTCCGCGCCAGTAGCCATGTGTCATTATGACTTATGACTTTATCCACTAAATAACAGCGATTGAATGTGATCATTGATGCAAGATAAGAATGTGTGTGTGTGTGTGTGTGTGTGTGTGTGTGTGTGTGTGTGTGTGTGTGTGTGTGTGTGTGTGTGTGTGTGTGTGTGTGTGTGTGATGCGTGCGTGCGTGCGTGCGTGCGTGCGTGCGTGCGTGCGTGTGTGTGTGTGTGTGTGTGTGTGTGTGTGTGTGTGTGTGTGTGTGTGTGTGTGTGTGTGTGTGTGTGTGTGTGTGTGTGTGTGAGAGAGAGAGAGAGACAGAGAGAGAGAGAGAGTTTGTATTTCGAATACAGCTGTAAACCCCACTTCGTATGCAACGAGATATAAATTGTCCAGTATATATTTTACCCGTAGGAAACGTATTATAGAGGGATTTTCAAATTAAATATATGCAAGACAACTTTAAAATTGGTGTGTTATCATAATGATTTGCTGAAAAGACATTTTTATAATCTCTTCGATTAGTGTATTCCATTTGAAATGTTTCTCGTAATCGGTAATCGCATTTCTAGAATTGTATCGGTACAATTCCGGAATTGATGCGCTAAGTGAATTCCTACTTTGCGCAGGACAATTCCGGAATTGTACCGATTCCCACTTTGCGCAGAGCATATATATTGGAAACCAATAAATAGCGACGTTCCTCTATTAAGACCACCCAATATAAAGGCACTCCACTGCTAAGGACTCCATTGGTCTGTTCCAAATTAAGCTTTCCTTATTGACACCACCCACTATAAAGACCACTTCTGGAAAGTCCTAGAGGTGCTCTTAATATAGCAGTTTCAAAGTATTTGGAAAATAGTTCGAGAAATTGATTCTTATTTTAGCATAAAGTTGTATGTTGTGAATACTCATGAGCAACGCCTCAAGGAGGCGATTCTAATTAGTATACACAACATACAATTAACCACGAACTTGTAGAAGATCGGAGAGAGATCCTTCAATTATTTCTCATTCCGGTTTGCCTGCTGACATGACGATGTGTGCGATTAATCTTCACTGGCTCGAAGACAAATAAGGTGTTCGAATCACCGGAGTTCGACTGATATGAAAGTCAGATTAACCCTTTTTTTGTAGCAAATGGAATCTTCCTCCATATAAATAGCAGGAGTCCATTTCAAAATTTGGGGATGTCAGGTTGTGTTTTCTTCCAAATTTATTTAGAAAATGGCTGAACTGTTTGCAAACAGTGTAGGCCATGATCAGACGCCGCGTTATGCGGCGTCTGATCTGGGCCTGCACTGTTTGCCAAATACCCGTTTGGGGGTTTCTGGTACTAAATGGGTTAAAATGCGTAACTCTCCAATCATTCCAGCATGCAAAAATAATCTACGTTCAAAATACAGCCAAAGTGTATCTAAACAGCTCATTTCTGAAGCCTAAAAGTAAGCATTATATGTACATTGTATGTGTGCATGTATATCGTTTGTTTGACTTGAGGTTTAACGTCCACGTCAACCCTGTATAGGTCATTTTGGAGACGTTGCTTCCAATTTTGTAGGACTTTTACCCGACATTCAGATGAAATGACATCTCAAACCCTGTCGCCCAATGAAACCAATAGGGTTAATAAGCATGGACGGTCCGACCCACACCACTTTACCTGGGCAGGCTTATATCCTCTGAGCATTTTACCAGTACCAGTATGCAGTCGATTTCAGCTCTGCGTGGAAGCATCATGCAGCCCATCCATTTCTTCAAGCCCCGACGAGCGGGGGCCGTACATATGCACGTATAGTGATATATGAATACTGTATGTGTACATGAATATTGTATGCGTGTATGATCGACACTGTCGCGTTCACATTCAGCAGAAAATACGGTAGGTTTTTTCCTAAAATTCGAGAATTCCGACAATGATCGGGGAAACATTTAAATTCACCTTTATTCAGCCAAAATTCCAGCATGCTATTAAATAACAATGTTATCTTTACTTATTTGCCGTCCTCTGTAGCTCTGTCGGATGCGCGTGACTGGTGATCAGGAGGACGCGGGTTCGATACCTGCATGGGTCAGAAACATTCTTTGGTGGAGACTGATCATGAAATCTTTTCTACGGTCACTCTCTCCCGTCCGCTGATTCTAGAACGGCAGTTGTCAGTTTCGGGCAAAAGAATGTGCACTGTACTGGTTAACCGCTTACGTATGAGCCTGTCCAGGAAAAGTGTGAATAGGTAAACTGTCTGGCTCAAAAAATACCTAAATAATGTTGACTGGGCCGTTAAACTCCAAATTCTAACACAGCGCGCCTATATAGGCAATGCAAAATAACCGTGTTTTATTCTGCAACAAATCACGGCTCGGAAGAGCGTGACGTGTGACGTCATTAAAAACTGCAAATTTATGACGTCACTAGTCGATTTACTTGACGTTAGACGGTGTAACGTCATTTTTTCGCATCGAAAACGTTAGAAAAGGATATAAATGCATGTGTTTCAGTCGATAATTTTAGCGGGATTTCTTCTAACAATGGCGAAAAGTTGTGAGATTTTGAAGGAAACAACATTATTGCCGATTTTCAGCGTGTTAGAATCGAAATAGATCAGCTCTAGTCTGTGATTTATTGAGTAATAAATCACAGTTTGTCGGTCAGTTGTAAGTAGACAAATCACGCGCGCTACGCGCTCGTGATTTGTCTACTTTACAACTGACCTCCAAACTGTGATTTATTACACAACAAATCACAGTTAGAGCTGATCTATTTCTTAAACAAACAAACAAAATCTTTAATTATTGGGTCGATTGTTTGTCGACTTAACGTTACTAAACACAGAAGCTCTTCATAGCTGATGTCCACGTGACTATTTTATAGAAAACAAAAGCCTCAATATTCTTGTCAGAGTGCTATGTAAATAGAAAGCTTACTGTAAAACATTGACTCGGCGCATTTTAGCCCCCGCACATCGGGGCTGGAGTCGGACCGTCAATGCTTATAAACCCTATTGGTTTCATTGTTCATTGTGCGGCAGGGCTTAAGATATAATTTCATCTCAATGTTGGGTAAAAGTCCCATAAAAATTGGAATCAACGTCTCCAAAATGACCTTTACAGTGTTGACGGGGACGTTAAACCACAAATAAAACATAGACTTGCCACATGTGCTGGGACTTTGGCAATTAGCTTAGATCCAGATCAGACGCCACAGAACGGAAATCCAGCTAACGGTTATTTATAGAACATTGTATCGCTATTCTTATCGCTGCGAGGTCACACTGTTGCGTAAAAGGGTTATCTATAGACTCTATACTGGAATCATGATTTAGGTTTTGGCAAACAGTGTTCACCCAGATCAGACGCCGCAGAACGCTGCGTCTGATCAGAGTCTACCCTGTTTGTTTTCAGTACAGGAATGTAAGGGTTAAACGAAACAGTCTCCGTTCAAGACCATTTTTCAGCCTACACTCAGAGACAAGCGACCCACCAGTGCTTTCAGTCCTTTGATTAACTCATAAAATGCCAATCACAACAATTGTCGTCTGCTTTGTCGTCTGGTGGTTACTTTAAAAGTCATTTTTGCAAACGGTGTGGACCCAGGTCAGACTGCTCCTCTAGGAGCAGTCTGATCTGGGTCAACACTGTTTGCCTATATCCAAAAGTATTTTCAAAAAGTTTGAATTAAAAAACAGCAGCAGACGACATAAGCAGACGACATTTTCAGATGTAGTTTTCTCGACTTCATGCATACGTAAATGTATTACAATGGTTCGGGGAGTCGGGGAGTAAACAAAATGTCAGACAAAAATAGTCGCCGCCAGAAGCAATTAAAAATTACCCAAGACATATTAAAATCATAAATGGGGACCTTAATTGCCTTGTTTTTAACTTGAGTTTATTTTTGAAATTTATGCCCAGTTTCAACTATATCCTGTTACAATAATTGATTCATAGTTATGAATGACTTTTTAGTTAATCATAATAACGGCTATGATCATTTAGGACACTGATCAGCCTGCGCAGGCTGATCAGACCTAGGGTGTTGTGATCATAATAGATGCGTGTAGGTGGTAGGGCAGTTCAGAGGCTCCGAATCTCAGATTACATACGCACAGTCTAAACCAGTTCTTCGCGAATCACAAAAGCTCGTATGTTCTGGACTGGAATTTTATTTATGATACAAAAATTCCCTTACTCGATACATAGATCATTCTGATACAGGGACTCTATTGATCATTCAGTTAAAAAATATACAGAAGCAAAATAACAAATATACACCAACCCCACCACACACACACTCCAACCTAAAAACCCATCTTATTACAGTTTCAAAACAGTAACACAGTCCAGTGCCTTAGTTCTAACAGAGGTGAGGGCACGAGTTTCTCCAGCTTTTGAGTTCTAACAGAGGTGGGGGTTCGAATCTCTCCAGCTCTTGGGTCCTAACAGAGGTGAGGGTACGAGTCTCTTCAGCGTTTGGGGTCCTTACAGAGGAGAGTGTATAAGTCTCTCCAGTTTTGGGGAGAATACAAGTCTCTCCAGCTAAAACATTTTGATTCATGTTTCGCTGTTATTAGAAGCCCCTAAAACAAATTGAGCCCCCCAACGTGGGCCAGGGTGTGCGTTTACACATGTGAATGAGTATCATTAAAAGTTATGTCATTGTATGGGCAAATATTTCGCACTGAAAGAGAATCCCGGCATCGAATTCAACACCCCTAATTTGCCATGTAGATAGCCTCAGCACTACGTGTGTCCAGTTCTACATGTATATTGTGACTGCAATTAAATACATGTAAGGTATAATATAATAATAATTAGGGCCTCCGCTGTCTAGTCTTTATAGCTGGTGTAATGGGAATGTGTGACGGCCGTAAAAAGTCTCCCTGCCCTTCACCATTTTCATGTCCTTTGGGATCATAAATTTCATTCTGGAATTTTGAAAATTAACTGAGGGTCACTGATGAGGCCTAAATGGCCGAAACTAGCTACTCTGGCCTAAAACTACTTGTACACTCCAAAGTTTTCAGTTCTGTGGTGTATTCTTTGCTTTCAAAGGATAACCCTTTTATAGAACATATTTTTGGCTGACTCTTAATCATTAGGCCCCTCACCGCTTAGCTTCGAGCCTCAGTCAGTCGGATCAAATTATTGTAAGACGCCAAGTTCTGACTCACAAGGCTTGGTGGTAGTTTTTCGAGCACCCCGGTGTTTGCCGATCGGCTCTATGTAAGTGATTGTTATTTATTTTTTATTGAAAGGGCCATAAAACCCCAATCAAAATATGTATACCAACAATGCTCGAGCCAGAGTGTGATCAAACTTACGAGGAGACTCAGATATACGAGCCCTCCGATCAGCTGATCAGAGTCCTCGCTAGTCGCACAGGACTTTATTCAAGAAATAGATTAACTCTAGCAGTGAATTGCTGAGTAATAATTCACTATTTTGAGGACAGTTTTAAAGCTGATACAATCACGAGCGCATAGCGCGAGTGATTTCTCTACATACAACTAGCCGACAAACTGTGATTTATTACTCAACAACATGAGTAATGGAGCTGAAGCTGATCTTTTTCGACTCTAGGGTGCTAAGAATTGACACTCTTGAAATGCTCCTAATCTGTCGCAGGTTTAAGAAGTTATGGACTGTAACACTTAAATTTAAGTCCGCTTGTAACGTTTCGAGAAAATCATGAAAATGACGGCATATTGTCTAAAACGTCCAGGAATCAACGGCGGGTGACGTTTTAAAGCGATGGCTTTTCACGTCTAGTTCTTCCGCCCGAATAAGCCACATTTTTCCTATATAGTCACGCTGTGTTGGAATGTAGGTTTTAGGGTGCACCGGCGCAATTAGGTTTACTGTTTTTTTTAACAAACATAGCGATTGGTCACTAGATACCACTTTGAAATATTTATTCCTGTTATTTAAGGATACCTAAGGCTATTCTTGTAACAAGGAACCTTGCTCCATAGGCTAAAGGAAATTCGCCCCATAGGCTAAATGTGCGAACTAGTCACAAGGCCATATTTCTTTGACAAATAATGAAGGTTCTGGCGAGCCTGCGCAGCCAGAACCTTCACTGTTTGCAAAAGATAAGATATAGATCTATAAGTGATGTTATTACAAAGTGTGAGACGCAGAGCGTGAGACATAAAGCGTGAGACATGATCTGCGTGATTGCGCATCTCACGGCGCGAAAGCTCCGTTCCTTTATGATTTGGCTCAATAGTACTCGGGACAGGTGTACGGATTTGTTTAAATTTTAAAGATATCATTATTTGACTTAATGGTCATTGAAATATACAGAAAATATTTCAAGACTTCTTGAAGAGTTAAAGAGTAATCACCATTTTATGAAGATTTAATATGAAAAATAAATAACAATCTATCGATTGACTTAACAGAAATTTAATATTTATGTCTTTTAATATTTACAGAACAGATTTATTTTGAAGATGGGTTGAGCTGGGTTTAAGAATTATTCCAATTGGTATTGACTCGTTTTATTATGTATTAGATTTTATGGGACTGAAAATGTTATCTGTCTATGAAGGTAAAGCCCGTGTGTTACTATGCAATTTCTAATCCTTTAATAGATTTAATTTAAAAGATCAACATGAAAATAGATGAAACCCCAGTGTCGTTTGCAAGTTTAAATTTGCAATGAAAAAATCCAAGAATGAGGTTTGCGAATTTTCAAAATGGAACTTTGGAGCAAACAAGTTCTAAACGAGACTTGTTTTCCGAGAAAATAGCTCTCCCCCTTCCCACCACCACTACATACCCCTTTCAAAACAACTTAATTTAACAGCACTGCTGTGACCTTGAAAATAAGGTCAAGGTCAGGAAAAACTCACCAGTTCTCCATCCTGACCAAATGTTATGTCCATGCAACTTTGAATTAAATCCACCAAGTAGTTCATGAGATATACTGCACACAGCCTAAATTTGGCTTACATTTGACATAATTAGCACGGCTGTGACCTTGTAAATACGGTCAAGCTCACCAAAACCTAAGACGAAGAAAATGCGTGAAAATGGTACTATAGGAGCTCTCTTAGGTGACGCTCGCAATGATGGCAGGTAAGCATTTGTTAAAGGATACTTTGTGGAAAGAAAGAAAGAGAAGTTTTCAGAAGGCAATAGAACTATGAATGTTGAGAAAAAAACGATGGAGAAGGAGCTATATACATGTAAATCTAGCACTTTTACATATACTGAATTTAATACTGGTACAAAACGTCGCTTTATCCCTCAAGGTCTATAATGATATATTTTAATTGCTGATCATTCGTGTCGCGTCAAGTGAAAAAGGTCTTGGAGCATGCGCGCTAAGCAAACTTTCAAATCAGTCTGTACTTTATTAAGCTTCCTGTCCATGTTCAGCCATTTAGCGCAGTCCGCAGTCTGATCTGAGTCTTCGCTAGGCCTACATGCTCAAAATTCCCTTTTCGTCTGGCGTGGCCCAGTTGGTTTCGATTTCCTTAAGGTCAAATTATTTAATGAGTCAAATTGGTAAATAAATCAAACATAATGAACCAAAAGAAAAAAACGCCCAATTTTCTTGTCCAACACTAAGTACTTTTGCACAAAGACTTTTGGATATGACTCAAAATTATGATCTCTATCATTCTATGATTTACATGTAGTTGAATACAAAATTTGGTAACTGTATCTTTTTGAAACTGATAGTTATTTAGATTCTTTTTAAATTGCCCTGTAATCTGTCTGGCTGTAAAAGGCGCTTCCTTAGATTTTAATGAGCCCACCGTGTGTGCGTTTCGCCATCTTACAAAAACGTCGTTTAAATCAGCGATTTTAAATCATATCTGATGAAAAGACTGACATATATATTAAACATAAATTTTTCAATCAGATGAAATTTCAGAAAATTTTAATAATCCAGCGCAGACATACATTTTGTTTATGTCTTATATGTCTTATTCAAAATTGCACATATAACAAAGGAGTCATATTTCCACCCTGCGGAACCCATGAGTCAAGAGCTTATATCGTTGTACATCCCCGCACACTCAGCCCATTGTTTTTAGTTGACATCTGTCGACGACACTTCAGACAAACTAACAGTGTAAGTTTACATTAACTGATTAAAAGAACAATGGGTAATTTTGAAGTCATGGATTTATCAATAGATTATATTAATTACATGCCTGTTAATACTACAAACTGCAATATTATCGCCAAAATTCATGCACGATGATATTGCCCTTTCTTCTCATTCTGCTGTTGTGACTGTCGATATTCTTTTTTTTTTTTTTTCATTTTTGGTTTTGGTTTTACGGCCCTTTCAAGATTATTTCACTCATATCGACCTGATCGGTAATCAGAGGTGGGCGAAAACGGGATTATTCGATATTCTTTGTCGAGGTTACACATTTTTGCGCTAACAGCGATCCCGGTTTATTCTTCGCAATACAATGTTGCACTGTGATCTTCATAGTCTTCTATAGTAGAAGCAGCAACAGAAGTAGTAGTAGTAGTAGTAGTAGTAGTAGTAGTAGTTTTGTTTGTTTGTTTGTTTGATTTGATGTTTAACGTCCCCGTCAACACTGTAAAGGTCATTTTGGAGACGTTGCTTCCAATTGGTGAGACTTTTACCCGACATTGGGATGAAATGACATCTCAAGCCCTGTCGCCCAATGAAACCAATAGGGTTTATTAGCATGGACGGTCCGCCTCGCACCGCGGTTCCTGGACAGGCTTAAATCCTCTAAGCGGTTTACCAGTACTAGTGTGCGGGCCGGATTCAGCTCTGCGTGGAAGCATCATGCAGCCCATATATTTCTTCAAGACCCTATGGGCGGGTCTGAGTAGTAGTAGTAGTAGTAGTAGTAGTAGTAGTAGAAGTATATAGTAGTAGTGGTAGTAGTAGTAGTAGTAGTAGTAGTAGTAGTAGTAGTAGTAGTAGAAGTATATAGTAGTAGTAGTAGTAGTAGTAGTAGTAGTAGTGGTAGTAGTAGTAGTAGTAGTAGTAGTAGCAGAAGCATAATCGTTATCATCATCAACATTATAATTATTATTATTATTATTATTATTATTATTATTATTATTATTATTGTAATAGTAGTGGTAGTAGTAGTAGTTGTAGACGCATCATCATCGTTACCACCAACACCAACACAATGATGATGATGATCATCATCATCATCACTACCACCACCATAAACATCGTGGCAAAGATACTTTTATCCCTTGATCTTGATTTGACCTATCGACAAGAAAGCACTTTCTTCTCACAATATATGAGCCCCGCCATGCGAATTTGTGTCTTCGAACATTCCGTCATGACAAATTTTAACTGCGCATGCCCAGCCATTCAGAGGGGCCAGGGATATGGCTTTATGTCTGGAGGTTCCTCTTGATTCACTGCTTGTATGAGCGAGCAGCGAAGGTTCTGGCGAGACTGCGCGGATGCGCAGGCTCGCCTGAACCTTCGCTGCTCGCATAGGCGATAAGTACCAAAATCGCATTGCAAGACGTTCTTCTTCGTTTCCATTTTGTTCACCTATTATTTTGGTAGTTGGCAAGTGCTGCATATTATCTCGGGTTATTAGGTCCTTTAGAGTAGCTGTCTGTAATAGTATCTCTCTCAGGCAGAAGTCTGTCATGGGTTTGCAGATTGTCTTTAAGTTCTAGTATTTCATACTGACTGACAACATTGTCAGCCTTTTTGACACCAATCCACTGTTTTTAGAGACAGGTATTTTGGAAAAAACGACATGTTGCACGTAGCGCTTTGGCACGTTTTTAAAAAAAATGTTAACTCTTTAAATTAACAAGACTGTGAGGTGTACTAAAACTATTAAAACTCTACTTTGTATGGTTGGGTATACACCATGTTCCTTATGTCTGATCAAAAACATTCACTGGGTGCTCGTTAGAACCGCCTCTAACGAGTACCAACATTCGCTGCAGGCAAAAAACGTTGACTCAACGTTGAACTAACATTGAAACAACGTTTTCAACGTTGTTTCAACGTTAGTTCAACGCTGAGTGCCTGCTGGGTTCTATGTTTGAAGCATACGTATGATAAACATTACAAATTAACTTTAAACAAGGTAATTTTATCACTATGATTTATCTATATGTTTGTTTGTTTGTTTGTTTGTATGTTTGTTTGATTGATTTGAGATTTAACGTCCCCGTCAACACTGTAAAGGTCATTTTGGAGACGTTGCTATCAATTTTGTAGGACTTTTACCCGACATTGAGATGATATGACATCTCAAGCTCTGCTGCCCAATAAAACAAATAGGGTTACGTTTTTGAGCATGGACGGGTCGACTCGCACCGCTTTGCCTGGGCAGGCTTAGATCCTCTAAGCGGTTTACCAGTACTCGTGTGCGGATCGGTTTCAGCTCTGCGTGGAAGCATCATGCAGCCCATATATTTTTTCAAGCCCCGATGGGCGGGGGCCGTTTATCTATATGTACACTAATTACTTGGGGCATTATACTAACGAATCCTTGTAATAAATAACTTTCAAAACCCCACTTCAGATTGCATTTTTTTCCATTGAAGGGTATGCCTTATTTTTGCTATAAAGCAGCGACTGTGGGACCTCGCTCGAATTGGTCAATCGATGTTAAAACCCACATTTAATGCATAAAAACATGGCACAATACAATATAGGAATTTTGGGTCGATTCATTTTCATTCGACCCAAGGTAAGCCCAGTAGTTTTTCGTTGCTGTGTTCACGTGATTCGCTGTGAGGTCAGTGCTGTATAAGAGGGCTACCGGTAGAATCGATCTGGACTTGTTGGGTTTGACAAATAGTATAGATCCGAATCAGACGCCACAGAAAGCGGCGTCGAATCACGTCTTATACTGTTTGCGTACAGTCATAGGGGCTTGAATCATGGAAAAAAAATTTTTTCATGATTCAAGCCCCTGTGGTACAGTACAGGAATTAAAGTGTGAAACTAAAAAGTCTGAGTTCCCGGTCATGACCATGTTCCCAGCCTACAAGCAGAGACAATCGACCAAGCAGTGCTCTTTTCAGTTTCAGTTTATAACGACCATTGCGATTTTTCCTGATTGTAATTACAAACCACTATTTGGCCCCCGCCCATCGGGGCTTGAAGAAATATATGGGCTGCAAGATGCTTCCACGCAGAGCTGAAACCGATCCGCACACGAGTACTGGTAAACCGCTTAGAGGATCTAAGCGTGCCCAAGCAAATCGGTGCGAGTCGGCCCGCCCATGCTTATAAACCATATTGGTTTCATTAGGCGGCAGGGCTTGAGATGTCATTTCATCTCAATGGCGGGTAAAAGTCCCACAAAATTGGAAGCAACGTCTCCAAAATGACCTTTACAGTATTGACGGGGACGTTAAACCTCAAATCAAACAAACAAACCACTGATAGTAGCAGTGGCATAGCCGGAGGAAAACATTACGAAAAGACGACTATACAAATACAATGTAAATTTTACCGCCGAAAAAAAAACGAAAATTTTTAGATGAAAAATTGTGGTATTTTTTTCTTATTTCTGTTCAAAATATAGATTGTGGGTATACGTTAGAACCGCCTCATCGAGGCGGTTCTAACGAGCACCCACAATCTATATTTTAGAACAGAAATAAGAAAAATAGCGTTTACCCCTGTAAACCCCAGTTTTTCTATATAAAAGTGGGGTTAAATGGGGGTCAGAATTATACAGGGAACGTTACAGGGATTATTATTATTGAAGGAAGGAATTTCATAGTTTGCTCTCAAAGGGAACAAATCCTTTCCTTTAAAGGGAACCCCTTATATATGGAAAGTACAGGGTTTATATGTAGAAGGCTTTTCTTTGTTGCAGAAAACAATTCTCATTACGCATATGCGTAATATGTGTCATGAACGTTTGGCTACCTATACTTTAGTGAAGTTTTTTTATTTGTCCACACTTGGCAACCGCGCAATAACGCGCATACATTGTACGCGCGATGCCCCGGTCCAGAAAATATGGCAATGGAAAAGTACATGTAAACCTAAAAATAATAAGGATTTGAAAAACAGTTGTGGCATGCAGGGAATTAGGTCTTTATTTGTACGAACTCTATACAAAAGGTGTCTCCAAAACTCGGGCTGGTCCGGTTGGCTAGGCAGCCTGGTTAAACACACATTTACGTGTATATCGAACCCGTACCATGCACATGAGTATCTTGTTTTGTTTGCATGTTTGTATTGTGGTTTAACGTCCCCGTAAACACTATTTTGGTCGTTTTGGAGACGTTTCTTTCAATGCCGTTGGACTTTAACCAGACTTTGAGGTGAAATGATATCTCAAGCCCTACCGCCACCACCACCCAGCGCAAAAAAAAAAAAAAAAAAAAAAGCTAGCATTTATATGAAGGAACGGTACGACCAACAACACTTTGCTTAAACATGCAGGCTTAGACCTTCTAAGCGGTTTACCAGTACTCATGTTCCTGCGCGGAAGCACCACGCAGCCAAAGCTATTTCTCCCAGTCTCCTTGGACGGATGCGCTATGGATGTCTTTTAGTGAAGCCTACATTGGCACAGCCTTATTAACTGAACCTAATCCGATTGTCCTCCCTTTTGTGACTCAGAATAACGGAATGAAAATCACATGCCGATACATGAGAAAACGGCCCAATAGTATTCTCCGAATTCGGTCTTCAAATGCGCATGCGCAGCCAAATAATAGGGCTAGATGCATGAAGCTACACGTACCTCATGGTTCCTTCTCGCAATTTCCGCGAGCAGCAATGGCTCTGACGAGCCTGCGCAAATGCGCAGGCTCGTCAGAGCCATTGCTGCTCGCATATGTATTAACTGCCATTTTATCAGGAGCTGACAAATTTAGTGCCTGGTCAAGATGAGCGACTTAATATATAAATTACACATAAACGCATAATTGTCGCATAAATCAGATAGTTGCTTTTATCAATCGGACATGAAACTGGTTGTCTGTATGATAATATAATTATCCAATTTTACATGTCAAACGATTTGAAGGCTTAAGTCTGTTGAGTCTTCAGAAAAGAACGTGAAAATGAACCAAGAAATCAACAGTCAACATAATTGTCTACGCCCCTGAGCGTAGACATTATAGACGTAGGGTTTAACGCGGAAGTACAGCCATTAGTTACCCTAAATGCAGGCTGACCTGAATGGATATACTTAAAAATCATGCTTCCAACTCGTTTGCTCGGTCGGTGGAGTGTACGACAGCTGAAGTTGCTGGGGATTGTGAAGCTTATTTCAGTTTACCTCTTTAGTGAGAGCTAGCGACTAACTTCCCATACCACAGGTCCTGGTGTATGAATCTCATTTGGCGTGTCACCAGTAACAATTATGATTCTGATTCTGGTCGATGTCATGGATTCAGTTATCAAATTTGGCCATTACGCCCGTATAGGAGTTTAAAAATATTTTGAGTTTAAAGTTTCCAAGGAACAGGACCATCGCGCGTTATAAGTCCTATGTTCATGTATTCCATATATAATGACAGATTCTATCTGTCATCTCTAGCTGTCCTGCAGGTTTTAAAGTATTTCAGGCTTTCTTCCGGCTTTGACCGCCATAGAAATATGAGTCCGCACAAAATGTAGTCCGGTTTGGCGCAGTAATCAAAATTGAACAAGAGTATGAGTTATCCTATAAGCGTAATACAAACTTTCGAAGCAGACGACTTAACGATTTTATCTCTACGAAGAATCAGCTGCATCATGCGACGGGTTTGGCGAAGAATGTATACCCAAATCAATGCGGCGTCCGCTCAGCAGTCTGCTCAGGGTTTACACTGTTTTCTATCAGTGCTGTCAATATTTAATCCTTAAAGACCAGCCTGCTGTTGGACAAGAATATTAATGGGTTTTCTTTCTGACTTTCGAGGTCAAGTTTATGTCAGTTACAACTAAGGTGTATATTGACTTTGCGTGGAGAAACTGGAAAGAAAGGCTGTCCCTTTCAAACGTGGAATATGGTATAGATACTTAGTGTAGGTCCTGTGATATAATTCTAGGTGCCATATTTAGCAGAATGGACGAGCCCAACTTCAGTGATGGAAGAGTGCACTCCAGAAACTCAAGGCAGTGAATAAATCAAAGCACTGACAACACTCATGCCGATTGTTTCTTAATGCAGGCTGGTCATGAACGGGGACTTGGACTGATTCGTTTCAACTTAAGATGTTAGTAACTAATGCAAAAAAAAGTGTAGAACAAGATCAGCACCGTGTTCTGTGGCGTTTTATCTGAGTTTACATTGTTTGCCAGATCTAACATTTGATTCATGTGCTTACATGTACCCAACACTGACAAACGACGCGACTATGTTTGGGTTGATTGTTTGGCATTCGACCCGAAGTTGCTAATAAGAAAAGCGCTTCAGTGCTAACGTTTACGTGACTATCACTGACTTGTCAGAATAACCTTTTGTCTTGTAGAAAATAGCCGCAGTGAGATCAGGATATTCCATAAGACTGAAGAGGATTATCCTGGAATCATAGGGTGAGCTTCGAAAACAGTGTAGACCAAGATCAGACGCTGCAGAACGCGTCTTCTTATCAAAACCTTCACTATTTGTTTGGAATTTCAGAGTTAAACGAAACAGTTTAAATCTCAGCCCAGGACTATTACTCCAACCTACACCCCACACTCTCAGTGCTTTGATTCTGAAACCAAACGATTGCATGATTACAACACGCTTAGGCGCCATGCAGTTAAGCTAAAAAGGTTAAATCAATCAACCGTGACGTCTGGTTACCAGTCCGGCCACGTCGATCCTGTGCACCACCTTCAATCCAGTACGGATAGAAACCACATGTTCAGGATCAAACTTTTGATGTGTAATGTAAGGTCGTGCCTTGAAAAGAGAAATCTGAAATTTGTTCTAAAAAAAAGCATTAAGTGAGAGCGTATTGCAACATTTTTCATTAAAGGATCGTAAGCGTGCCCCTGGACAGTTAGAACAGTTAGAAGCTGGTCGGAAAGCGAATGACGTGGACTCTGATTTTGGGTGGCACATGAGTGTGATCTATCGTCTATTGGAGCGACATCTTACAATATACAGAAGACGCTAATGGACGTCGACGTAGCGGAAGACCGACGTCAGTACGTCAAGATCGTTTCAACCGTCAGACGCATATGCGAAACAGATTTCCACCGGCAGCTGCTACACTGTACCTGTAGATAATCAAGGGGTCTCAACTACCGACTAATAAGCACTGACACTGTTCGTCGCCCTTATGCGATGCACGTTTGAGAGCTAGACGTCCCTGTCGTGACCAAAGTTAACGCGTCGATTCAGTACGGAACACTTACGCTAGTGCATGAAATACGTAAATTGGCGTCTAAGCGACTGACATATGTATGCGTTTCAGTGACAAATCGCACTTCAGCGTGAATCACGCCGATTGTCGTTTCCGGGAGTTTCGAAGTATAAATGTAAGGTATGCCGAGGCGACGCGTGCGTAATAGAGCATGACATATCGGGTGAAATAAGCGTAAGTGTGTGGCAAGCTATTGCATGCAGTTAGCGAACGCAGCTTAGTGTCATTAAGAACATTCAAGATCATGGCTGAGACGTGACCTGAAGAGCGAGACATTACATCAATCAAGTGCTTCGGCCTCACATGGTTCCATTCATTTATTTACGCTCAGAATCCGGGATATCTTATCCAGCTGGATTACGAGCGGACTCAAAGTGCTGTTCTTACTCAAAAATGTCTTCAAGCCAATGGAATTCATGTACTTGACTAGCCAACCTTTCTCCTCCGATCTCTCTCCCATAGAGTATCTTTTGGGAGAGGTATCCACAACCGACCAGACAAAGGACAGTAGCATTGTTAAAACTTGAATTTTAATGTTTGGTTTTGAAAACGTAAATAGTTTCTTTCAAACATTTGAAACATCGAATGGCGTTTCATAATCATATGACCACCGGTCTATAGACATCTGCAAACATATCATATATTGGAATTTGCAGAACTACCTTTCTAAATTTTAAAATCTTTTTAGAAAGGTTTTCTGTAAGTTTTCACAGTGTTATGAATTTCTCATAGAATCTGTCGTTTCAGTACCTTTGGCGCTTTGATTTATCTTATGCCACCATGCAAGGCCAGATTCTCAAACATCTGATGATTTTGTTTGTTTGATTTGAGGTTTAACGTCCCCGTCAACACTGTAAAGGTCATTTTGGAGACGTTGCTTCCAATTTTGTGGGACTTTTACCCAACATTGAGATGAAATGACATCTCAAGCCCTGTCGCCCAATCAAACCAATAGGGTTTATTAGCATGGACCGTCCGCCTCGCACCGCAGTTCCTGGACAGGCTTAGATCCTCTAAGCGGTTTACCAGTACTAGTGTGCGGGCCGGATTCAGCTCTGCGTGGAAGCATCATGCAGCCCATATATTTCTTCAAGCCCCTATGGGCTGAACATCTGATGAGATAGCTGAACGTGTGAAGAGAAGCTGTGTTTGAGAGGAACTGAGGAATGGCACATTTATTCATAGTATGAACTAAAAATACCTTATGGAAACAAGAGCTGTCACTATAGGTGACCAATGCCCCCCCCCCCCCCCCCCCCCCCCCCCCCGTGGGAGCTAGTTCAGCCCAAAATGACAACAGAGTTATGGCCCTTGGTCAGAATGTAGCCCTTGTGATGGTAAATAAGTGTATGAAGTTTCTTTGGGGCTAGGTCAAATACGTTTAAAGTTATGGTCAAGGTTAAAGATTTTGTGGCGGACAGACAGACAAGCAAGCAAACAAACAGACAGACAGGGCAAATACTATATGCCCCCCGAATCAAAGATTCTCCGGGGAGGGCGGGGGCATAAAAATCAAAGCTCATCAGACTTTATAAGTCTACGTTTAGCCCTTATATTCCTGTATTTTATGCAAACAACGTTGACCCTGATCAGACGCCGCGTTCTGCGGCGTCTGGTCTGGGTCAACATTGTTTACAAATGCGCAAGTACAAGTTTACAGACAGGCACGGAGAAAAATAGTGAAGCTATAAATTACAGTTACCTGGATTCGTATCAGCAACGCAATACTTTTGTCCTTAGTAACTTTGGGTCGATTGAACAATCAAACCAAAAACTAACTTGAGACTTTAAGCCGTCCTCGGTAGCTCAGTCAGATGCGCGTCTGACTGGTGATCAGGAGGACGCGGGTTCGGCAACATTCTTTCGTGGTGATGGATCATGAAATCTTTTCTACGGTCATTCTCTCTCTTTCGCTGATTTTTGAATTTCTGGCGAAAGACTGTGCACTGTACTGGTTAACCGCTTTAGTATAAGCCTTTCCAGGAAACGTGTGGATACTAAACTAACAGGCTCAAAAATGACCTAAAATAGTGTTTTGACTGGGCCGTTAAAAACAAAACCTTGAGACTTACCTTTTTGAACTGTATCCAGTAATATCACCCAGACAAACCAGGAAACTCTATAATCCGAGTTACTCTGGTAGTCAATACCCATCACAGATTAGCCTTGGTGATCCATTGCCCTACCTGAAAAAAAAAATAAATAAAAGCACTGAGAGTACTGGTGAATCGATTTTGTTTGATTTGAGGTTTAACGTCCCCGTCAACACTGTACAGGTCACTTTGGAGACATTGCTTCCAATTGTGTGGGACTTTTATCCGACATTGAGATGAAATGGTATCTCAAGCCCTTTGCATATAGCATGATATGTTGTGTGTATTCATTAGAATCGCCTCGATGAGGCGATTCTAATGAGTGCATACAACATACATATTTGTGATATGCATGGTTGCTTATAACGGATTATCTATAGCGGTTAAGGCCGGTTCATCATTACGCCAGCGGAGACGCTTTAGGCATATATTTTCAATAGTCTACGTAAAAAATGATGTTGTGTTGTGTGCAGTCATTAGAATCGCTTCGACGAGTCCATTCTAATGTGCACACACCACATACATTTTCATGATTAAATAAGAAAAAATCTCCATAAATATTTGTTATCTACAGTTATCGGAAGAATTTAAGGAACTCTTGAACGAGATGTCTCTCAGACAAGTCAATACTTTCTATCAGATCCTGGACAATATTGTATTGTTGTACATTATGTTATGCAGAGGACCCGCGTTATAACGACATTCATTATAACGGCAAAACTCGTTATAACGACAATTTCAAAGGAATAAATTTTTAGCTCAAAGTTTAGCCTCGATTCCGAGCGGCTTGGGCTTCCCTCGGGTTGGAAATTCCCAAATCGAATCCATAGTCATGAAAGATTCTTGTAATTTAATACTCCAAGAAACAAATGTTATATACATCAAATGTTATAGACATTTGTTAGAATCGCCTCATCGAGGCGATTCTAACAAATGTCTATAACATTTTGTTTCTTGGAGTAATTATGTGGAAAAGACCTTTTATAACCTATCATATTCCAAACTGGGATTCTTTATAACGGCAACTTCATTATAACGGCACAATAATAGGGAACACATATTCTCCTTATTACCCGGGTCATCTGTATTTATAAAGTTTAACCAACTCAAGAACGAGAGCGAGTCAACTCTAACCATCCTTGTTTGAGTCATTGAACTTTTACAGTTTCGCCAAAAGAACAGTCAGTCTGCCTTGGGCAAAAAACTTACGAGGGAGTCAATAATCAAAGCACTGAGAGTACTAGTGGGTCGATCGTCTCTGAGTGTAGGTTGGGAAAATAGTCCTGAACTGAGAATCGAACTGTTCGTTTAACTATAAGCAAAACCAGTAGATCTGATCAGACATCGCGTTATGTGGCGTCTGATTATGTAGATTCTGTTTGCCAATGCCTAAGTGTACGAGCACAGTCGGGGCTTGAATAAATAGACGGGCTGCTTGATGCTTCCATGCAGAGCTGAAACCGGCCCGCACACGAGTCCTGGTAAACCGCTTAGAGGATCTAAGCCTGTCCAGGCAAAGCGTTGCGAGTCGGACCTTCCATGCTTATAAACCCGATTGGTTTCATTGGGCGGCAAGGCTTGAGATGTCATGTCGGGTAAAAGTCCCACAAAATTGGAAGCAATGTCTCCAAAATGACCTTTACAGTGTTGATGGGGACGTCAAACCTCAAATCAAATAAAACAAGTCCTTGTCTTCGACCCACTCCTCATATGCCGCCGCGACTTCTTCGTTGGACCGGAAATGACGCCCACGGATATCCTTTTTCAAGTTTGGGAAAAGGAAATAGTCACTAGGAACTAAGTCCGGAGAATAGACGGGGTGCGGTACCCATTCCGCTCGATAGCATCCTTTGCAATTTTTTTTGCAAAGTGTGGACTCTTGCATTGTCCTGTTGGAGTAGAATCCCTTTTCGAGATTTTATCTCAACGTTTCTCACGGATCGCAGTTCTCAGGTGGTCGAGCAAAGCATAATACGCACCTGTTATTGTACTTTTCTTTGTTAGAAAGTCCAACATAATAACGCCTTGTGCGTCCCAAAATACAGTTGCCATCACCTTGCCAGCAGAGGGTTGCGTTTCGAACTTCTTTGGCCTCGGGGAGCCCGGCCCTACCCACTGGCGACTTTGAGTTTTATTCTCTGGCTCATAATAAAGGACCCGGGTCTCATCCACAGTCACCAGACGAAAATGAATGACTCAAACTGCTTCAACAATGTGCTGCATACTGATGCTTTGGTTGCCATTTGCTCTCTGAGACCCAATGGGCTGTTAGCTTGCGCATACCCAAGCGATCATGTAAAATTGTTGAAACGCTACCATGTGAAATGTGTAATGCTTTCGCTATTTATTCCACCTTAATTCGCCTTTCAGTGTACACCAGATCCCCTACTTTGTTACACATTTCTTCATCGGTAGCATCTGATGGGCGTCCAGACATGGTTTCGTCACATAAAGACATTCTACTGCGTTTGAATTCCCCAACCGAGAATTTTAATTGTGCATACGATGGTGCAGAAGACCCATAAACTGCATTTAACAACTCCCAGTGTATTTCCTGACAAGTTTGCTTTCAAATACAAATGCCGAATTACAGCAAGGTACTCAACTTTTGAATGTTTATTTTGTAAGGAAAAGACTAATTTTCTTTTCATCAAAATTTACACTTTTTGCATCTCTAGTTGCATGGGTAGAAATGTCAGTTATAAAAGTATAAAATGTAACATTTTTGAAATTCTTTCGCTGTCCTATGACAGCGTGATGATTCCTTTTTGTACCAAATGGAATCTTCCTCTTTATATATAGCAGGGGTCTATTTCAAATTTTAGGGGTTTCAGGTTGTATTTTCTTCAAAATTTATTTGGAAAAGGACTGACGTTTTAGAAAACAGTGGAGGCCCTGATCAGACGCCGCGTTCTGCGGCGTCTGATCTGGACCTGCACTGTTTGCCAGGGTACCCGTTTTGGGGTTTCTGGTACTAAATGGGTTAAGATGAAGGGTGGAGACATCATTGCAATATAAACCCTCTGAGCTCCGGCGATAAAAACGAAACGAGCGCAAAGCAAAGACTACGATCGGCGTGCGCATCCACGCAGTCTGACCAGAGTCACCGCTTTGCAAATGTTCTCCATGGTGCATTTAGCCGGAGAAGGTGCAGATGCTAATCTGAGTATTCACTGGACACAGGTCCAACGACACAGTTTCGCCTGAAACGGCTGCTACAGAAAATGGTACCATGGTGCGTTTTCCTTCTCAGATTATGGTGCAAATTATTTAAGAAAGAAAGACCCAAACAAACAAACAAACATACAAAGTGTCCGCATTAGTTAAAAAAAGAAGATAAAATTGTGTAGACTTGCGTGAAATATCTTGTAACATATAACAAATGAAGCTTCTATGCCCAGTTGTTCAAATTTAACGATGTCGTTCGTAATACATGTATATATCGTTGAAACTTTGATAACTTATATCGTTAATATGCTAATATTTTTGCTGGAAAAAAGTGAGTAGCTGCAAAAAGCTACTCACCATCACGCAAACATGCCTATATAATTCTGACCCCCTTAAACCCCACTTTTGTATAGTAAAACAATTACATTATACATTATGTTTTCTTAATTCTGCCCAAAAACATGAGTGTGGGTACTCATTAGAACCGCCTCGCCGAGGCGGTTCTAACGGGTACCCACAGTCTATATTTTGAACAGAAATGTTAAAGATATCAGGGTTTTTATCTGAAAAAAAGTCAGTTTTGGTGATATTTGAACAGGTGTGTTTTTCTAATGATTTTCCCAGCAAAACTATCACTATATTAGAAATTGTACTTACTAAAATAACGGCCCCGCCCATCGGCTTGAAGAAATAGATGGGCTGCATCATGCTTCCACGCAGAGCTGAAACCGACCCGCACACGTATAATGGTAAACCACTTAGAGGATCAAAGCTTGCCCAGGCAAAGCGGTGCAAGTCGGCCCGTCCATGCTAATAAACTCTATTGGTTTCATTGGATGGCAGGTCTTGAGATGCCATTCCACCTCAAGGTCGCGTAAAAGTCCCACAAAATTGGAAGCAACGTCTCCAAAATGACCTTTACAGTGTTGACGGGGACGTTAAACCTCGAATCAAACAAACAAACTTACTAAAATAAATAAATATACCGGCCCTGACAGCTCAGTTGGTAGAGTGTCCGCTCCGGGGAACGGGAGGTCACGGGTTCGATCCCGGGCCGCGACATACCAAAGTCGTTAAGAATGGTACTAGCTGCTCCTCGCTTGGCACTCAGATTTACGGGGTAGAGCTAGGACTGGTCGACCGAGTGTAAAGATAATGTGACTGGGTGTGGTATCATGTAATGTGTCTGGGACATGATACTTCAGTGAGGCAGCACTACAAAAGTGAGCATTGAGCTCACTGTCGCAACCAGACACCGCCGTGATATGACTGAAAAATTGTTGAAAGCGACGTTAAACCCGAATTCAAACACCCACACACTAAAATAAATACGGTTACCAGTATGACCATCATCGACCTTGTCAAACTAACAATGCTTTGAACAACTGGCTCTTTATCATCTTGGCCGACGCTCGCTCGGCGAAATCAGCCTGTGTGTGAATTCGGGTTTAACGTCGCTTTCAACAATTTTTCAGTTATATCACGACGGTGCCTGGTTGCGACACTTTTATAGTGCTGCCTCACTGAAGTATATTGTACCAGACACATTACATGATACAACACCCAGTCACATTATCCTGACACTGGGTCGACCAGTCCTACCTCTTCCTCGTAACTCTGAGTGCCAAGCGAGGAGCAGCTAGTACCATTTTTAACGACTTTGGTATGTCGCGGCCCGGGATCGAACCCTTGACCTCCCGTTCCTCGGAGCGGACACTCTACCAACTGAGCTATCGGGGCCGGTAAAAACAGCCTGAGTGCGCTCACGTTTTCAAGTATGCACAATTACTCGTTGGGTCAAAGGTCATCCATACAACACACAGAGAAGACTCTGGTCAGACTGTGCGTATGCGCAGGGTGATCTGTGTCTTTGCTGTGCGCACATGCCCGAAGACACGTTTTGCTTGGTGCGTTTTATTTTGAATAGCGGATTGCTACATGTTCAGTCGAACTTCAATGGCTCGAACACAGTTTGGGTCAATATTTTTTTTCAAGATATGGGTACATGTAGTTTGCGCAGCTGAGGGTTAATCATAATTATATGTCAAGAGCGAAAATGGATAAAAGGGATATCTTTTTATCTTCAGTTTAAAATACTCTTTGTTGTGTGTCCTCATTACGAGGCGATTCTAATGAGAACACACAACATACATTTTCTGGATAAAGAAAATATAAATGAAGCTGCGGAAAATTCTTTTTTAAAATGCTATCTGTTGTATTACCCACCCTACCCTATATAGCCGCCCCCCGACGATCGGGGCTTGAAGAAATAGTTGGGCTGCATGATGCTTCCATGCAGAGCTAAAACCGACCGCATACGAGTACTGGTAAACCCCTTAGGGGATCTAAGCCTGTCCAGGCAAAGCGGTGCGAGTCGAACCGCTCATGCTTACATAAACCCTGTTGGTTTCATTGGGCGACAGGGCAATGTCGGGTAAAAGTCCCACACAATTGGAAGCAACGTTGCCAAAATGACCTATACAGTGTTGACGGGGACGTTATACCTTAAATCAAACAAACAATAACCCTATACAGCATGACGGTTTGCTGCGAGCTTGTCAATGTGGTACATCACGTGATCAAGTCCGTAAAATGAACACTGAACACCCCAAAAACCCCACTATACAGAAAACTGGGGTTTACGCGGGTATATATTATTTTTCTTATTTCTGCTCCAAAACAAAGGTTGTGTGTACTCGATAGAACCGCCTCAATGAGGCGGTTCTAACGAGCACCCTCAACCTATGTTTGGAGTAAAAGCAAGACAAATATCACAAATTTTCATCGGAAAAGTTGCCATTTTGGAGATGTGAAAAAATAGACTATGTTGAGTGTTCGAGTTTTTCGACTAACCAACAGCCAAGGTCATACGGAGACGGGACCTCCGTTTAAAGACTCATCCGAAAGTCTGGAGAAGCCCGGGATCGATCCTGCGATCCCTGGTTTACAAGGCTTCTATGTCGCACGGGTGTGTTATCGTAACCATTACTTAGAAAACTGACAAAGACACGAGTCAGGATGTACTGTCACTAGGATCTGTTATTAAAATATCTTAGGACAAAATAAAAAGGACACAAAACTGTTACAATTACATTCGTAATTACACATTGACAAATATGCAAATAGCATGTCAAACCATACTAAAATAAGCGAAAGACAGACAGGTAGAAAAGTCATAAATCCATACCGGGTACTATCTCTCTATAACTTACACTAAATTGTTTCTGGTTATAGCGTAAAATTGTCCTATTTAAAGTAGTTCTTTAAATGTGAAATTATCCACTAGCACGCGACGCGCCTACGCGTCTGTCGCAAGAAGAGAAAGTTTTGCTCTTAAATACCCTGAACGTCTTAAGGTGAATGAATGCAGCTTACGCGTTTTCCCGCCATTTTTAGTGTAAGGGAGACAATTTTCGTTACTTCCTGTTTGTTGTTGTTGTTTTGGTTGTTGTTGTTTTATCATTAGGAAAACCATGTCCATGTCAAATGATGACATCCAACATGGTGTCAGAAATGACACATATTAGTTAATTATGATAGCATTTTTCTTGTTCCTGCTTTCAACATAGATTGTGAGTGTTCGTTAATGAGGCGGTTCTAACGAGTACCCACAATCTATGTTTTCCAGCAAAAATAAGGCAGATAATATACACCCCCGTAAGCCCACTTTTCTTTCTATATAAAGCGGGGTTTAGGGGTGTGTGTGTGTGGGGGGGGGGTCTTCGTTTCACGTGATGTAAAAATGAACTGCGCCCTCCGAAAAACGGATCTACTCTTAAAGGAAAGAATTTGCTCTAAGGAAGCAAATTTTCCAGAGTGGAGGCCCGCAAGTGCACGCATATCAAAATGATAGGAGGAAATGCATTGCGAAAACTCGCCTATACAAATGCATTGTAAACTTAACCACATAAAAAAACGAAAATTTTTCAGATGAAAAAAAAAATTGATATTCGAAATATAGATTGTGGGTACTCGTCAGAACCGCCTCATCGAGGCGGTTCTAACAAGTACCCACAATCTATATTTTGGAGCAGAAGCAAGAAACAAAAAGGTTTACCCCTGTAAACCCCAGTTTCATTATATAAAATTGGGGTTCCAGGGGAGTCAAAATTATATACTAGTGTGATGCGCTTTGTTTCTGCAAGGGCAGTTTGGAATTGTTTGAATGGCTCCTTCTTTCAAATCTTTTAAGACAAGTATTGGAGTTTTCTTAAATTGTGCATTATTGCATTCAGTGCGTTTCCTTAGAAGCCTCCGTGTTGTAGTGGTTACGCTACTCGCCTTGTAAACCAGGGATCGCAGAATCCCGGGCTTCTCCAGACTTTCGGATGAGTCTTTAAAACGAGGTCGCGTCTCCGTATGACCTTAGCTGTTGGTGGGATGTAAAACTCAAACACTCACTCAGTGCGTTTCCATTATCATGCTGCAAATCAATGAAAGTAAAATAGAAGTGGAGGCAATGATCAGGAATCGATACAATTAACCCACAGCTTCCATCAGGGACACCAAAGGGAAATAAACACAAACATGAAACAACAGACCCTAATGGAAACACCAATGTCGGGAAGCCAAAAGGACAGTTACTTTCCCTCAAAATGGCAAATAGGCTATCCAAAATAAGATAATATAAGCGACACAAACATCCAAAGACAAACCATAACAAAAAAAACCGCGACAGAAGAACGCCTTGGAACTGTCAGCGGAAACGAATTTCACTGGGGGGCTTAAATCGATTTTCATGCTCAATTCACTTCAGCATGACTTGTGTCTTCCCCATTAGTTTTAAACTACCAATAGTTGCTGTTGTTTTTGGTGGGGATTGAAGTGGATTTTTACGGTCCAGTCAACACTATCTAGGCCATATCGAGCCGGTCTGTTTACCTAACCGCACTTCCTAGGCAGGCTTATACATACGCTGATAACCAGTACAGTGCACTTTCTTTCATCTGAAACTCAAAGCTGCCCTCTTTGAATCAGTGTAAGGGAGAAACAAAACGAAGAAAAGAATTCACGATCAATCTCCACTGCCAGTTGTTGGCATTTTTAAACTACCAACAGTTGCTGACAGGGATAATGCGGTTTACACTGGTATATATTAAGAGGAATGGGAGCACCTTCAGGGGAGGCAACTCCTGCAAAAGTATTTTTGTTTCCCATGTCAATAGGGGCCAACTCTTAAAGGAAAAACTTTGCTCCTTTAAGAGTTGACCCCTTTTTCTGTGGGACAGAGATTAAAGTTCCGACCGAAAGTTGTCTCCCTTTGATAAATGGCGGAAAATATGTCAGGTGTTCCCATTCCCCTTAATTTTCATTTTCTGTTCGGAAACATAGTCTACAAGTACTTGTTGGAACTACCTCAATAAGAACCAACAATTTATGAACAAACAAGACGCGCTGTGCAATAGCCAAAATTTGCCAAAACACCCAGCATTGACGCGATGTGCAATAACGTAAAATTGGCCTAAACGACCAACATTGACGCGCTGTGCAATAACCAAAATTGGCCTAAACGCCCAACCCTGACGCGCTGTGCAATAACCAAAGCCGGCCTAAACGCCCAACATTGACGCGCTGTGCACTAACCAAAATTAGCCTAAAAGCCCAACATTGACGCGTTGTTCAACAACCAAAATTGGCCTAAACGCCCTACATTGACGCGCCGTGCAATTTCATTGTTTATTGTTTTTGATGGACGGCTCACCATTACTACAATGGCAAGACATACTACGCAGTAAAAACATATTTTAGTGGAAGCAAGTTAAAACGCAAAAACAGAGTCATAATGGAAATAAATAGGACACAAATGGAAACTTGTCAGTGCTTTAATAACGTACACTGTATTAAATTCTAATTGCCTGTCGATTGCCAACCTAGCGTCTCTACCAGGTTGCATTGTAAATAGTGCATAACAGGTTGGTATAAGCCAGGTGATACAACAGAGGCAATATAAGAATTTCTTGCACTTAAGGAAATCCATGGTTTTTAGTCTGGGATAGACGTTATGTTTTTACCCGGTTGTGCTTACCCAGCAAACTACATAAGTATAATGCGCCAAAAATAAGACGATAAATATAGAAAAATGAAAATTATCTGTCTGCTGTGCAAGACAAAAAATCTAATACGGGGTACTGTTCTACAACAGAACCCCCTATAAGATTAAGAAAAATCTTTGATTTTATCCTGGGATAGAAAATCTTATCCTGGCTACCAAAACTAGCCATGCAGGGGCTGGTATAAAAATCGAGATCTTTCATGTATTCATGTGCTCTGGTTGAATAGGCCGTCGATAATGCATGTAACGTAACAGTATTGTCATGAAAAAAATAGCAGGCGCTAACAACGTGACTGAACTATTAAAATCAACGATCAGAAACAAATGATAAGCAAGAAAAAGATACCTACATGAGGTGTGCGGATAGGATAGTAAAAAAATGGTCCCTCGGGATCACAGTCCGGCATGCCAGGCAATACCCCTCGGGACGGATTTTGCCACCCATGTTTGGGTCTTATTTCGCAAATGGCGTATGTTCTTATAACATTGCATAATTATGTATGCGTTCAAAGTGCATTTATTCTTCTCTTTTTTCCATGACATTCAGTGATCCTCGGAAAATAAATCATTTGCAGCGCAATTTTCTTTGCGTCATAAATTCCCCGACGGAAATGTTTCCATTCAATATGGCGTCTTTCGTTTCGTCTCTTTTTATTTTATTCACATTTTAGGCTTATTTATTTCAGCAATTCAGATTTGATCTCGATCAAATTTCACCTTCATTTGCAGATTTTTATACCCTATATGCACCTTGTCACAACAGAACATACATTGTCAAAAGTATAGGTGCAAACAGCAAAGACACAGATCAGCCCGTGCATCACTTTTCGCATGAGCCTTGTTCCCGAGCGGAGATGCCGATCAGACAGTGAGATGCGCATGTTGGTCTGAATCTTTTTATATATATTTCTTGCTTTGTTCTATCTCTAGCCTTGATTTCCCTATCCTACTATGTGTAGTTGCGATCCGACCATAGCAACATAGAAAAGTTTGATATTTGGTGATAACCAATGTATAATTCCATTTAAACCTTTGTTGTGGGTATTCATTAGAATCGCCTTGCTTCTAATGAATACCCGCAACGTATCTTATTATGGAGAACTGTCTAAAATTGTCCTTCAGTTATCACAAAATACCTACAAATCTGTGTCTATGATACACTTTACGGTTTTGTTTGTTTGTTGTTTGTTTGATTGTTTTGGGAAAAAATGGGCCCAGTCAAAACTATTTAGGTCATATCGAGCCGGTTAACCAGTACAGCGTACTTTCTATCGCCAGAAACTGACAACTGCCCTTCTTGAATTAGCGGATGGGAGAGACTGTCCGCATAAAAGTTTTCGATCAATCTCCACGAAAGAATGTTGCCGAACCAGCAGGTATCGAACCCGCGACCTCCTGATCATAAATTCATCCATAATGCCCCAAAACAAAAGTGACAGTAAGCCATTTCGTACATTGCTTCCAGAGCTTTTTCAGTACGTTTGATGAACCAAACTTCAAGCGCCTGTGCTTTAGGGAACAGACAGAAATTTTAAAGTCTAAAAGGGGACATTTTTAGGCAGATATGTTTCTTTAAAGAGAATGTAAGGATACACATGACAATTAACCTCCAATTTACTTTGGCCCCCGCCTATCGGAGCTTGTAGAAAAAGATTGGACTGTATGGTGCACCCGCACAGAGTTGAAACTGGTCTTTCTTATGTATGAGTACTGATTAGCTGCTAAGAAAGTCTAGGCCTGTCCAGGAAAAGTTGTTCGAGTCGGACCGCCACTTAAACCCTAGCGGTTATTTTTGCCTGTAGGTATTGATATGTCATTTCATTCAAATGTCGGGAATCCGAAGGCACGTCTCCAAAATGACCTAAATAGTGTTGGTGGCGACGTAAAACCTCAACACAACCAACCAAAACAAATCTTCGCAATTTTCCTGTAACGGAGACCCACCAACATTCGGTTCACTTTCAAATAAAGAAATTTTCCTAACCCTTTTTACAATGAGAAATTACTATGCTTGCTGGGTTTCCTAATTGAGTCCCTCAAAAACGTGGTCTACTCGTAAAAGCAGCCAAACCAGCACACCAAAGCGGGCCAATATCGGGCCGACGACGATAATAAAGTAGCAATATCGGCTCGACATTGGCCTGGTGGTAAAACTTATTCTCATCAGTATAGTCCTCAAAATCTGACCCGTTTGTTCTATCTCTAGCCTGGCAGAAGCACTTTTGAAGGACTTGCTTTTCCTGTAAATTGTATTTATTCCCCTTTATGTGATCTATTACATTTTAATTTTCTCCCTTCACTTTCATCAACGATATCAAATTTGCTTACAGAGAAGAAAATTTACAAAAGTTCCCCGCAGTTGCTTTGATTTATATAATACGTAGACGGCTCGGAAACTCAGAACCAGGCCATCATAGAGGCTCGTCTTATTTTAACTCGTGCGCCACTTCAAAATAATGATTGCAGTCACTGTTGTATAAAAGCAAACAGGGTAAAAGCAAACGGTAGGAGTCTATTCAGTATTTTCTCGGAAATACTTTATTCAAGTTGGCGCCAAACGCAAAAGAATGTACGAATACAAGCATAAGTTCTGAAGTTAGATCCTTTGGAAGCAAGGAATACACCAAATAAACGAAAATAGCAGACTCGGTTTTATTGAGTCTGTTCATGACCAGTACTGAAATGTGCAACACCGGCCACGCCCTCTAGCACCGGCTTAAGCAGAACTCTATTTTCAAAATGATACCAAATGAACACAATGATCCCAAAGGACCAGAAAATATAATCTGCACTATGATATCTGATTCTGAAGGGTCTTAAAACAGTCCCAGAAGAACTTGTACATGCGGTTGGGCTGCATGCTGCTTCCATGCAGAGCTAATCTGACTAAGTCAAAGTCTGCCCATGCAAAGTGGTGCGAGTCGGATCGTCCCTACATATAAATACCATATATTGGCTTACTTGGATGGTAGGGCCCGAGATGGCATTTCATCTCAATGTCGGGTAAAAGTCCAACAAAATTGGAAGTAACGTCTCCAAAATGATCTAGTATTAACGGGGACGTAAACCCTCACTTCAAACAAAAGCGGATGTGGACTTTTAAAACCCTGTGAAAAGAGAAATACCGATAAAGCTGAGAAGGATGCAAATTAATTTATCATATGGCGTCGCCTCTGAGAATGTAATAACGTCATGTAATAAATTCGATAATCCACTAGTGGATTAATTATGCAAATTAGTTAGATACGCCCCGTAATGTTACGTAATGTTACATGTACGGCGTCCTTAACGACGTAGCGTTTACTAATGGCGGAAAATTGACATTTCTGTAAAACAATCGTGAATAAAATGCGTTTTTGTTTGTTTGTTTGATTTTAGGTTTAAAGTCCCCGTCAACACTGTAAAGGTCATTTTGGAGACGTTGCTTCCAATTTTGTGGGACTTTTACCCGACATTGAGATGAAATGACACCGCAAGCCCTGTCGCCCAATGAAACCAATAGGGTTTATTAGCATGGAAGGTCCGCTTCGCACCGCGGTTCCTGGACAGGCTTAGATCCTCTAAGCAGTTTACCAGTACTAGTGTGCGGGCCAGATTCAGCTCTGCGTGGAAGCATCATGCAGCCCATATATTAGACTAAGTCTAAGTCTGCCCAGGCAAAGTCGTGCTAGTCGGATCGTCCCTACATATAAATACCATATATTGGCTTGCTTGGGTGGTAGGGCCCGAGATGGCATTTCATCTCAATGTCAGGTAAAAGTCCCACAAAATTAGAAGTAACGTCTCCAAAATGATCTAGTATTAACGGGAACGTAAACCCTCACTTCAAACAAAAGCGGATAAGGTGAACTTTTAGAACCCTTTAGTGAAAAGAGAGATACCGATAAAGCTGAGAAGGATGCAAATTAATTTATCATATGGCGTCGCCTCTGAGAATGTAATAACGCCATGTAAATGATTCGATAATCCACTAGTGGATTAATTATGCATATTAGTTAGATACGCATTTTATCCCTTTTCCTCAACTCGTTTAATAAATTCAATAATACTTGAAAACTCATGTAAGATCCTCTATTTATCTAACAATTGCCTCCCTTGGAGATGCATTTATTTTCCTAAGAACAATTGTAAACCAACGTCCACTAACAAGGGTATTCACAATATTTGCATTATTTGCTGGCTCCCAGCTTGCACATTGGCAATATTGGAAAAACAGGTAACCACCCCCACCCCCCCCCTGACCTTTTAAGGTCAGTGGGTCTGGTTACCTGTTTTTCCAGCACTGATAACCTTCAGACTAGGAACCAGCAAATAATGCAAATAAGGTGAATTGAAAAAACTTCAGGCGCTGCGGAACCGAGTGAGAGAGTGAGTGAGTTGTGGGCGGGTCGCTGGATGAATAAGTGAGTGGGTCGGTGGATGAGTGAGTGAGCTACATCTAAATAAAGGTATCTATTTATTTGTAAAGCTCTGTTTTACTGGACAAAATGATGAACGAAAGCAAAATAGCCCCACGAAAAAATACTTCAAATAACTACTGCATGGCAAATGTCCTTTTTTTTCTTTTTTTTCTGAATAATTTGCAAATTTCGTCCTCATGTACAACTACTGACTCAATAATGAGCCGGGTCATGAAAAAATGCTATGTAAAACTGAGGCGATCAGCAAAGGCACAGATCAGACTGCGCAGACCACACAGAGCCTTCGCTGCCAACAGGAAGGTTCAGTGAGTCCAAGCCTACCTTAATGGCTTCGGTCACGTTCAAATAGATCTAGGTTGCAGCTGGTCTTGGTGACCGGGACGCAGATTTTCCTGTGGACGGGGCTCAATCAAATATTACAGTTGGTCAAGATCGGCCAAATATCTTGGTATCACCATCACTGACAATGGGGTAAGCTTATTTCAGAGACATCAAAAGCAACTAAGACTTTAGGGATTCTCAGACATAATTTGGGTTTTGCACCTAGGCAGACAGAGGATGTTGCATATAAAACATTGGTTCGCCCTCAACTTGAGTATGCATCACCCATTTGGCATCCCCATGTTAAAAACCAGGTTCAGCAGGTTGAGAAGGTAGAGGACAGTAACGCGATGGACCTGTCGATGATGGCGAAATGAGATAACGTCGGTGATATGCTTAACGAAATAGTGCGGTCGTCCATTGAGGCCCGTCCTTAACCTTCTTTTATAAGATACACTAGGGTAAAGTGTTTCTACTTGACCCCTGCAACAGTTTCAACCCAAACAAGGGCATCAAGAGGAAACAAAACACAATACCGTAGGTACCAGGCCTAGACTGATGCCCTAAAGCATTCTTTTCCCCAGAACTATAGTCTTCCCTAATCTGCGCTAGATGCTCAGACCGCAGAGGAATTCAAAGCCCGTAGAGTATAGACTGGGACACACAGTATGCATTTTAGTATACCTCTGTTGATCAGATTGTAAATATTTTCAGGACTCATCCAGTGAGCCTTTTTTCTTTTTCTTTTTCTTTTTTTAGCTAAAATCTAAATTTAGCCATCCTAATAACTGAGGTAATGGCAAAATGTGACCGGCTCAGTAGATAGATAGTCTATTAAGTTATCAATTATCTAATTGTCGTTCAATTAGACTTAATTGCTTTATTAAGCTGTTTTACCATAATGGTAAAAACACGGCGTCATATCAAGAGGATCCAACATTGCATTTGGTATTCATCTACACCAGCCACAATAAACTTAGGGTTTAACACGGAAGTACAGCCATTAATTACCCACAATGCAGGTTGATCTCTATCTTTATTACGCAACAACAAGTGCAAGCTTTCACCAAAAAGTAGAGGCACATAACAAGTATAAGCCTTCACACAAAATACGAGGCCCATGGACAGAACTCTGGCACAGAATTGCTATCACAAGCCAATATTTGCTGTCATTTGTGTACAAGCTAATACAAACTCTCGACCACGATGGACTACTGCCTATCCTATAAGCTCCCCAGGGACCTTCGGCTCTGGTGAACTAAAAATCTTGTCTCGCCGTTAGCAACGAATTGTAATGAGAACTACATCAATATGTAAAGCACGTGTATTATTTTCTGTATCGCCATGGCGTTTGGACGTTTATAAGCGCTTAGACAGGACGGTTTCAATCAAATGGGGATGAACGTTAACACGTCGCACTGGTTTGATGAGGTCTACAAGTACCAGGCAAGGATTGAAACGCACACGGTCTAATAGTATCACTAAGTGCCAGAGTGGCAATTAGAATTTTGCCAAATACGGTAAATTGTATAAAATATATTTCTGGGATATAATTCTAGACATTCACAGTCGTAGACCTAGTTTTTTTTAAACATTTGCTTGTTAAATGAAATTTTGGGGTGATTCGGTGAGGCAAACGTGTCCTGTCTCTTATGTCAACAGGGCGCCCAACTGATATTGACTACGAGTTAGGCAAGGCCTGCTGTACTTGCAGCAGGTAGGTTAGAGGGTGAATTTGGTTACAGAGGACCCGCGTTATAACGGCAGTTTTTGTTTCCCTATTATTGTGCCGTTATCATTGAATGCATTTGTCGTTATAAAGAATCCCAGTTAGGAGTATGATATGTTATAAAAGGTCTTTTCCAAATCATTACTTCAAGAAACACAAAGTATAGACATTTGTTAGAATCGCCTCGGTGAGGCGATTCTAACAAATATATATAACATTTGTTTTTCAAATCAAATCAAATCAAATCAAATCAAATTTATTTCTCTCAGGTTATACAATATGATAATAACATGAGAAGCAAAAACGTTGTGCAAACATACCGTTTCATGGCGACACAGTGACATAAAGAGAATCGACAAAAGTCGAAAACAAAAACAAACCAGAGGACAACAACGGGTAAATCTGTTGTCATTACATGTAACAAACTTATTATTTCATCGTTTATTATTATTGTTATTATTATTATTATTTATTTTATTTTGTTTATCTGACCACACCCGTTCCTGACTTTGAACCAATTAAATTCCGTTTACAACTGTCAAGGTGTTAACCGGTGTTTTTGTGACAGTCATAATATTTTGAATTTTCGTTATGAATAAAGGGACAGAAAATTCTGAATTATAGTGTCGAATGTGTATAATGGATACATTTACCAATATATGGAATATAAAAGGATGAACAGTGATGTAGATATGATTTTGACTTAATTTTCTAATTTTGTGATAACAAACTAAAATCAGTCTATTGTTAAGTTCAGCCCTACTAACATTGCCCTGAAGGTCTTTATGAACTACTATTCACTGCTATTGTATAGAAAATGAATAGAAACTGAAAGTAGTGGCTATGACAAACAATTCGTCACGCTTGATTTGGCGTAGTGATATTGGTACCCGGTACTTTAAGGGCGACTAAACTGGTTTCTGGCTTCGGCTATATACGAGGGCTGATCAATAAACTATGGAATCGGACGGCGATTCTCCGAAGGTGTACACGGAGTTAACTCCTGTAATGCTGACGTATCCGGATGGGGAACGTACGGAGGTAAAGGTTCCGTATAATAGCACTACAACCGATACGAACACTTTTACCAAAGATAATGGGAAAACAGCGACAGGAGCTCCCATTTTGGATACATCGGCAAGGGTGGCATATGAGCCATCCTATTTGGATCCCACAGTGACCGCATATGCCGAGGATGAAGACGATTATATTCAACCCGGCCAAGTTAAAAATGAAATCTCCATACAGCACAGTGCAGGTCAAGACTATGAAGACAAGTGCGAATCTGAAAATAATGATAACGTGGTTTATAAGTCGCTGCAGGTCCTGTACAGGGAGTTGCCGAAAGAGATGTTTATCAACCGTATCTTGAGTGATACAGCGTCTTGTGATACAAAACTCGGGAACATGCGATCCTCTCTGTTTGAGCAATTAAAGGAAGATGACGATTTCCCTTATGGGCTTCAATGTATGCTCAAACGAAGGGTGTATACGAGAAGTGGCGAGTCAGTTCCCGTGAAACTGGCTCACGACATACATACGTTGATGTCGGTTATCGAGGGAGCTGAATATTCTGAGATGCGAGAGATGCTGAGTTCGGGCGGAGGCAAAAGTCAGAGGCCTCAGTCGAGTGTTAGTTTGGTGAATGATACGATAACATCAAGTGACGTCAGTGCTGAAATTAAGGTACTTAATGACACCGTCCATAGTATGAAAGCAGATATACTTAAGATGAAACAATCACAGTATGCCATTGAAACTACGAGATCTAAACAAATAGATACTCTGAAGTCGACTGTCATTGGGTTAAAAGTTGAAATTAGTACAGTGTCGAACGTTGTAACCAAGGCAGTGACTGATATCAAACTATGTGCTGATAGAATAGAGTCAGAAAAATCACTGGGTGTTACAAACCTGAAAAGCGAACTGCGCCTTATTAAGGAAACACTTGCTACGGTTGAAGATACTGTACATACTGTGCAAACCCGGATAGCTTCGGGACAGGCGGCTGTCTCTCAATCGAGAAGGACAAACAGAAGGGGCAAGAACCGCCAGAGCAGTGGCGGTCTTGCCCAATCTGATCCAAGTACCACTGCAAGTTGTAGCCCTTCTGCTGCCGACAGCGGCCAGGCCCGAAGCTCCGAGGTGAACAACTTAAATGCGGACAATATCAACCAATCAGAAGGAACACATGTTCCAACGAGGGACATCAGCTTCACTGTCGAGGCGCTAGGCCATTATCAAGTTGACAGTAGCAATCAATCAGAAGGAACACATGTTCCTACTAGGGACCTTAGCTTCACTGCCGAGACGCTGGGCCAAGGCCTGGGAGATATGCACCCGTGTGACCCTAATATTCCACCGCCTTTGCACGGCGCTCCGGGAGTCGAAGCTCATATAACGGAAAATGAGGATTCTCGTAGCGATTGGGAAAATATTGAAATCAGCCAAAATTTGACGGAAAGTACACAGTCGATACAAAACGGCTTTACTCTACAAAGCGCTCAACAACCTGTCACGTCACATAATAGTCATAGTGACCATACATACCGAGATGCTATTTACTCGAACGGTACAACTAATAACCGTAATAATACATATAGGGATGCCCAGAGGAACCTTACCTCAAACCGAACGCGAAATACTGGCTCCTTTCCACCTAACCACACAAATGATTTAGGGAATAGTCTGAGCGCGGTTGTGGATGAGGATGACTTTGAACAGTTCGTCAAAAAGAGGGCAAAACGGTACTATCTTGGGGGATTTAAACCATCAATTACGCGGCAAAAAATAGAAACTTATGTAAACAAACGTGGCCCGACCGTGACTTTTGTCCGTATTTGGAATAGTAAACGCAGGCCTAATAATGTTGTTATACGCCTGAATATTGAGGATAATGATTCTGCGGAACTTTTAGAATGCAGATCTTTCTGGCCTCGAGGGGTTATTTGTAGGCCATGGGTTAATGGCGGTACAAGGCAGAATCTTCCGCCTAGCAACGGTAGGGAGAAAAAGTCCAAATCGCAGTCTGACCCGCTCTCGAGACATATCTATGGTAGGTCAGACATTGACGAGTATAACCCCTTTTCCCCGTTAAGGGATTACGATAATTTGGAATACTAAGATTTTCATAATGGCAGGAAGTCAATTTTATATGGCTCTACAGACTTTAAGCATTCTCACGTGGAATGCTACTGGCATTATGTCCAGTGCAGCTTACTTGAGTGATTGTTTAATCCAACACGAAATTGACATATGTGGTATTTCAGAGCACTGGCTCTATGAAAAAGATTTATCTTTCCTACGACAAATAGACAATAATTACTATAGTCATGCTGTCTCAGATAGCGATCTTTTACGCCCTAGCTATCGCAGAGTTGGTAAGGGAGGAGTTGCATTATTGTGGCATAGAAAGCATAATGATAAAATATCGCCGTTAATACTTGATGATGACAGAGTTGTAGGGGTCCAATATGAGATAGGTACTAATAACTTTCTTTTCTTCTTTCAAGTTTATTTACCCTGTAGCAACCACTCAGTTGAAATATACAGAGAGTATATTGATCGGTTACAAAATATCATAAGCATATATTCCACTAGAGGAATAGTGATCATCATGGGTGATATTAATACAGACTTGAAATTGTATCGTCAGCCTGGACACCCAAATTACAGATCTCGCTATTTTAACATGTTACTAAGGGAAAATAATTTAGCATCTGTGAATCTATTAGACTTTTGCAAAGGCGCGAATTCAACATTCGTTACCTATGATGGCAGATATGAATCTATGATTGATTACATTATTTTACCGATTGAGAAGCTGCAGTATATCACGTCGTGTGAAATAATTGAGGATGATGCACTTAATGTATCGCGGCACAGACCCGTTCACTGCAGAATAGCGGTCCCGGCTTGTCTTTTCGAAAATACCGACAATCAAACTGAAAGTGTTAAGATTAATTGGCGGAAAATAGACCAGGAATCCATTAACAATTACGCTTCTGCGTTACAGAATAATGCGAAATTACGTTTGGAGTTTTCTCAGGGTTATTTGAACAATACAGGCCAAATAGACAGTGCTTATCAAACGCTGGTGAATGAGGTTACGGTAACTGCTCGTAATTGTTTTCCAGTCAGATCATTTAAAAGGTTCCTTAAGCCGTATTGGAACCCGGAATTACGTAGCCTACATAAGCTAATGACATCAAAGCGCGTCGCCTGGGTAGCGGATGGTAAATCTAGAGGTTCTGATTGTATGTCTTATACCGAATACAAATGTGCAAAACGCCAGTTTAGGCGTTGTCACAGAAAATACGTCAACAAATATTTGCAGAACCAAATCGACCAAATTGATAAGGCTGCTGAACTGGACAGTTCACTATTCTGGCGACTTATAAATGCAAGAAGAAAACCGTCTAATAATACCCCAGGATCTGAATTAATCTTTGATCAGAGTCTATGTAATACTGCTACTGAAATAAACAATGGTTGGTCAAGATACTTTGCAGACTTGTATACCCCTACCCAGGCGGAGCACTTTGATGACACTTTCTCCGAAACTATACGTCATGAAATGACTAGTATAAAACGAGATCTGGAGATATCTTCAGACAGCATAAATTTTCCGGTTATAAGTGCGGAAGAGGTCGAAGCAGCCGTAAAATTAACTAAACGTAATAAAGCAGGAGGCGATGATGGTTTGTTGTATGAGCATTTTTATTATGGCGGTCAGTTTCTGTATGACATATTATCCAAATTTTATACTGCTGTTGTCCGATTGTCGTATGCGCCTAAGAACATGAAACGAGGGGTAATTATAACTATTTTCAAAGGTGGGGGTAGAAGGAAAGATAACCCAGACAACTACCGGGCTATCACTCTGTCTTCAGTTGTCCTAAAATTGCTAGAACGCATACTTTTAACTAGAGTTGAATTATTTGACTCCATCCAGCCTCCTATTCACCCCTTGCAGGGCGGGTTTCGCAAACAGATGGGGTGCATGATGACATCATTTTTGGTTAGTGAAACAATAAACTTCGCAAAAGAAAATGGAAGCAAAGTGTATGTCTGTTATCTGGACATACGTAAAGCTTTTGACCAGGTATGGCATGACGGTATGTTGTATAAACTGGCTAAGTGTGGTATTGATAAGGCAATATTAAAAATGTTGATTAACTTATACACAGACATGCAAAGCTGTGTTCGAACACGATCTCTAAAGTCCAACTGGTTTCCAGTTCTTCAGGGTACGAGGCAGGGTGGAGTCATTTCTCCATTCTTATTTTTGGTAAATACTAATGATCTCTTGTGGGATTTAGAAAGGTCCGGTTTTGGTATGTGTGTCTCAAATGTCAGATGTGGTAGCCCGGCTGTTGCTGACGACATGGTGCTGATGTCACTTTCAAAGGTTGGGTTAGATCAAATGCTTAAAATCTGTTTTAGGAACTCATGCAAGTGGCAATACGAGTACCAACCGTCTAAGTGCACTGTGGTAGTATATAATGAGAAGGAGTCAGAATTTCGCCGTTCAAACAGACTATGGCGGTTAGGTAACGCCTATATTGAAGAAGATACCCATTATAAACATCTGGGAATTGACTGTGATAAATATATGTGCCTTGATGAATCTGTTAAAAGTGCAACGCTTAAGCTAAAGAGTACCTTGCTAAGTCTGTCTAATACCGGTGTGCATGAAGGTGGCTTCAATCCACTGACTTTCAGGGATATATATAAAACCATCGTTATGCCAAAGGCCTTATACGGTTGTGAACTTTGGAATAATCTATGTCCAAAACACTTAAATATGTTGGAAGTTGCACATCGTTTTTGTGTAAAATATATGCAGTCACTCCCGAAACGAACAAATACCTATCTTGCTCTATCACTACTGAAACTGCAGAATATTGAACAAGAAATTGAATACCGAAAGCTGATATTCTTCAGACAATTGTGCTGTTTACAGACAGATAACAGGGTCAAAGATGTTTTTCTATATAGACTGATTAGCTTCACTAACAGGTTAAGCTCTCAGCGTGGTTTCATACCGGACATATACAGGATTTTAGCAAAATATTCCATGACATATGTGTTTCACACTTTTATTGAGAATGGGACATTTATTTCCAAGGGCGCTTGGAAGCGTTTAGTTGTACAAAAAATCAAAGTGTTTAACATATCCGAAGATGCAGTTAGGGGTGTCGCATCCCCTCCACTTGCACGTATATCAGATGTTTTCGATCCAAATAACGAATTTGTGATTTGGAGGTTTTGCAGAGAATTTCCACAATATCTTAATTTAGCTCAGAAAGCCGTTCGACTGCTAGCAAGGGTGTTCTCTGTGAAATGGTATCGATATTGTTATCTTTGTGGTAATTTCATTTTGTCACAAACAGAACATCTCTTGTTGTACTGTACTGAACTTGACAACTTCCGTGAAACTCTGTGGAGTAGGTTAATAGGCCGATTCGGAATAGAATTTTTCGCTAATTTTATTACCAATCCCCCGGAGAAACAGTTAGATATTCTTTTTACAGGTTCTAGGGCAACGCTGGATGCAGAGACAGATATATATGACTTCTTGAAAATATTTCTTATTGCTTTAATGAAAGTTCCTCCTAACCTAGCTGTTACATTTTGAAACCTAATATGATTGCAATTAAGGTTCAAATGGGTAATACATATGTATGCTAAGCTGTTGAAAACAACATCTCCGGAATAACTTAAATTATGTAAACGGGGACGTTAAACATCAAATCAAACAAGCGAAGATGTAAATTGCGGGCACTCATTAGTACCGCTTTTGTTGGGGCGGCTCTACGCCGCTGTACTTTTAAATCGAATTACCTAATTTGTGTTAAACAATTAACGGGGACGTTAAACTTCAAACAAGCGAACATGTAAATTGAGGGAACCGCATTGTTGGGGCGGTTCTACACCGCTGTTCTTTTAAAGGGATCTTTGCTCATGGTGTTTAAGTGCTTCGTATGTTGGAAGTTTCTTCTTCACCATGACTAGGGCCCTATTATAGACTTCTTACCGCGGTTTGGCGCTTGTCCACGTCTCCACGAACATGTCTTCTTATATTTCGTTTCGATGAGAGGGTAAGAGGAGGCGTGGACGGGCGCTTGTCTGTCGGTAGCCCGCTAGTATGATCAGATCACATGCACATAAAATTAATGTCGACAAACATGGCTTGAAAATTGCATTTTCAATTGCATTTTCAACATGTGTTAAATTTAGGAATTGCATTTATTCTTCTTTTCATCTAGACCTATATATGTATTGTATGTAGTATATATATGTATATACTTTTTTTTTTTTTTTTTTGTTGTCGTTGTTGTTTTGTAATAATTGTCTTGTCTTGTCGTCACTGTTTCATTCTTTGTATAATGTTGAATTATGTGCTCTTCATATCTGGAGGAAATAAAGATTATATATATGTAATTTACTCCTGCAAATTTAAAAACTTAATTTCAAACAGTGTAGATCCCGATCAGACTCAGAAGCCATCTGATCTGGATCTACACTATGTGCAAAGATAGGTGTTATCAAGAACGGCAAGTTGTTGCACAGACTGGTCTTTTGGAGTATTAAATTACAAGAATCGTTCATGACTATGGATTCGATTTTGAGCATTTCCAACCCGAGGGAAGCCCACGTCGCTCGGAATCGAGCCTAAGCCTTGGGCTAACAATTCATTCCATTGAAATTTTCGTTATAACGAGTTTTGCCGTTATAATGAATATCGGTATCAAGAGGGTTGGCTGTATTTCTTGTTTCTTTACTTTCATTTTCCTATTTCTTCCTTATACCTGTCTTTCATCTCCTCTGTTATCTCTTCTGTCTCTCGTCTCCCTTTCTCTGCGAGACGACGAGAGGGGCCTCCGTGGTGTAGTGGTTATGTTACTCGCCTCATAAACCTGGGATCGTGGGTTCGATACCGGGCTTCTCCAGATTTTCGGGTGGGTCTTTAAACCGAGGTCCCGTCTCCGTATGACCTTAGCTGTCGGTGGGACGTAAAATTTGAACACACACACACACACACACACACACACACACACACACTGGGAGACGACACAAAATGACCCACAAGGGTTGACTGGACGTTAAATACCATCACATTCAATCATTTCCACAGAGAGAAATATGGTGAAAGTATTTATTATCGTAAAATGTACACGACTTTTATCCTGAACCCCTAATGGCAGTTCGCTACAGTTATACCATCATGGTTAAAATACAGCGTTACATTAGGATACAGTCCTATGCACGGATGAATGTTCATTTTCTACTATATGTGATTTAATAAACGGGTTTAATTATTTCAAAAGATAGAAATATCATTCAAGGAGTTACGTAATTATGATTAGCATATGAAATGAACACGAATGTAAGATTCAGTTTATAAAGATACCCAAAATATGGTTATCGTGCCAAGCATTTTCGCATAGTGCATGACTAAGTTTTACTACGCAATGATAAAATTATATTCCTTGGCTCCTGAAGCTAAAACAGATATAACATTTTTTTTCTTCACAGCCCGAAAACACGTCTACATAATTCTGATCACCTTGAACTCCACTTTTATGTAGTAAAACTGGGATTTATAAGGGCAAAGCTTATTTTTCTTATTTCTGCTCTAAAATATAGATTGTGGGTACTCGTTAGAGCCGCCTCGCCGAGGCGGTTCTATAGAGTTCCCGCAATGTATATTTTGAGCAGAAATAGGCGAGGCGGTACTAACGAGTACCCATAATCTCTATTTTAGAGCAAAAATAAGAAAATATCGCAATCTTTCATCTTAAAATTCCCTTTTTTTTCAGCGGTAAAATTTTCAATGCATATGTATAGGCGTGTTTTCATTATGACGTGGGCTGCTCGCCAAGAGAAAGGGAAGTTTGAGCATGTATGCCAACGTGCGCATACGCACAGTCTGATCAGGTGCTCCACTGTGCGCTGTCTGGATAGTCATTGTCACAACGCTTCTTCGTTTAGCCAACGAATGATGTATTTTGACTTACGTTTGGGTTCAGACTCGCTGAGCATACACATGCTTAAAAACCCCTTTGCGCATGTCATGGCTGTTGTGCGTCAAGAGAATACATACTGAGACAATTTTAACATTTTAGCCCAAAATAAAACAACCTGCTGCAAATGCGTAGTTTCAGGTAACTATAGGCATCTGCAGTCATATTCTGGCTAAAATGATAAAATTGCCTCATTGGAGCTTTTCTCTTGACACACAACCAAAGCCAAGTACATTAGAACTTCGATGGCTCGAACACCGATGGCTCGTTTACCATGGATGTGTCGAACTCATTCTAGAGCCCCTAGCGAAATTCTCTACATAAGAAATAGTGGGGGGTAATTAAGGGGATTTTAGTCTTTTATCTTGCAAATGTATGCTGTGTGTACTCATTAGAATCGCCTCGATGAGGCGATTCTAATGAGTACACACAACATACATTTACATTATAGAACACCGAAAAAATGTCCAAAAGTATCTCGTTATGCCTCCTGACAGTAACCTCAATGGCACGATCTACCCCTGTCTCGAACAGATTTTCGAGGTCCCAAAGGTGTTCGAGCCATTGAAGTTCGACTGTAAATGGGGTTTGTCAGGGTAGTCATCAAAAGGACGTATTGACATATTAAATGTAACATAAAAAACAACGAAACGACGTTTGGACAACGTGCGTTCTATCAGGTTACTCTAATGCTATGTCGCGCGTGCCGACTTATTTCTTCTTTTTATTTATTTTATTTATTTACACAATATTTTAAAAGGGTGACATTTTCAGGTAAGAATAGCCATTCTACCAAGTGGCCCTTTTCTAACATAATACATTCACTAAAACTACTTGAAATGAAAGCGCAAAAATAAAACTTTAAGTTACATGTGAGAGTCAACGGATCACTCGTAACGCAGCGGAAATGTTACATATTTGTAATACCATGTGTGCATACCCGGTGAAAGACTTGTGTGGTATGTTCTAGCTCATGCGAAATCGCGCTTGCGCGGAGCCACAAGCCATGTTATTAAGGGTGCCAGGTAGTTGTCATTTTTTTTTTTTTTTTGGTTTGGGTTTTACGGCCCTTTCAAGATTATTTCACTCATATCGAGCCGATCGTTAATCAGAGGTGGGCGAAAACCGGAGTACCAGGAGAAAAACCACCTGACCTGGTAGTTGTCATATAATCTCGTATATCGGATATCATTTGTCTCTTTTCTCATTTCCAAAAAGCTCCTTGTTTCATGAACAGTGCACAATCTTCCTCCTGATTACATATGAACAATAAAATACTGCAAGCCTTTTGTAACGGGGGTATATACACTTTCACGGACGGTAACTCTTTCTAATACATAAAATTTTAATTATATAATTGTCTACTTTACCTTCATGTCACCCTTTTCAAAAGGGGATTACTCTTTAAGGAAAGAATTTGCTCCACAGGAGCAAATTCTTTCCTTTAAGAGTATACCCACTTTTTGGGTCGATTGTTTGTCAATTGACCCAAAGTTACAAAGCATAAAAACTCTTCAGTGCTGAAGTCCATGTGACTGTCACTGATATGTTGGAAATCCAGGTAACTTATTTATAGAAAAAAGCAGCATTAATTTTATCGCAGTGAGGTCAGCGCGTTGCGTAAATAGGATTATCTGTAGAATCTGGCTGGAATCATGGCTTGGCAAACAATGTAGACCCAGTTCAGACATCACAGAATGCGGCATCTGATCAGGGTCTACACTGCTTAAAACTTGAATTTAAGGTTTAAATGCAGTTACATAGAGTTTTCACTATATTGAAGATCTTACATGAGTGTTCATGCATTATTGAATTTATTAAACGAGTGGTGGAAAAGGGACAAAATGCGAGGCCAGGACTATTTTCCCATTCCAGGACAATTTTCCCATTCCAGGACTATTTTCCCAGCCGTACACTCAGAGACAATCGAACCACCAGGACTCTCAGTCCTTTGATTAGGAAAGGAAAGAAACACGGTAGGTGTCTCCCATGGTTCGGGTGTATCAAGTTTCCCTAAAACTGAAGTTTGCTTTCATTGTTTAAAAATGATTTAGTGGGTGTGAATGCTTGTGGGGTCCGGAATTTTTAGGCTTTTGGTCTTATTCCAAAGTCATATATCATAATTGCGTCATTTTAATGAACAGTAGTCAAACATGGGGTTTGTTGGTCTGCCTTAACCCATTTAGTACCGGAAACCCCAAAACGGGTAGTGGGCAAACAGCGCAGGCCCAGATCAGACGCCGCAGGGCGCGGCGTCTGATCAGGGCCTCCACTGTTTGCTAAGAGTTGAGACATTTTCCAAATTAGTTGTGATGAAAACACAACCTGACACCCCTAAATTATGAAATGGACTCCTGCTATATGTAAGGAGGAAGATTCCATTTGGTACAAAAAGGGTTAAGATTAATGAAATCTTTGATGGGGTTGAGGCTGAGAAGAGACATGTTCAAACAAGTTGTCACTTTATTTAGTCTTGTGCGAGGTTCTACCTTTTGTTTGTTTGATTTGAGATTTAACGTCCCCATAAACACTGTAAAGGTCATTTTGGAGACGTTGCTTCCAATTTTGCGGGACTTTTACACGACAGTGAACCTAGCATGAGGTTTAACACTAGTGATACTAGTAATTTCAGAGTCACAAACTTCTGTAACTGATCACAGTCTGTTTTAACAATTGTTCGTTTTGCAAGGAAACCATGTTATAGGACACGGGGGCTCCGTGTTTCACGACCCAGTCAACACACTCTTTGCCGGTTAGGTAACCCAATTAGTAAACATACGTTTCCAGGGCATGCTTTCATGTGCATCAGGAGCTATTAAAAGACAATAATTAATGATCGGCTCGATATACGTTAAATAATCTTGAAGGGGCCGTAAAACCAAAACCGAAAAATATTTTTTATACCAAATTTAGGGATATAATGCACATATTATAAACCCCAAGTTTATTTTTTTCTACTTTAAAGTGGGGTTTAAAAGAGTATTAATTGCATGGACTTGTTAACTTGAAGTGGAAGCAATCAGAAAAATTCAAATACTGACAGGAATATGTTCGAGGAGTATGTTCATTCAGTTTGATAGGACAATGTAAATCTGCAATATGTATAATTAGAAGTATTAAAGCGTTTCTCTCTTAATAAAGCTTAATTCTCTACTTGAAGCTTAACAAGAATTTAAACGATTTTAAATATAAGCCAGCGCACGACAAAACAGTGCTACCACTAAAGACTCAGATCATCAAGCGCATCTACCTACTATGACAACAGTTTTTGCGCATATTTCTTTGGGTATCCCAGAAGTTGTAGAAGGCTCACATGACCAGCGAAGTCTCTGATCAGCCTGCGCGCATCGCGCAGGCTGATCTGAGTCTTCGCTGGTCGCAAATTTTCGTCGTGATACTATATTTTTCACAAATGATCCGATCAGATTTTCGCAATAAAATAATAATGAAGGTGTGCGGTGATAATCAATGTTTGTGTTAAATACCGACTGTCATGATTTAATGCTTTATTCAGAGGTTAACGAGTCACTGAAATAAATATATAGGTAAACCCCACTTTATAAAGAAAAAAGTGGTATTTACAAGGGTATAAAATCCTTTTCATGTTTCTGGTAAATGAGGTGGTTCTAACGCTCACACGATTCTTTACTTTGTTTGGAGTTTAACTGGCCATTCAACACTATTTAGGTTATATCGAGCCGGACAGTTTAACAAACCATATTTTTCCAGGGCATGGTTGCAAGTTCGCTGCTTATTCTGTGTCCAGAAACTGACATATGTTGTTTTAACCAGCGGAATGGCAAGATCGTGGAAAAGATTTCATTCCATGTATCAATATACACGAAAGGGTGTTGCCAACCCGACCGGGATCAAATCCCTGACCTCTGACGCGCAGCCGGCTGTTCCACCGAGGTTCATAATTTTCGTCTGAAAAATGACCCTTTTTGAGAAAATGAAAAATTTAGTCATTCCTAACACGGTCGAGTTGTCCAGAGTTAACAGCACGTAGCATGACGACATACGTATGTTGGCGGTGGTCGTATAAGCATCAACTCGCCATAACTCGTATCTTGTCGGGAAGAGCCTACGAGAATTTTAAACGGTTTGAAATTCTCGGACAACACGTATAGTCTAAAGTGGGCGGAGCTTACTCGTACTGATCTCGTAACTAATTCGTAGCGTGTCGTGTAAATCCCCCAGTAATGTCGTAGGATCTCGTGCGAGTTTAGTCTGAAGTTTGCCACTTCGACATATCTGTATCACAATTTACTACGGGCTAGACACGAGTTCCTGTGACAAAGTAAGATATAATGCCGAGATATCACGAGTTGGCTACGATATTCGAAATACGATATAATGCCGAGAGATCGCGAGTTGGCTACGACATTCCTACGAGAAGACACGACAACTGTACGACATAGTACGAGTTTGTAAGAGTTACGGTGAGGTGAGATTACTAGCTACATGTATAACAGATATATATCACAGTTGTCCTGATTATGCCGTAGACATGTCGTGAGGGACTCATAGAACAGTTTTGGACAAAAGAACAGAGCAACAAGGAAGAAATATATGGGCTGAATCCGGCCCGCACACTAGTACTGGTAAACCGCTTAGAGGATCTAAGCCTGTCCAGGAACCGCCGTGCGAGGCGGACCGTCCATGCTAATAAACCCTATTGGTTTCATTGGGCGACAGGGCTTAAGATGTCATTTCATCTCAATGTCGGGTAAAAGTCCCACAAAATTGGAAGCAACGTCTCCAAAATGACCTTAACAGTGTTGACGTGGACGTTAAACCTGAAATCAAACAAACAATTGCTTCCAAAGGACAACCCTTTCATAGAACATATTTTCATCAGAAAAGTAGCGAGGTCGGAGATACGAAAAAATGCAATATGTCGCACGCGAGTGTTGCCGTAATGTGAACTTTAATAAATAAATAAATAAATAAGCTTTATAACCACTTACTATGCATTCGTATTTATCCTTGCAACCAGGCTTAATTGCCATATTATTCTTTAGAACATTTATCATTCAAGTCACTGTCTATATTATATAAATAAAGTCCCCATTTAACATTTTAAACTATGGACAGACGACAATAATAAAACAATTTGAAATTGTTTCTAAACTATTAAAAGTCGTTTGTCCTGGGTCAACAACTTTATACCTTTTTGCAAGATAAAATCAGAAAAGTATTTGAAATATCGCTCTCTCATTTCGAGCAAATAATATACAAATAATAAGAATATGATCATAAATCCTATATGAAGTTTCCCCGTAACAATGGGTAGATTGTTATTTTTTTCCGACTAGTAATTTGATGTTTAACCCATTTAGTACCAGAAACCCCAAACCGGGTACCCTAGCAAACAGTGCAGGCCAAGATCAGATGCCACAGAACGCGGCATCTGATCAGGGCCTCCACTGTTTGCTAAAAGTTCAGTCATTTTCCAAATGAATTTTGATGAAAACACAACCTGACACCCCTAAATTTTGAAATGAACTCCTGCTATATATAAGGAGGAATATTCCATTTGGTACAAAAAGGGTTAAGAGTCTAACAATCGGTAGAGGCGGTGGAAAAATATCAATGCACACCGCAGAATGCAAGACCCAGATCAGAGTGTGGGTGTTTATTTAATACGCCTGTGTAAACATCGATCTTTGTTTTTTTGCCATTGAAAAAGAGACGTTCCGAAGTACTTTATACGTACGATTAAGTAAAGCTGGCTTTTGACATAAATAAATTTCTTTGATATTTGAAGTTTTTGCAGTTTCTTCTTCTTCTTCTTCTTCTTCTTCTTCTTATTATTATTATTATTATTACTATTATTATTATTACTGCTACTACTACTTCTAGTTAAACCGGTCTCCGCCCATCGGGGCTTGAAGAAAAAGATGGGCTGCATGATGATTCCACGCTGAGCTGAATCCGACCCGCACACGAGTACTGGTAAACCACTTAGAGGATCTAAGCCTGCACAGGCAAAGCGGTGCGAGTCGGACCCGTCCATACTTATTATCCCTATTTGTTTCATTGGGCGACAGGGCTTGAGATGTCATTTCATCTCCATGACGGGTAAAAGTCCCACAAAATTGGAAGCAACGTCTCCAAAATGAGCTATACTTTGTTGACGGGGACGTTAAACCTCAAATCAAACAAACAAAACTACTACTACTTCTGCTAAGCCATCCAGAAAAGTCAAATATGCATTAAAACGCAACTGTATTAGCAAGGCCCTGTCTCTGACTAACATTTTTAGACGAAAAATTGTGATATTTGTCTTAATTTTACACCAAACATAGATTGTAGGAGGCGGTTATAACGAGTATCCACGATCTATTTTTGAACAAGAATACAGAAAGTAATGTATGCCGTTGTAAAGCCCAGACCCCCCCCCCGGTGTAAAGCCCAGATCCCCCTATTCACCATATTTGCATTATTTGCTGACGCCCAGCTTGCACATTGTGAACATTGGAAAAAACAGGTAACCAGACCCCCCTGACCTTTCAAGGTCAGGGAGGTCTGGTTACCTGTTTTTCCAACTCTGATAACCTTCAGACTAGGAACCAGCAGATAATGCAAATAAGGTGAATATAAACTTTGGGTTCACAAGGGTAGTCAGCTCAAGGACTTTTTAACGTGATTATATGTCACGTGACTCTTTGTCACATTTAGTGGGCAACGTCATGTCATAAAAATCATATGAACATACGTGTAATAAGTAGCACATGGTTCCTGTTGTGTAACGTCACGACGCCGTCTGTGACAACCCCATGATTTTCTATGGAACTTCTTACGCAATAAATTCCGATTTATCATCGTTATATGAAACAAGCAAATTCGTTGAATTGATATCCCCCGCCGAATGGGTTTTTCGTGTAGAATGGCAAGAAAATATATCTGGCCAAAATTGAGGATGGTTCTAAGAAGCAAACTAGAGACAATGAGGAAGGGCCCCGCTGAACATTTACTCCCTGGATGAGAGGCTGTACCCTGACCTACTGACCTAATTATCAGTAGAGATTAACTGACTGTCAAAGTTGAGGTTTATTTACCTGTTATGTGGTTTCAAGGATACCAAAATAAAATTCGCGAATATTAAAAAAACCCGATATAATCACCGAATAGACAAAATTCCACAATTTCAATCATTTAAGGGGAAATAACTCTGGATAAAAAAGTCAATCCAGGTAAATCCGAAAAAAAAAATTGCGCGTGCATCACGGCAGCATAATAATACATATTTATTTCAAGTTTCATTTTATTCCATGCAATAGTTGCTGAGAAGCGGTTCCAGACAAAGTGAGACGACGAAAAATCCAGAATTTTAATCATTTAAGGGGCCATAACTCTGGGTGTAAAAAGTCAATCCGAAAAAAAATTTGTGCGTGCATCACCACAGCATAATAATACATATTTATTTCAAGTTTCATATAATTCCATGCAATAGTTGCTGAGAAACAGTTCCCGACAAAAAAGTGAGACGACGAAAAATCCAGGATTACAATCATTTAAGGGGCCATAACTCTGGATGTAAAAAGTAAATCGGGGAAAAAAATGCGCGTGCATCACCACAGCATAATAATACATATTTATTTCAAGTTTCATTTAATTCCATGCAATAGTTGCTGAGAAACGGTTCCGGACAAAGTGAGACGACGAAAAATCCAGAATTTCGATCATTTAAGGGGCCATAACTCTGGATGTAAAAAGTCAATCCAGAAAAAAATTGCGCGTGCATCACCACAGCATAATAATACATATTTATTTCAAGTTTCATATAATGCCATGCAATAGTTGCTGAGAAACAGTTCCCGACAAAAAAGTGAGACGACGAAAAATACAGGATTTCAATCATTTAAGGGGCCATAACTCTGGATGTAAAAAGTAAATCCGGAAAAAAAAATGCGCGTGCATCACCACAGCATAATAATACATATTTATTTCAAGTTTCATTTAATTCCATGCAATAGTTGCTGAGAAACGGTTCCGGACAAAGTGAGACGACGAAAAATCCAGAATTTCAATCATTTAAGGGGCCATAACTCTGGATGTAAAAAGTCAATCCAGGAAAAAATTGCGCGTGCATCACAGCAGCATAATAATACATATTTATTTCACGTTTCATTTAATTCCATGCAATAGTTGCTGAGAAACAGTTCCGGACAAAGTGAGATGACGAAAAAATCCAGAATTTCAATCATTTAAGGGGCCATAACTCTGGATGTAAAAAGTCAATCCGAAAAAAAATTGGGCGTGCATCACTGCAGCATAATAATACATATTTATTTCAATTTTCATTGAATTCCATGCAATAGTTGCTGAGAAACGGTTCCGGACAAAGTGAGACGACGAAAAATCCAGAATTTCAATCATTCAAGGGGCCATAACTCTGGATGTAAAAAGTCAATCCGATAACAAATTGCGCGTGCATCACCACAGCATAATAATACATATTTATTTCAAGATTCATTTAATTCCATGCAATAGTTGCTGAGAAACGGTTCCGGACAAAAAAGTGTGACGGACGGACGGAAGGACGGATGGACGGATGGACGGAAGGACGGATGGACGGAAGGACGGACGGACGGAAGGACGGACGGACGGACGGACAACGCCAAAACTATATCCCTCCGCCTTCGGCGGGGGATAAAAAAAAGGATCTTACACTCGTGGTCATTTTATATGAAATTTATGAAACTCGCCGAAGGCTCGTTTCATAAATTTCATATGAAATGACAACTCGTATAAGATCCTCAGTTCATTATTGTAAGCATTATTATTACTCTGATTATTATTATTATTATTATTATTATTATTATTATTATTATTATTATTATTATTATTGCTTCTGCAAAAAAAGGCTGACCTTCTTTCTTTTCAATTTTCCTTCTTTAAATGCTTTTGTTTGTTTGACTTGATTTGAGGTTTAACGTCCCCGTCAACACTGTAAAGGTCTTTTAATGCAATTCACAGTTCATAATCTCATAATTTTACATACCATAAGACTGAAACTACTTGTAACATATCCGACACATTCCTAAATGAGCTCTTATACCATTTTCTAACACCATTTTATATATTTGCTTAACTATATTTTATGTTTTCTTAAGGTACTTTTCTGGCGCGCAATATTAGAGTAATTCGTCTTCTGATTAGACAACTCTTAACACTTCAGGCGAATGGATACATTTTCAACCAGCAAAGCAGTAGTACAGCGAAATCGGAGTCTCTTGTTGTCCAGTGTGTGTGTGTGTGTGTGTGCGTGTGTATGTCCACGTTATTGGTCTGAGTAAGTGCGTAGACTGGTCAACTACAGATTAACACTTACCCTGCTGTTCACGACAGCCCCTACCTTTGCAAACAGTGTAGATCCAGATCAGATGGCTTGGACAAGCCATCTGACCTGGATCTACACTGTTTGATATTCAGTTTGTGAATTGTATCAAGTAATCTGATTGGTTCAAAGTCAGAAATAGGTGTGCCTAACTTACTTATTCAGCGAGTTAAAGATTTACAAACAGCAAAGTGATTCAGATTAGCTTACTCAGCGTTACAGATTGATGAGGTCTCTTTTGTGTTATTGTGTGCCCTTTACTATCCGCCTATGCTTGGTCTGTACTATAACAATCGTATATGGGTGTGAGGGGTGGATAGAAAAATCCGTCCCAAGGGACGGATTTTTCTATCCGCCCCTCACACCCATATAGGATTCTTTATCTTGCATACCTTCCATTTCTTTGCCGCAGTCACTTTGGTAACAGACGTCCGCCATATTGTGATGGCACTACAGGAACGTTTAGTGACGTCACGTAACGTGCATAACGTCAACCTTAACGACGGCGCACATGAGGTCGTAATCAACCAGTGCATTTATCAAACGCGTGAGAATATTCGATTTTGGGTCGGAACACCAGGGTCAGAACATAAATTTCTATCCCAGGGTAAAATCACGGGTTTCCTCGTCTGGTGTGCAAGAAAAGTGCGTAAACGCATGCTGTCACCGTAAATGCATTATTAAGACGGAAGACGGTATATGGTCAGGGACATTTGTACAAAAAAGGTGTTTTTGGTTTGGAGGTCATGTGCAGTCGTTCAGTTAACCTAGCAACACTTTTTCTTGGCATGCTTGTAACTAAGTGGATATCCAGTATGATGCACTTTCTTTCGCTAGGATCTGACAACTTCCCTTTCTGCCTCAGCAATGGCACTGTGGAAGTCTTCTCTATTGAGGTACCTGGATCTGTACACTGAGTATAGGCGCCAGCTTTCAAGTCATTTAAACACCACCATGGTTAAAACTGTAGACCTTACTAAGGTGCAACTGCGTAACGCACATGAAATAATCATTGGTTCTCTTTGGGTGCCTCAGAAGCGGTTGGTCATGCTTAACTAAAGTCTGACTCAGAAAAACATTTACACTTCCAATTTTCAGTTCTGTGGTGCATTTCTTGTAAACTTACGTCAGTATTGAGGCAACTAACCCAGACCAGACTAAGACTTCAAAGAGAAAAAAAAAAAGACTGAAAAGCTCATCATACGGCCTGCAGTCTTGGCATCTACTAAAGAAGGAAGGTAATCACAATGAAGAACAGTTCTGTGGGAAGAGATTCTTCAGGGCATCCCTGTAGAGGACTGGTTTGTAAACGTACAAGAACCTAAAGAACAGTGTGTTGTTTATTTCTGATGCATCTTTTACACTACAGCGGCAAAGGCATTGCAGATTCTTTTGGAGATATGGCTGGAAGCGTTTTTTTTTATTCAATGTCGGATAAGAGTCCAACAAAGACGAAAGAAATATCTTCAAAATGACCTTAATAGAATAGCGTTGACGGGGACGTAAAACCTTAGCACAAACAAGTAAAATAGGTTCATGTATCTTAAACAGGTTGAGACAATATATCCGTAATTATGTTTTAAAGGATGTTTCAGGAGAACTGTTCACGACAGGCCTCCAGGGATGCACTCTCCATTTCGTTAAGCATGTAACAGATGCTAACTTGATCAGAATCAGAATTGTTATGGGTGTTACGTCAAATAACTTTCATACACCAGGACCTGTGACATGGGAAGTTGGTCCAATCTCCCACCAAGGAGATAAACTTAGCTACATTATCCTCAGCACCTCCAGCTTTGGAAATGATTGAATGGCGAAGAGAATTCCAATCTTTAATGGTCCGAGGTATGAAAGATCTTTGTAAATGTCAGATCTGGCAGTAGGGAACGCCGGTAATGGTGATTTCTGCAGCGCCTAGCAGGGGAAACAATGTCATCTGTTGGAAAGGAGGCAGCAATCTTTAGACATTTGTATAACAGTCTGAGCCTACTGCCTCTTCTCCTTTTCTTGAGAGACTCCCATCTTAAATTACCTAGTATTCCAGTCGTACTCCCAGTTTCAAAGCAGTGATTGCTTGTTATCTAGTAGCTCTATTTTGAACTTTTTCAGTATCTGCATTTGGAGCCCAGATACAACTACTATATTCCAAGATTGGGCGAAAAAGTCTTTAATATGCTGCCTCTTTCACATAATGAGGACACTGATGAAGATTTGGCCTCAGGAAACTAAGCGTTCTATTTTCCTTGGAGAACATGTTGCTCATGTGTGTATTCAATCTCAAATCGTTTGTAATTGTCAGACCAAGGTATTTAATGGAATCTACATTCTTAAAGGCCGTTTCCTTCCAGGTGTAAGAAGCCTCCGTTTTATTTTTTGTCTTCCTAGTCATCGGAATAATATTGCATTCAACGGGCTGAAGTCCCATGCCCAGTTTTCGTGTTTATTATCCTACACCATTCTGAAGTTTCACTGGTTCCACTGTATCTCTGATTTCCCGGTTGCAACAGTCGTCTTATTTCTGAGTCAATATCAGTGGAAATATCACTAATTAATGTGCAGGGAAAATAACAGTGGACTAAGAACCAGGAGCTCATAATGGGGGTGGGGGTGCTGTGTGTCCAATGAGCAGGGTTTGGTATCACAACCAAAACAATTAGGACGTTAGTATTTCTTAGACTTAATTTGCATCCAGGCAGACAAAGGATAATACATGTACATACATACGAAACACTGGTTCTCCCGCAGCTAAGGTATGCATTGTCGGTTTGGCATCCCAATGTTATTTCAGTTTCAACAGGTTGAGAAGGTCAAGAAGACAGCAATGGTGATGTCAAAATATTGGCGGATTTAATCTGGCCTTGCGTTTGTTGGTAAAATAAGTAGTTTTAGAGGTGCTGCGACAACCTCGGTGGATATTTGGCCACTTTGAACTTCGTCTGCCAGCCTACCCAGGTTACCTTGTAGAACGAGATATCATGAGAATATACAGGACGCAGTCATCAGCAAGAGCGGACGGATGACTTAATAGAATCACGGAGATCATTTATGAACACCAAGTAAAGGACCGGTTCAAGTACCGACCCTTGGGGTACACCAGACAAAAACAGGGACTGAGACTTTATATAGCTTACGCTTGGTCATTTAGCACAAGTTACTTGTTGTGAGCACCCAGAGTACGATGCGCTCATCCACCTGTGAGTTGATCATCTTATCCTGTAATAGTCTTATTGAAAGTAATTTCTTTTCTCCTGCCGAGAGGCAGCGACTTAGATCCGTCGTGCCGTTTTATGCTGGTAATTTTTCGCCCCCGCCCATAGGGGCTTGAAGAAATATATGGGCTGCATGATGCTTCCACGCAGAGCTGAATCCTGCCCGCACACTAGTACTGGTAAACCGCTTAGAGGATCTAAGCCTGTCCAGGCAAAGCGGTGCGAGGCGGACCGTCCATGCTAATAAACCCTATTGGTTTCATTGGGCGACAGGGCTTGATATGTCATTTCATCTCAATGTCGGGTAAAAGTCCCACAAAATTGGAAGCGACGTCTCCAAAATGACCTTTACAGTGTTGACGGGGACGTTAAACCTCAAATCAAACAAACACCAGCTATTGACGCGATCTTCGTGTTTGAAAGACGGCTATATCTTCAACGAACCTAATTAATTGTTCATACAAAATGGTCCTTGAAAACAAATGAAGAAAAAGTTGAAATATTCATTCACAGCTGTTATGTTTATTGATAAAACATGAGAATCTAATGCTAGGCGTGCCGTTTCAGCTTTTTTAAAAGCTATCCTTGTTTTGTCATATACTGGTATGTTCCGTTCGGTTCTGTTCTGGTAAATAGTAAGTGGGTGTGAGACTTTTGTTTCTTTACTCTATTTAAGTTTCATTTACTCTTAGTTTGAAACGAACAGCGCAGTGATATTCCAAAAAAAAAAAATGTCCTTTCAAAGTCTCTATTATGTCACTTTGTCACTGAAGAAGTTCTCAAGTATTTTTATAGCAAACACTCTGCCTCAAATTATAGGGTATTAAAATATTTGCCGCGCTAAGCGAAAAGTCGTCTTTACGCGATTGAACAAATTGTTTGTCTAAATCGCGACGGAAGTAAGGGCGAGGATTGCGGTCGCGTAAAATCGATTTAAGAACCCCACACCACCCCAAATTAATTTCTTTTCATTGATTATTCCAATACGGTTCATTTTGCAATGGTTTGTCTTCTTTAAGTGTGTGTATCGCTTATATCTTTTTGTTTTGGATAGTCAATTGGCCATTTTGTGGGAAAGTAGCTGTTCTTATTGATGTTTCCATTACGGTCTTGTGTTCATTTCCCTTTGGTGTCTCTGATGGGAGGTGTGGGTTAATTGTATCGACTCCTGATCCTTGCCTTCACTTCTATTTTTTAAACATAAGCGCTCATCGAAGACTCAAATAAATGTGCTTACCCTATTAGTTAAAATATAGTCTCCCCTTTCTCCTTTCTCTTTGTGTCAATGGGCATCCGTACAGTGCATAGCAAAGGCTAAAGCTCAGATCTGAGCCTTTGCCGTGCGCATGCGCGAAGGTGCATTTTCGATAGTCGTGATCATATTATATTGCAAAATGGTTTGTCATATTCTTATTAAGATGTGAAATTTTATATAACACCATTTACGGGTAAATCGCGGCCCGCGAAATCGATATTATATTAATTCCAGCCCAATGAGAAACCAAAGTTAGCTTCCCTTTCTAATGTATATGGATTTTTGTTTTGTTTTGTTATATTTTAGTTTTACGTCCCGCCAACAACAAAGATCATTTGGATACGGGACCGCGGTTTAAAGACTCGTTCGTAACTTCTGGATGAGCCCGGTAGCGAACATTCAGCCCTTGGTTAATAAGTCGAGTAGCTTTATAACTGGCTCTTATGGCCGAATTTTCTCGGATTTTATCGTTAAACTACTCTGTGGATATTTGATAAATACGCAGCTTTTATCCTACAATCAATGTTTTTGGGCATTTTGATGCTTTACATACACTAAAAGTACAAAATAATGTTACGAGCTATATATAACTTTAAGGCGGATGTAGATTGCACGACCCGCAGAAAAGCGACCGACTGAAGTCGGTTGATTTTCTAAGTGTGCCCTAAAATCACCGTGACATTCTGTCATTCTGTCATACTGTCAGTCTGTCAGTCTGTCCGTCCGTAACCCGTTTGTGAAAATTGTTGATAGTGACTTAACCGCTTGGAATATTTAAACAATTTTTGGCATACTGATAGATATCAATGAGATCTAACCAATGGACTTGCGAAATATTACATTCCATTTAGTAAAGCCTCGCCGAGGCGAAAAATGTGAAAATTTTCGAACTGCTTCTCCTCGGAAACCGTTAGGCCAGTCGAAGTCAAATTTCATATGGAGCCTCTATGGGATGGGGGAAACCAAAATTTGTTCATGGGGTCCAGGTCACATGACCAAACTGGCCGCAAACCCATATATGGTCTGTCTGTCTGTCCGTCCGTAACCCGTTTGTGAAAATTGGTGATAGTGACTTAACCGCTTGGAATATTTAAACAATTTTTGGCATACTGATAGATATCAAAGAGATCTAACCAATGTACTTGCGAAATATTACATTCCATTTAGTAAAGCCTCGCCGAGGCGAAAAATGTGAAAATTTTCGAACTGCTTCTCCTCGGAAACCGTTGGGCCGATTGAAGTCAAATTTCATATGGAGCCTCTATGGGATTGGGGGAAACCAAAATTTGCTCATGGGGTCCAGGTCACATGACCAAAATGGCCGCCAAGCCATATATGGTAAAAACCCTTCAAAAATATTCTTCTCCAGAACCACTGGGCAGATTTCCACGAAACTTGATAAATAGCATCTGGGACGTAGGTCCATCATAAATTGCTAAAATGGTGACCCTGGGTTGACATTGACCTTCTTTGTGCCTAGGTCAAACTTTGACACATATGCTTTTGTATTGGAAAAGTGAGAATGCATTTATCCTGCAAACGATTCAGAATACAGTACTAAAGTATAAGATATATTTTTGCTCCTTACGATAAGGCGCATTTATTGGGGGAACCGTTTTAGGTCCAGGTCACATGACCAAAATGGCCGCCATACCCATATAGGGTGACACTCATAAAGCTAAAAGCATTCGGCGGGTCGTGCACTTCAGCTGAAGCACTGGTTTCCAATAGAATCTGACATTAATCAAAGCACTGACGGCACTGGTGGATCTATTGTTTTAGTGTAGGTGGTCGTTGATGAGGACTTAGATTAGTTCGTTTATCCTTTAAGTCCTGTATTTTAACCCTTGTCCTGCTGAATATGTAGATCCTGATCAGATGGCTTCTTCAGAAGCCATCTGATCTGGATCTACACTATTTGCAAAGATAAGGGTTGTCGTGAACAACAGGATAGAGGTTTAACTTTTGTTTGTTTGTATCGGAGTCTAACGGCCCAGTTAACACTATTTTAGGTCATTTGTGGCATATTCGCGTTCTCGGATAATATCTGGGTCTACAGTGTTTGCCTGTGTCGTATAAACCCAGCCCATGTTTTACAGATACCCCCTTTGTACAGTACTCATACGCCACACACAGCGACAAGAATAGCGGGTGTATAAAAAACCGTCATGGTCAGCGATAATCACGTGGACAATAGTTGGCGGGAAACTACTGGAACACAGTACCTTGGGTCTACTGATAAAGAATGGACCCAAACCCAAGCAGTAACTTCAACAAACTTCAATAAGCTTTACACATGAATTGATTTCATAGTGTGCGGGGGTGAAAGTGGCGTAGGGTAACGTAGGTAGGGGTTCAGTAGGGTTGGGGTAGGGTACCGTAGGGTAGGTACATGTACATAAATTGGTTTCATATGTGCGCGCGTGCGTACGTACGTATGTATATATGTATTTTTAGTTTTACGTCCCAGCAGCAACTAAGGTCATTAGGAGACGTAACCTCGGTTTAATTGACTTATCCGAAGTCCGGAGAAGCCAGGAATTGAACCAACGAACCCTGGCTTCTGGAGAAAGTAGCTTAATTACTACACCACGGAGGCTTCTTTCTACTGGATGGACAACTATGATTTTTGAAATTACTCAAAGAAATGCGGATTATCAAGGACGTAAAATTTGCCCTTTTAAAGCACGGAGAAAATAACCCATTTTTGTTAAGACAAACAAAAATGCATTCTATTCTATCAGAGACTATCAGAAACAATTTATATACTTGATTTATGAATTTGATATGCACATTATCAATGTCTCGTAGAATGCGATCTGTCACTTGAGACACAGCCGTTTGCGTAATCGACCAATATCTCCCTAATTGTATTAAAACGTAATCAAGTGCGAATTATTGTCTAAATATGGGCGTTGGTCACGGGTCTGTTAGAGAAAAGATAAGCGACAAAAACAAAGAAAGGAAGATGATCCGATTAATTGACACAAAGATATGTAGTTTCCATATTTTACTATAAATATTATTGATTACATTGTACTCTCGAAGACAATGGGTTACATATGAGTGCAATTTTTCAAGGAAACATTCCGATCTACTTTGTTTGATAGAAGGAAAGTATTAAAGTTCATCGTGTCATTTTAGGTCGACTTAAAGTGCGTAATCCAATCCATATTTTACGGTTCTTTCAAGATTATTTCACTCATATCGAACAGATCTTTAATCGGAGGTGGGCGAAAACCGACGAACCCGATGAAAACCACCTGACCATCCTTTGCAGAACTTGGCGTCTCACATATGACCCGAGCCAGGCTCGAACCCACAGCGGTGAAATACCTAATGATAAGCGTTCTATTATGGCTCCAAAAAATCATTTTACTGATGAAAAATTGTGACGATTTTCTTATTTCTGATTCAAACAAAAATAACCTTAGTTACCGGCCGCGTGCAACGGCCTTAGTTACTGTCCGCATCAGGCGTAGTTACTGTCCGCATCAGCCTTAGTTACTGTCTGCATCAGCCTTAGTTACTGTCTGCATAAACCTTAGTTACTGTCCACATCAGGCATAGTTACTGTCCGCATAAACCTTAGTTACTGTCCGCATCAGGCATAATTTCTGTCCGCATCAGCCTTAGTTACTGTCTGCATCAGCCTTAGTTACTGTCCGCATAAACCTGAGTTACTGTCCACATCAGCCTTAGTAACTGTCTGCATCAGCCTTTGTTACAGTCCGTAGCAGCCTTAGTTGCTGTCCACGTCGCCTTAGTTACTGTCAGGATCAGCCTAAGTTACTGTCTGCATCAGCCTTAGTTACTGTCCGCACCAGCCTTAGTTCATGTCCGTATCAGCATTAGTTGTTGTACACATCGCCTTAGTTACTGTCAGCGTGAGCCTTAGTTACTGTCCACATCGGCCTTAGTTACTGTCTGCATAAGCCTTTGTTACAGTCCGTATCAGCCTTAGTTGCTGTCCACATCGCCTTAATTACTGTCAGCATCAGCCTTAGTTACTGTCTGCACCAGCCTTAGTTACTGTCCGCGCCAGCCTTAGTTACTGTCCGTATCAGCCTTAGTTGTTGTCCACATCGCCTTAGTTACGGTCAGCATGAGCTTTAGTTACTGTCCTCATGTCTTAGTTACTGTTCGAATCTGCCTTAGTTACTGTCTGCACCAGCCTTAGTTACTGTCTGCATCAGCCTTAGTTACTGTCCGCATAAACCTGAGTTACTGTCCATATCAGCCTTAGTTACTGTCTGCATCAGCCTTTGTTACAGTCCGTAGCAGCCTTAGTTGCTGTCCACGTCGCCTTAGTTACTGTCAGGATCAGCCTAAGTTACTGTCTGCATCAGCCTTAGTTACTGTCCGCACCAGCCTTAGTTCATGTCCGTATCAGCATTAGTTGTTGTACACATCGCCTTAGTTACTGTCAGCATGAGCCTTAGTTACTGTCCACATCGGCCTTAGTTACTGTCTGCATAAGCCTTTGTTACAGTCCGTATCAGCCTTAGTTGCTGTCCACATCGCCTTAATCACTGTCAGCATCAGCCTTAGTTACTGTCTGCACCAGCCTTAGTTACAATCCGCGCCAGCCTTAGTTACTGTCCGTATCAGCCTTAGTTGTTGTCCACATCGCCTTAGTTACGGTCAGCATGAGCTTTAGTTACTGTCCTCATGTCTTAGTTACTGTCTGCGTCAGGAATCTTTGTGTCTGCATCAGCCTTAGTTACTGTCCGCATCAGTCTTTAGTTACTGTCCGCATCAGCCTCAGCTACTGCCCGCGTCAGGAATCATTGAGTCAGCTGAAATCCGTGTCATTAGGCTAACACATCTGTTTGAAATAGTAAAGCGTTTCTTTTGAAGATATGTTGAAAGTATATAGAGAGGCTCTTACACGAGTGGCCATTTCATATGATATTATGAAACGAGCCCACTTAAAATTGGATTTTATTGCCTTTAAATTAGACCATTTTCCACAAAGATGCATGGTTGACAAGAACGTCGTCATGGCGTTACTTAATCCAGCCAAAGTGTTATTACACGTGTGGTCATACGATTTTTATATGGCGTCGCGTCTGAGAATGTAATAACGCCATGTAATAAATTCCGCTACCCACTAGTGGATTAAATATTCAAATTAGTTACATACGCCCCGTAACGGTACATACCCGTCTTTTACGACGTCGCGTTTACTTGTGGCAGATAATTTACATTGTTGTGAATATTGTTGTGACATTGTTGTGGATCGTGAATAAAATGGGTTTTAAATGATATATAATAAATAGAATCTTGCATGCGTACCAATGTATTATTGAATTTATTAAACTCGTTCAGGAAAGAGATGAAATCCTCGGCGAAGCCTCGCATTTTATCCATTTTCCTCAACTCGTTTAATAAATTCAATAATGCATGAGTACTCATGTAAGATCCTCTATTTATTACACGACGTTATCCACTGCTTATCAGCGACGTCATATGATACACTGGAAATTTGTAGTTTCGCAAACTTCTCATCTGTGTGGTTAAAGTTATCATTGGTTCAAACATTGACTAACGGGCGGGCCTCCGTGGCCTAGTGGGTAAGTGCGCTGACTCTAATCATTAGGTCTCTCATTGCCGTGGTTCGAGCATCGCTTGGATCGCATGTGAGGCCCTATTTCTGCACCGGAAAGTCGAGTGGTTTGTCCCCGGGTGCTCCTCTTTACATCCACCTTTGATTAACGATCGGCTCGAAATAAGTCAAATAATCTTAAAAGGGCAGTCAAACCAAAACCAAATCAAACACAGACTGCGTGATCAATGAATGGCGGTTCAAATGAGTACCCGCAATCTATGTCTTCGAGCAAATATAGAGAAAATAATGTAAAACCTTGCAGTCCACACATTTCACGATACTAGTTTACTTTATTCAATAGATAAACATCACATTAATAAGTTCGTGTAATCAGCACTCCTCTAAACCCCACTTTATATAGAGGAAAGTGGGGTTAATGAGGGTATTCATTATTTTCCCTATTTTGCTCTAAAACAGATTGTGGGTACTCGTTAGAACCATCAATTTACACATGGACTTGAAACAAGAAAAATATCAAATATTTTCATCTGAAACAGGCTTGTTCTAGACATAGGAGAGACGCCATTTTAGCACACGGGCGTATTATCATAATGGTTAGTTGATTAGCAATCTTCTCATCAGTAAAATTAGTAGTTTTACGAACTTCTTATCAATAAAAGATAGCCGTTTTACAAACGCCTCACCTGGTATATTTAATATTTGCGCAAAGGTCTCCCTCTCATCGGATAAAGTACATTGTATGTAGTTTCCCATCCTTTTCATCTGATAAAGTAGTAGATCTGGGAACTTCTCTTATGTAAAGTTTTTAGCTTCGCAAATGTACCTGGAGTTAGTAATTTCACAAACTTTTCATACGGTAAAGTAAGTAGTTCTGCAAACTTCTCTAATGTAAAGTTTATAGCTTCGCAAATATACCTAGAGTTAGTAATTTCGCAAACTTTTCATATGGTAAAGTAAGTAGTTCTGCAAACTTCTCATCTGTAAAGTTTGTAGTTTCGCAATTATATCTAGATTTAGTAATTTCGCAAACTTTTCATCTGGTAAAGTAAGTAGATCTGAAATGTAAAGCTTGTAGTTTCGCAAATATACCTGTAAAGTTAGAGTTCTGCAAACTTATCATCATGGTGCAGATTATATTTTCTGGTCCTTTGGGATCATTGAGTTCATTTGAATCATTTTGAAATGTTGTGCCGTGTGGCAGCCGTAAAATGTCACCGTATACTATCATGGTGCGGATTATAAGAATCTTATATGGGTGTGAGGGGTGGATGGAAAAATCCGTCCCGAGGGACACTGTCCGGCATCACGAGGCTGGTCGAGTGATGCCGGACAGTGATCCCGAGGGACGGATTTTTGCATCCCTTCCATTTCTAAAATTGGATTTTTAATGCTGCAGTCACTTCGGTTACAAACGTCCGCCATATTGTGTTGACACTGCAGGAATGTTTAGTGACGTTGCTGTGACGTCAACCTTAACGACGGCGCATACGATGTCGTATTCAACCAGTATATTTATCAAACACGCGGGAATATTCGATATTGGGTCGGAACACCAGGGTCAGAACATAAATTTCTATCCCAGGGTAAAATCATGGATTTCCTTGCCTGGTGTGCAAGAATATATTTTCTGAGCCTTTGGGGTCATTGAGTTCATTTTGAATCATTTTTAAAATAGAGTTCTGCCTAAGCCGATGTTTAGAGGGCATGGCTGGTGTTGCACATTTCAGTACTGGTCATGAACAGACGCAATTAAACCGAGTCTGCTATTTCCATTTATTTGGTGTCTTCTTTGCTTCCAAAGGATCTAACTTATCAAAACTTATTCTCATCTGTGAAGTTAGTAGTTTGGCAACCTTCTCACTCTCTGTTAAAGTTCGTCATTTCACAAACTTCGTGTGTAGGCCTATCAAAGATATCCCGTGACCTCCTATGCTCTGACGCTTTAAGACCCATAGAATGATAATTGTATATCAAAAGAGATAAAAACAGCGGGCCGATATAAATCTGGACCAGAATAGCTATAGCTAGTTCTGGTCAGTTAGACCCTGTCAGTGGTCCTTGAGTAATTTTTGCAAACTGAAATGGACATGAGCAGGGCCTTATGTGTAAAAGCTCCACTGATCAGCAGAATGAGTAAACATAGGTAACTCTTTAACACTAATAATGTCATTTAGCTATTTTAGTAGCCTTGTCCCACGTTTGCTGAGTCTGTGTTACATGTATTTGGAATAAAGACAAGAGGGTCGCATATTCTCGTAGGCCTTTTATTTGTCAGCCTTATCCTGCATCATGCATCAGTACGCAATGCTCCATTTAAATATAATACAATTAAAAGCTTTTTACCTGTCATATTTGAAACGAATATTCCAAAATTGCATTAACATAATTATGTCTTATGAAAACTAAATTGATATAATGACATTTACGTGTTTATATTAAATACGAATTCCCCTGTCGACGCTGTTTTTCGACTCAGCGGGTACTTGTATATCGCCTTTCGAGCCTGGTCACTGAAAATATGTGAGAACTCGGTTAAACACAAACGTACTTGCAAAAAATAAAACAAGTACCCCTTGTCTTTCAGTCGCGTTCTAATAGTTGCGAACCTGCCAGACTCCATGAGCGTAAAATACACGTAAACCTGTTTTAGCCGAAACTCTCTTAAGTCAGTTTTTATCCTGATATAACCCGTTTTTTTTTAAAAGCGCAAGAAAATAATTCGGTTTCACGCACATCCAGAATAGTCCGAGCCGCGGCGAAGGAAACTAGTTCTCCGTCATGATCAGTCAGCATAGGCTCAGGTAAGACTGCGCTTCTGAATGCCTGTTGACGAATGTTGTATCATGCAGATAGTGTAAGCTATGTTATGTGTGTATTTGCGGGCTAATATGAGACTTCACTGAACGGCATGTTTGAAAGCACTTTGTCCTTTAACGCGTCTCTGAGACTAATTGGATTACACGGATCCATATACCCGTCTTGCTGACATATCCAGGGTTATACATAAAAAATGTCGCATTTTTCTCATTGCAAAAATACTATCGGTTTGTAAATGTCAGCAATACTTTTAATTTAATTTAAAGCAAAGTAAAATATAACTATAAATCAGTCCCCGCCAAAATTTAGGACCGCGGAAAAAGAAACGGAATTGCCCTACACTTTTCTACCAGACAGTGACCTACGTATTGTGTCATTGGTTCTATACTTATAAAAGAAAAGAAAGGCTTTGATTTACACTTGTTGGTTCATTTGTTCAGTAATAACGATGTCGTCAACTAGCATAATTATCGGTAAAACTGATCATTTAATATGACAACTATACTTATATATTTTGCTGTATGCCAAAGAAACACATTTATAAAACAAAGTTTTGAACACTAATGAGCTTGTTAAGCTAATAATACTTTCAATAACTGCATGTGCTCTGGCCTTGCTAAAAGTAAAAAATATAGTTGTACATATTAAACGTAGACTGGAAATTATTATGCACTCACTTGATGAATCTATTATAAGTCGTACAATATTCTTGCTATTTCAGTGCGCAAATCAACGTTCCTTTTAATATCGAACTATGTTTGTCAAGTACGCCGTCGGACTGAAATGTTTTGCAGCCAGCATAAGCCTGGCCAGCATCGATTTAGCAAGCGCGTCGTTCCGCTGTTGGTTCGGTTTCGACCTGACATTGTCAGTTTTGTGGGTGAGAACCCTTGCCAAGAGATTTTTTGATATAACCTTCTTTCCAATGAAAGAATGTGACCATAAGAGCCAATTTACTTTTGTTTCCTTGCCATCATAGCACCGGAAACTGATGCACATATCGATCGTGACCTGGCTGCTGTCCTACTGTATATATTTGTGACGGTGAGTTTCTCCTCCAAAGACTAGCTGAACCACATGGCTTGAAGTTCTGTCAGGAATACTGCACACACAGCGCCAGTGCATCTTCCGTAGGAGCATGCAGCACTAGCTTGACAGCCGCACCCCAGAACTGTGTCTATTGGACTTGAAAAGGTGCTCGATTGGTGTACTGCAAGATGTACAGTTAGTAGTTGAAAGTTTAATAGGTTCAGCTCACAGGAGCTTGAAGTTCTATCAGGAATGCGTGTCAACATAGCCCAAATCGACTATCCTATATAGCTTCGCCAAAAGGAGCTTGAAGTTCTGTCAGGAATACATGTCAAAATAGCACAAATCATATATAGCTTCGCCAAAGACCTTTGGCGAAGCTATATTGGAGAGTCGATTTGGGCTATGTTGACACGCATTCCTGACAGAACTTCAATCTCTGGTGAGCTGAACCTATTAAACTTTCAACAACTAACTGTACATCTTGCAGTACACCAACGCCTTCGAACCAATCGAGCACCTTTACAAGTCCAGTAGACACAGTTCTGGGGTGCGGCTGTCAAGCTAGTGCTGCATGCTCCTACGGAAGATGCACAGGCGTTGTGTGTGCAGCAAACTTCCTCATATGTATAGCCCTCACTACAAAGCAAAGTCCGTTTCGAAATTTAAAGGTGTCAGGTTGCGATATGCTTGGAGTTTCATTTGCAAAATGGCTAATCCGTTTTCAAAAAGTGAAGGCCCGGTTCAGGCAACACGTTCTGCGTTACACCAATGCCTGTAAGTGTATCAAGTACCTCATCACGCAAACACGCCTAGCTAGGCCCTACGACGATCCCGGCCTGGCGACTTTAAGTCCGTCCCTTGATATCTGATGCTCTGTCCCGGGTCGGGCCCCTCCTATGTTAAACTGTTGGTTTTCTCTAGCTTCAGCATTTCATATATTTCATGCTGTCGAATCCGCATCATTGTTTCATCTCTGAATTCGTCTGATTTTTACGATCTGGAATCTGTTGCACTGATGAGTTAGACACCCTTCCTTCTCGCAGGTTGAACAAATTACTTTTGCAAACCATGACAGAACTAAGGGCGATTTAAGCCACCCCACTCCCTCCACCCCGGCATGCGGTATTTCTATTGTAGTTTATTGTCGTATGTGTATGTCCTGGTAATATCCTCTATTTTGGATAGCCGTTGGGCCATTTTGTTGGGAAAGAAACTGTCCTTTTGGCTGTTTACTTGTAATGATTTATTGCTTCATGTTTGTACAGGTTTCCCTTTGGTGTCTTGGATGGCACCGATTTCTGATATTGCGTTCACTTCTTTTAACCAGGCTATACGAGAGGGATTTAATGTAATTTATTCCTACTACATGTAGTTCACAAACTGAATATCAAACAGTATATATCCTGATCAGATAGCTGATCTGGATCTACATTGTTTGCATAAGTAGGGGTTGTCGTGATCAGCGGGATATGGGTAAATGACACGTCAGGCTGGTTTTAGGGTAGTCACTCCACGTGTTTGATAACGTGAATAAATAAAGATATGAACCCCGCCAAGCGAATTTGTGTCTTCGAGCATTCCGTTATGACAAATTTTAACTGCGCATGCCCAGCCATTCAGAGTGGCCAGGGATATGGCTTTCTGTCTGAAGGTTCCTCTTGATTCGCTGCTCGCATAGGCGATAAGTACCAAAATCGCTTGACGGGGCCCATATAGAGGTCGTTTACAGTAAATCTGATTCTGCACAATTTGAGAATGGAATATCCTCCAAGATTCGATGATTTCCTCCAGTGAAGGTACAGAGGATTTTGTCGCTAAGTTTACCTTTCAGGTGAGAGCTATGATCTAATTTCCCATGTAACAGGTCATCAGACGTGTCGAAAGAAAACCACTAAACACTATTGAAAACGCGTCTCATATTTTACATGTTACGAATAAAGATGGCATTGAATAGATTTGGGATGTTTACATCAAATTCACATCAGCAACAACAAAAAAATCAGCGTCTGCACCATGTGTACATCAAAATGACTTCGAGTAACGTCAGTGTCAAAGATCTGCCATTACGATAACACATCCGTGTACTAAAATGGCCACTTTGATGTCTCTAGAAATAACATTTTTCATTTTTAGCTCACCTGTCACGTAGTGACAATGTGAGCTTTTTGTCCGTCGACCGTCGTCAGTGCGTCCGTGGGTGCCTTCGTGCGTCCGTAAACAATTTCTTCAAACGACATCTTCTCCTAAACCACTGATCGGATTTTTACCAAACTTCACAGGAATGATCCTTAGGTGGTCCCCTTTCAAAGTTGTTCAAATGGTTCTGGTCCATTGCACATCTATGTCACAGGAGCTAAAAATAGATTTTAATGCAAGCATTAAAATCTTCTCTGAAACCGCAAGGCCATGGATTTCGATATTTGGTATGGAGCTTCATCTGGTAGACCTCTACCAAGATTGTTCAAATTATAGCCCCGGGGCCAAAAAATGCCCCCTGCGCCGGGGCCCACCAGTTTAACATAGACTTATATAGGGAAATCTTTAAAAATCTTCCTGTCTGAAACCAGAAGGCACAGGTGTTTAATATTTGGTGTGAAGCTTGACCCAGCGGACCTCTATAAAGATTGTTCAAGTTATAGCCCAGGGGCCACACATACTTGTAGGCTATAGTGAAAATCTTTAAAAATCTTCTTCTCTGAAATCGTAAGGCCCAGGTCTTTGATATTTGGTATGAAGCTTCATCTGGTAGACCTCTACCAAGAGTGTTCAAATTATAGCCTTGAGGTCACAAATGCCCCGCCCCGGGCCCTTTGGTTTATATTGACTTATATAGGGAAAATCTTTAAAAATATTCTTCTCTGAAACCGTTAAACCTAGCTCTTTGATATTTGATGTGTAGCTTCATCTAGTGGACCCCTACCAACAATGTTCAAATTATAGCCTTTGGGCCAAAAAAATGGCCCCGTCCCGGGGCCCTTTGGTTTTACATTTACTTATATAGGGAAAATTTTTAAAAATCTTCTCTGAAACCGAAAGGCCAAGGCCTTTGATATTTGGTGTGAAGCTTCATCCAATGGACCTATATCAAGAGTGTTCAAATTATAGCTCTAGGACCAAAAATGCCCCCTGCCCAAGGGCCCTTTGGTTTTACATAGGCTTATCTGAGAGTTAGATCTTCTCCTAACAAATCGCCCATTCTTCGGAAATATTCCAATCTTTTCAAAAGAAGTGGAATGCATCCTAGTATTTCTAAGTGCAATGCTAAGAACTGCGTCTACCTTTCGTCTGTAAGTGGTAGACGTTTTTCTGTAGTTAACATGTCCGATTTGACATGTACATGTAAGTCTACTGATTTTATACATGTGATAACCTGACATACTGCAAATTGTAAAAGGCAGTATGTCGGGCAATCTAATCGCATGTTAAAAACACGATTGAACGAACTCTATCGTAGAATGAGTAAGTCTAAAAATCTGACCCTTTCTTGTACCGTCATTTCAAACGTACAGGTCATTCTATAAAAGATATTTCTATACAGCCAGTGGAACATATTTACTATGATGTAAATTCTACAGCTAGGTTTAGAATAATTAAACGGCATGAAACTGAATTAAAATGGATTAAATTATTACAGACACCTTTTCGTTTGGGCTTTAATGACAACTATCATGAGGGTAATATATCTAAAATGCCGAATTTTGATATTTTCTCGCTTCTGGACTGTCGAAAGCGTTAACCTAGATAGAACGGCACCAGAAAAAATGGCAATTATAAACGTAAATTACGTGCTTTTAAAAGAAACAATACCAGGCTGAAGTAAGTGTCCATAATATTATTGAATCATGGACGCCACTCAATGCTTGCTTTTCTAAGTTCATTACCCATTTCTGTATTACGGATTCTGGACACCGAGGCGAATAAATTCTACGATAGTTCTCATCAGTTATACGATGCTGCTCTTTTAACTAGAGGTTATACTCAGCATGCTCTTCTTCCTTTCATCGATTATGAAATCAATCACAAATGTCATTACATCAAAATATCCTTCATTAATAAGGGTTTGGATTTTATAGATTTACCTAGTATCTTCCGGGACAGTTCGGTTATTCATCCATTCCTGCTCATTTTCGAAATACTGATACACCCATAATTTGCTATAAATACAATATACTTGTTAGATATATCATTTTTATTTTCAATAAACTTGTTTCCTGCTGCTGGTCATATTATTACTGGCAATTTAAAAATCAAAGCACTGACAGTTCTGATGGGGCGATGGTTTGTAATCTTTGGAAAGCATTAGGCAAATTTTGCATCGAGTTAGTAGGTTTTTTTTAAATCACGCTTAAAGCATATAGGAGTTTAAATAGGGCTGGAATATATTGAGGGTCACTGATAAGGCCTAATTTGATGGAACTAGCTAATCTGGCCTAGAAAATTTGTACACTTGACGGTTTTCATGTCTTTGATCCAATGCAGAAATCTTAACAGAAGACATTAAATACAGCTCATGTACTGAGGGACTGTTTGGTCGCCAAAATTGTTTTCATTGTTGTTGTGGTTGTTATTAATTTCCATGTTATAACAAAAAAAAAATATTCTTCTATATCATATCTTGCAAGTATTTAAACTATATAAATTTATAAATGATATATCGATGTTTACCAAAACTATCAGAAACAAAGCAATCAGAATATGTTGCAAATAGTTTCTAAAGTGGTAGCTTTCACCATCCCCTATATCAATAAAGTATCAATAAAATGTTTGCCACTTGATTCTTCATTACCTATACCCACTTAGAACACCTACCTAGAATAACTGCGGAACAGGAACAATTGCGTCCCGATTTTGTGACAGTTTGGGCAAGACGTCTCCAATACGAAACGTCCTATTACCACGGTAATCACCAGTTGTACCCTCACCCGCTGTTATTAGATAGGTCTCTCCTTAAAATCCTACTCGTTCGATTGTGCATACTCTAAAAAGCACTAGCCAGTTCTATGTCGTCAAAGAAATGCGACAAGATCTTTTCTATAACAAAAATAACTTCTTTATTGATCGGAAACACCCCAAAAAATGACATATGTGTATTCTTAACCGGGGCGAATATATTTGAACTCTGCTATACTTTCTAATACCAATTTCATACTGAATGGAATCTGCTACCTAAAGAAGCACAAGATCCTTTCAAAATTTATGGATGTCAGGTTGTGTTTTCTTCAAAATCTATTTGGGAAATAGTTAAACTGTTTGCAAACAGCGAAGGTCCCGATCAGACGCTGCAAAAGGCGGCATTTGATCTGGACCTGCACTGTTTCACCACCACCCGCTATTTTAGACTGATCTAGAGAATATAATTGAACTCTGCTATATTTTCTCTAACTGAGTACTTTTAACCCAAGTTGTACTGAATAGAATCTGCTACATTATATGCGCACAAGATCATTTCAAACTTTAGGATGCCTGGTTGTGTTTTCTTCAAAATTTAGTTTGAAAATAGTAAATTATTTGCAAACATCGTGGGTCCAGATCACACGCCGCAGAAGGCTGCACTGTTTGCCAATTATCCGTTTTGGGTTTCCCGTACAAAATAGGCATTTTGCAGTAAGACGATTTCACTCTCTTCTAATCATTCTGTGGCCATCACCCCAATTATTCCTGTTTCTAGGATACGTAATATAATTTCTAATGGACCGAAATATCGATGCCCTTCCAAAATTGGTTTCAATAAATATATAGATGAAATCGCTGCTGCCTTGAATGAATTCGGTAATCGATGGTGTAAGCCAGATTTTGTTGAGCATAAACCTCTTAAGGAATGAAAACTTAGCGTTGTGAAATTAGTGAACAAACGCGTTTCTTTTTATTCTCAAAATACGAACTTATTACCGCCTAAACCTAAGACGTCATTACGTCACCTTAAACTAGGTATTCAAGAATTTCATAAGAAGTTTGTTTTGGCTCCAGCAGATGTGGTCGTTGTTTGACGGCTTCATAGTGTAGTTTATATTTTCTTGTCCTTTGGGATCATCGATCCATTGTGGAATTTTGAAAATATGTGAGGGTCACTGATGAGGTCTAATTGACCGAAACTTGCTACGCCAGATGGGAATACTACCAGAAACAGATCAGACTGTCTTTTAGGAACTTTAATTAAGCATCAGCACAAATGCGCAAATTCAACCAAACATATTCAATCAAGAGAGAGAGACAACTCCAGTCAGCACAACTATATCTGCAACCGCAAAATATAATCACAACACATATACTGGCGCAACCTCTTTTTCTCTATTAAATGTTTATTGTTTTCATTGGCACTATCTCTTTTTCTCTCTTGAATGTTTATTGTGGATTCTATACACTGTCTATGTACACATTAAATTTGACTTTAGAAACTACTGAAAATATTTGTAAACATGAAGGATTATTGTTCTGGAAAAATGAAACTTTAGCAATAAATCAGCATAAACTTATCAGTCTAAAATTGTTCAGGATAGTACGTAGTCATCTAAATACTTCGGACGTTTAATGTCTCGTCGCGGTCTCGACTGCCCTAAACTACCATTTGAGTCACTGCCCTTGTCAACAGCCTTCGGATCAGACGAACCTACGCAAGGATCTGGGTCAGTGGAGTTAAGTGGCGTTGACTGTAAACAACCTTGAGAGGTGATGTTGAGGTCAATGGGGTTATCCGGGATTTCAGATGATTCCGGTATGTAACACTCGGGAGTGTTTTCATTGAAAGGACGAGAAAGAGTGGGAGGTATCTTTTCTGGTTCGGGGGGAAGGACGGCAGTTACTCCTGGATTAGGAGAGAGTTCCTCAGTATGAACAAAATCTTCTTGCTCATTTTCATTTACATGTGACTGAAACCTCGATAAAGATTTGGCAGGAACCTGATTGGGTACTAGGTAGCATTCATTACATTTCACTTTGTATGATGTGGTACGCAGTTGGTTTCCGGCAAATTTTTTTACAAGGCACCATTCTCCCTCAATGGAAATGACGAGATACCTGCTTCTTGCGCGCGTTTTATCTCTGTCGGAATAGAGATATACAAGATCACCGACATATATGTCATAAGGTCTGCGGCGCGATTTTGTTATGTTGTTTGGACTTTTCACTATGAATGTGGTTTTGCAAACGTTGCTGGTGTTGTTGTAAGATAATTTCTCTATCAGATATTGGAAGTTGTTCATTTGTGAACTGGCTTCGCTGTGTCCATAGTTCACGAGCGGACAAACCTGAATACCGGATACGAGAATTAAGTCGGGCCACGGCTATGCTTAACCCTAACTGAGATACCGGACCGCCCCCTGGCTCTTGTTTTAACAGCTCTTCTTCGAGCTCTAAGACAGCTTTTTCTGCGACGGGATTTTTGTTTAAGTTCTTTATACGTCCTATTTCGAGGGACATGCGAAATTCTTTTAGGGTCTGGTCATCTTTCAGCGCAATAAATCCAGGGGCTGCATCTACCCTTATTACTGCATGGGGACCGTCAAGAGGGTGCATACCCATGACGAGGCATACAAGTGAGTCACGAAGTGTTTCATGTTTCTCATCACTGATTATTGACGCTGTCGTATAAGAAGTGGTGGTTTCTCGTACAAGGAGTATCAATTGGCGGTAACGCTTAAGAACATCAGCTGCGAAAGAGATGCCAACTGCTTCCGGAGGGTCCTCAGACGACTGTTTTACAAGTACATTAGGGAACTTCTGTAGAGAAGCACATGTATGACAAGACATGTATATGCGATCAACAGCCTTGCTTAAATCTAAAGCATAGAAGTGCCTTTTTAAGACAAGAAGGAGTTGGTGTTTTGATGGGTGGCTAAGTTTGATATGAAGGGCCGTCACGAGTCCATCTAAGACTAACCGCGGAATTATGATCAATTCGGTAGATGGTACCAAGGGTTCATTTTGACGAACCACTAACATACCATCTTTGGCGATAGATGCGACACTGAGATATCTCTTCACATCCTTAGCGTTAGTAACCTTTTTAGATGGCCGTGTCCCCTGTTTGAGATGAGCACGAGTACGCCTAAGGTCTTGGCATTCGTTTTGAATGGAAAGCCAAGCTGATCTTGAGACAAAAGGTAATCGGACAGTACTGTCTAAAACATCCTGTACTTGAATAGATCTAACTACGGAGTCTTCGGTTTGTATAATGAAATTACATATCTGGCATTGAGGCTCTGAACATTCTGGTGCATTTCTACTTGCAAAATCCGATGGAATATTTGCGGAGCCACTTAGATGTCTGACATTAACTTGGTAACGACTTACAATAGACAAGAAGGACGTTACTCTGGGACTGGCGGAAAATTCACCCCTACATAATTTTTCAATGGCCTGGACACAAGGCTTGCTATCAGTTAAAATGCATGTAGTATGCTTCGACTGAATAATGTAAGGACTGAAGTGCTTGACAGAAGCAGCTATACAAAGTGCTTCAACTTCACAAGGCAACCAAGTTACTTGGTGTTTTCTTAGTTTAGCGCTAAAAAACCCTGCTAGTAAAAGCTTTCCCTTTCTAGAGATATATAGGGTAGCTCCGATGCCTTGTTTAGTGACAGAGCCATCAGTAACGATCCAAAGTTGATCGTTAGGATTGGGTAATGTTATTGCTTTATGAGAAGAAAGAGATTCTTGAGCGGTATGGAATCTCTGAAGTAATTCATCTGTCCAGGATACTTTTTCCTGTGATTGGCAGCCCGCGATAGCATTTTCTAAGGGTGAGATATAGGAAGAACATCTCGGTAACACCCTGCCTAGCACTTTATAAGCACCAATAAATGACCTTAACCCTCGAACGCTATCTGGCGGTGGACAATTGGCAAGGACTGCGACACGGTGTGGGCTTGCCGATAATGCACCTTGAGACCATACCCAACCTAATATCACTGTAGATTGAGGGCAAATGATAGTTTTTGAGGGCGAAAGCTTGAGGTTACATTTTTGAAGTGATTCTAAGACACGACTCCAGTTATCAAGTAGCTCTTCCACAGTGTTACCACCACAATATAAATCATCAGCCAGCTTAGCTACGACCCCCTCTTGGATATAATCCCCAAGGACGCGACACATTAACTCTTCTAACGCAGTTTCAGAGCCTGGCATGCCCATTGCACACCTTGTGTAAACTCTAACCCCACGGAAAGGAGTCGCGACGCCACAATATTTCATTGAATCTTTGGACAATGGGATTTGGTAAAACGCGCTGGTGAGGTCTGACTGTATTATATATTTCCATTGAGCAATGGTTCTTAAAGTCGAATCAACGTCAGGCATCAATGACGGTTGCGGCTTGGTATATCGACCCACATCTGCAAAGGCTGTTACAAGTCGGAATCCACCGCTTGATTTTTAACAAGGAAAGAAGGGTTTAAATACTCTACTGTTATTCCAAGCTCTTCTGGCTTGTGAAACACTCCTAAATTTTCAAGATCATCGAACTTTTGTTGAAGCTCAACTAGTTTGTCACGTGCATACTGTGGAACTCTTCCTTTACGCTGTGGAGGCTGAACAGGGCCCATATTGATACATGATTCAAAATGACTTACTGCATTATTATAACCTGGAATTGAAGGTTCAAAGACACTATCATATTGATGAAGTAAACTTTGAATTTTAGAAATGTGACGTTCAGGTAATATTTTGTCTGGATCAACTTTGACAGTATCAGAATGAAATGTAGGAGTACTACTGCTCTGTTTTCGTATATGAACAGGTATATCCGGGATAGGAGAAGTGTTGCTCGGATCTGTCGTTAAACGAACTTGGCAGAAATGTTCATGTTTTCGAAGAGATTGGGGCTCACTGGTGTCATTCAGTACACGTATTTTAGTACCTACTGCTTCAAGAATATTCGGTGAAGGCCAATCATTAATTGACTGGTGACAGTCAGGCCGTGACTCAATGGCGACAGTGCAATCTGACTCAAGGTCCGAAGGCAAAATCAGCTCTACATACTCACCAGGCCACACTACAGTAGAAGCTGATTCTGACTTCAAGACGTATGCTTGTGTGCGACGAACCCTATTGCGCGGTGGGTCATTTGTTGAGGAACCGTAAGACACAACGATAGAATCACTGATGGTAATTTGATGCTTTGATGGGCGGATAGCAATATCATTAGATGTCATAAATGGTATTCCAGCTAATACATCAACGTCTAAATCATTAACTACAAGAGCCTCTAATTGAAGATTGATATTGTCTCTTGTCATTGATAAATGTGTTTCACCAACTATAGCAAGTGGGGTAACTCCGTCGGCCTGAAGTGCAGTTTGTTTAGTCTTCTTGATGGGGGCACCAATTAAATGAGCAACAGAAGTCTTGATCATACTTATCTCAGCTCCACTGTCGAGTGTAATATGAACAGGATAATGTTTGTAGAACACTTTGAAATGTGGAGACTGGTTTGTCATAACATGACGGATAGATGATATTGTACGTAAATTATGCGTTGGTAGTTCCTCATCGCTAGAATCTGAAATATGTTCAAAAGTGTCATTTACACATTCATCGTCAGAGTCTGGAGATAAAGTTTGTCGCACTTTACTAAGATAGCGTCTATCGTCTTCAGGTAGGTATTTGCATTGGCTAAGAAAATGCTGAACACTAGATCTGCCCGCTTGTTTACATAGGGGACAAATTGGTTTAGACACCTTATTTTGACGAAACATACCCTTAGATGGTTTAAGGGACACTGAAGTTTTAAAAGTGGATCTCAATACTTTAGATTCAATAGACGTATTTATTTCTTCAAGTAAGGAGTCTAACGCTTGTGAGATTTCAGGTTTTAGTGAAGCAAGAGTTTGTGAACGTAAATCAGTTCCATATCTTTGTTTCACTAGGGAGGGTAAGTCTCTGTGTATAAGCCGGAGCCATGTAAGGACTATGAAATTTTCTAATGAAGGGGATATTTCTTCATCTGTTTCAGGAATTGCACCAAAATGTTTAATGGTTCCGTCTGCTTTTAGTAAATTTTCTTCCACAAAACTGTTTAAGCGTTGGTATAGATCCTCTGGTCTTTCTCCAGCTTCTAATTTTATGCAGTTGAAATCAATAAAATGTGCACCGGATGACTGAAATCCAAAATGTTGTCTGATGGACTGCCATATGCTTGACATTGAAGTTGAGTTTCTGACAATCGTATTACGAGAGATAATAGGACAGAAATTTGCAATCTGTCCAAGCATGAGTTCAAGCTGTGTAGCTTTTTGTGCTGCTGTTCGTCGGTTTTCTACAGGCACATCGGCACCATCATTGGTAAAACCACGAAATGCTGTTGTTGCAGTCTTCTTTTGCCAGGTCACTCCTTCGACAAGAAAGTCAGCAAAATATGGATCAAGAGATAACACATACTGGAGGTTCTGACGCCATGCCTCAAAAGAGGTTATTGTTTCTTGCTTTGTGAGAGACCATTGTTTGGGAGCACGCGTGCTTGCTGCCATATTTTATGTGGAGAGTTGTATTGCTACTGTGTCAGCAATAATGTTCCTAACAGTCTATACAATCGTTATATTACAATTGTCTGTTTGACCTATTTTAGGTCTCCTGCAGATAATCCCAAATTTTATTGAATAGTTCGTTTGTGAGACACAATATCACTGTCAATTGTAGGTCCGTGAGAACCGCTGCCACCACGCCAGATGGGAATACTACCAGAAACAGATCAGACTGTCTTTTAGGAACTTTAATTAAGCATCAGCACAAATGCGCAAATTCAACCAAACATATTCAATCAAGAGAGAGAGACAACTCCAGTCAGCACAACTATATCTGCAACCGCAAAATATAATCACAACACATATACTGGCGCTAGTCTGGCCCAGAAAACATGTACACTCCATATTTTCCAGTTGTGTGGTGTATTCCTTGCTTCCAAAGGATAACCCTTTTAGAGAATATTTAACGTCACTACAGCTGGTGTTTAAGAATGTGTGGAGGCCGTAAAAAATCTCCCTGTCCTACATCAAAGTGTAGTTTATATTTTCTTGTCCTTTGGGATCATTGATCAATTGTGGAATTTTGAAAATATTTGAGGGTCACTGATGAGGCCTAATTGGCCGAAACTAGCTAGTCTGGCCCAGAAAACATGTACACTCCATATTTTCCAATTATGTGGTGTATTCTTTGCTTCCAAAGGATAACTCTTTTATAGAACATATTTAACGTCACTACAGCTGATATATGGGAATGTGTGGCGGCCGTAAAGTCTCCCAGTCCTACATCATAGTGTAGTTTATATTTTCTTGCGCTTTGGGGTTATTGATTCCATTGTGGAATTTTGAAAATATTTGAGGGTCACTGATGAGGCCTAATTGGCCGAAACAAGCTAGTCTGGCCCAGAAAATATGTACACTCAATATTTTCCAGTTGTGTGGTGTATTCCTTGCTTCCAAAGGATAACCGTTTTATAGAACATATTCACACTGTTAATACTCTTCAGGAAGAACTTGGTGGCACTAAGGTTACCTAGGCTAACTTCATAAAAGACCATACAAAACACGTTTTATTGCAAATTCAAGCTCTTGTACCACCACTGAACTCTCCAAATTATTAACTTCATGCTTTACTGCCATCAAAAACATGTGATAAGATATTGTGACAAAGTCTTCGAAAGATCTGGTAAAAGTCTGTTTTTATATAAAATTCTAATGATGTTTTAAATAAATTGAAATTCAGACCTTTTCGTGCTTCAAGTCTGTATACTTAAGATTTTTCCACCCTTTACACTACACTTCCCCAAAAGCTTATAAAAGAAAAACTTGATGATTTCATTTAATGGACATTTGATAGGGAAGACTCCCTCTATCTTGCATGCAATGTAAGAAATGCTTTTTTCACTTCTGAAGAGCATACAAATTATACATTATGGTCATGTCAGAAAGTGTATGAAGCTTTGGTAAGATTTGGTACTAAGTTATTTAGAAAAGTTGTGGGTTTTCCGATGAGTACTAATTGCGCACCCCTTTGTTTGATTTGAGGTTTAACTTCCCCGTCAACACTGTAAAGGTCATTTTGGAGACGTCGCTTCCAATTTTGGGGGACTTTTACCCGACATTGAGATGAAATGACTTCTCATGCCCTGTCGCCCAATGAAACCAACAGGGTTTATAAGCATGGACGGAACCACTCGCACCGCTTTGCCGGGGCAGGCTTAGATCCTCTAAGCAGTTTACCAGTACTCGTGTGCGGTCGGTTTCAGCTCTGCGTGGAAGCACCATGCACCCCATCTATTTCTTCAAAATAGAAGTGGAGGCAATGGTGGGTGGGGGGCCACAACGATGGGCAGGTGCCACAACGCACCCTTTGTGGCTGATCTGTTTTGTTTTGTTATGAGAGAGACTTCATGATGTCCCTTTCGGCTGAAAACCAGTCTGAAATCATTGAAGCTTTTAGCTCGACTTCTAGATATTTGGATGATTTATTAAATATTGACAATACCATTTTCGATGGCTTGATCAGTCAAATCCCCCCACCCCCCTAGAACTTCAGTTAAATAAAGCAAATTCTTCTGATACCGAGGCCCCGTTTTTGGATTTCCATCTACCTTTTGTAGATGGGTCGTTTCTTGCATTCTTGCAAAATGTATGATAAACGCGATGATTTTGATTTTGAGATTGTAAATTTTCCTATTTTGGATGGTGATGTTCCACGTTCGCCATCCTATGGCGTTTATATTTCGCAGTTAATTCGATTTACCAGAGTGTGTAGTCATGTAACTTACTTCAGCACTCGTAATAAATTGTTAACTGCTAAACTTCTTAATCAGGGTTATCGGTACCATAAACTACGCAAAGCCTTTTCAAAATTTTATAGACGTCATTCTGACTTAATTTCAAAATTCAATATTGGACTTAAATCTCTTCTGCAACAAGGTCTATCGGAACCCGAATTTTATGGTGACTTAGTATATAAATTCAGAAATATATATAACCGCAATGACTACAGCACCCAATTTCGTAAAATCATTCTTCGATATAAAAAGATTGGGTACAACATGAATTTTTATACGACAGACTGCATGCATGGTAGTTAACCCAATCACGGTTGGCAACTTTGCTTCCCTCTTTAATTGCACGCCGGTGGGTTAGTCCTCAGATTCTATGACGGTTCCAGCGTAAAGGCTTACAGAGAATTAGAGATAATCTAATTCTATGTAATGTTGGTTGGTGCCTGATGCTCTGTCTCTGGTCGGGCCCATCGGAGTCTAACTGTTAGTTTTCTTTTGCTCCAGTGTTTGAGCGGTTTCTTGCTGTCGCGTCCTCACCGTTGTTTCATCTCCATGATCTCTGTGGTCGTTTGATTTTTTGTGTTCACGGAGATGTTGCACTGATGAGTAAGGAGGCCATCATTCGGACTGAACAAATCATTTGTCTAAATCGCGACTGAAGTAAGGGCGAGGATTGTGGTCACGTAAAATCGATTTAAGCCTCCCAGTGGAATTCGTTTCACTGACCGTTCCAAGGCGGTTATTCTGTCGCGGTTTATTTTTGTTATGTTTTGTCTTTGAGTGTTTGTATCGCTTAAATTATTTTGTTTTGGATAGCCAATTGGCCATTTTGTGGGAAAGTAGCTGTCCTTTTGGCTTTCCGCTATTGATGTTTCCATTAGTGACTGTTGTTTCGTGTTTGTGTTTCTTTCCCTTTGGTGACTCTGATGGGAGCTGTGGGTTAATTGTATCGATTCCTGATCATTGCCTTCAATTCTATTTTTATATAGGGAAAATCTTTAAAAATCTTCTTCTCTGAAACCGCACCAAGATTGTTCAAATTATAGCCCTTGTGCTAAAAAATCCCCCCACCCCGGGGCCCTTTCGTTTAACATTGACTTATATATGGACACTTTTAAAGAGTCTTCTTCTCTGAAACTGCAACGCCCAGATCTTTGATATTTGGTGTGAAGCTTCATCTAGTGGACTTCAATCAAGATTGTTCAAATTATAGCCCTAGGGCCAAAACTGCCCCCCACCCCAGTGCCCTTTGGTTTTACATAGACTTATATAGGGAAAATCTTAAAAAATTTCTTCTCTGAACCTGCAAGGCTCAATCTGACTTGGGCGAAAATCGGAGTACCCGGAGAAAAAACACATGACCTTCCGTTGATGAATTTGGTGTCTCACATGTACCCGAACCAGGCCTAGAATGCAGTCGATGGGATGTCACGCCATCGCAAATCCCCACGCTTTCTTCACTGGGGCTAGGTACCAAATAACAACATGTACATGTATTTTACTGGCATGTTTCCTTTTGATCCCTCCACAGGGCTAAAATTTGACCCCAGGGTAAAAAGTTTACTTGTGTTATATTCTACTCATCAACCCCTTCGATTTGATATGGCACATGACTATGTTCTGAAAAACTTAAATTTTGACCTTTGGTCCCTCCCCCAGGACACCAATCTAACCCCATGGTAAACATTTTACTTTTATTATATGCTACTAATCATCCTCTTTGATTTGATATGCAACCTGACTATGTTCCGAAAAACATTAATTTTGACCCCCGACCCCCTCAAGTCCGATCCCTGGGGCGTGCCCCAGAGGTCGCTGACAAAATCCTGTTCAATATGTTTTACATATTTCATTAATCATTACTTCTGCAAAGTTTGGTATCAAAATCTATAAAATTGACTTTGTAATTGAATTATATTGACATTTGACCTTTTGAGCCCTTTTGAGGGTGGGGCCAAAAATAAGTGAGCTGTTGCACACCCCACTCACGTAAGTAACCCACACAACAAATTTGTTTGGATTCCGATTAATAGTTTAGGAGGAGGTAGCATAACGGACGGACATTTGACTGTTTGAGCCCTCCCCAGGGCCCCTGAGGGTGGGGCCAAAACTAAGTGTGTTGTTGCACACCCCACTCAGGTAAGTAACCCACACACCAAATTTGGTAATAGTTTAGGAGGAGGTAGCATAACGGACGGACGGACGGACGGACAGGTGGATGGAGGCGAATATAATATCCTCTCCCCTAAAGCGTGGGGATAATTAAAGAGGGCGTGTTTATCCAGAAAAAAAAGTATATTTATGAACTTGGAAAATGGAGTTTTGCGGTCATTATCTATTTATTTATGTTGTTGGCACATGTCGGTATGCAAAATGATCAATAATCACTTTACGGTGTTACCTTTATCGACACGTGCCGTCAAGTAACAAACAGAACGATTACCTTATTGGGGCATGTGTCAATCATCTCTAATATACAGATCGATGACTGTTTTTACTGAACATTACGTCATACCGACCGATCCATCAGGTACCGTTATATAGGCTGACCAACTGTCCACTCGCTTTATTCGCAAAATGTTTGCTGTATATTATTTGCGCATGCTTTTATTTCAGAAGTTTGCCTTTACTTATGACATTGTCATCCCTATATAACGGTATCAGATGGATCGGCCCGTGTGGCGTAATGTTCAATAAATATTCACCGACCCGTACGTCTTTATTTTTTTCCCCTGTTTCTTGCTTTTGGTTTCGTTTGCTGAATTTTATTGGGCAGGGGCACACCGATAGCAACGTGTATATGTGAGCCTAACGCCGGGGCCGTGCGAAGACTCACATCAGCCTGCGCATCCGCATTCTCTGTATAAAGTGATATTTAGAATGTTTTATTTTCACAGACTTGTTAATATGATGTCATTTGAGGAAATAATATGAATATCTCAAACCGAGCATATTTTTCACTATATCCCCCTTTTCCACTTACATGCTACTGATTTGGCCGTGCAAGCAAACCAATTATATGCAAACATAGTAATTATGCCATCATTAAAATTATGGACCGAAATTTCTATGAGCCGATATTGTATGGGCCTATTTTGTTATGGACCTAATTGTTCACACACACACACACACATCTGATTAAAAACTATACATGATGTGTGCTGCATAACATTTATAATACCATTCTTTTATAGCGTTTAATGATCTTGTTGAATTCATGTCTTCATAATCATCGTGTTTGTCGTATATCATTGATGAGATTGTACATTTATAAATAAGAGATCGGCAGATCCAAATCTAAAAAGCGTGCTGCAGTATCGAGGAATCAGGGAATCAGTCATCCAGATAGGTGCATAATTAATACATTTACCTGTCCTTTCCTTCAAGTACGTCTAAACCCCCGTGTGTGTGGGGGGGGGGGGGGGCGTAAGACGGGTTCCAGCGAATCAAGAGTTGAAGGGTGATAGCTGAAATAAAAGGAAAGGAACGTTGGTGAAATGGGTTTGTACAGTGCGAATAAAGAGTGTGTGTGATGTGTGGGAATGTGTAGCGGCCGTAAGAAGTCTCCCTGCCCTGCATCATAGTGTAGTTTATATTTTCTTGTCCTTTGGGATCATTGAGTCCATTGTGGAATGTTGAAAATATTTGAGGGTCACTGATGAGACCTAATTGGCCGAAACGAGCTAGTTTGGCCCAGAAAACATGTATACTTCATATTTTCCAGTTGTGTGGTGTATTCCTTGCTTCCAATGGATAACCCTTTTATAGAACATATTTAGTAAAGTTAAAAGATAAAAACAGAAAATTGGTCTTTTGAGGAGAAGCATGAGCCACCAGGCTAACAGCATTGCTAAACTGCGCCAGAGTAGGTAGCGTTACAACATAGGCAGGTAGAGCATTCCAGTGAATAATAGTCCTGGGGAAGACGGTGAGCTTGTAGCAGTCTCTGCGGGTGTAAATCTGTCTGTATGCAAGGTGATGGTTGTGGGCTGATGGTCTAGTGTTGAGGTACTCAGATGCGGGTATTGCAACAAGATCATAAGTGACCTTATACATCATAGCGAGACGGTTGTCAATGCGGCGTTGTTCAAGGGGGTGCCAATTTAGGTCCTTCAGCATAGCTGTATCACTTGAAATGTAGCTATAGTCACGTGTTGTCCATCTGGCAGCCCTTCTTTGGACTGCCTCTACGTTGTATATGTCAGTGGCAGTGTAGGGATACCATACAGTGGGCGCATGCTCCAGCTGCGGCCTGACAAGAGTCTTATATGCAACTGATTTCGGGTCCTTATTATGGACCCGAATGTTTCAAGAATCCAAGGGTCGGATTTGCTTTTTTTGGTTATGTTGTCAATGTGGGGGCTCCAGTTTAGATCATCAGAGATGATGACCCCAAGGTACTTAGCTGTAGAAACACTCTACAGGTGGGTACCATCCAAGAGGTACACATTTCGAATGGGGTTCTTGCGTCGGATAACATGAAGGACCTGGCACTTAGAAGGATTAAAGTTCATGTCACACATCTTTAACCACTGTAAGTCTTGTTATGTTTGTGAGCTTATGGCAAGGTACATGACAGTGTCGTCTGCGAAAAGTCTGACTCTTGATTTGACCTGCGAATGCAGGTCGTTGATGTATACAAGAAAGAGAATTGGTTCGAGAACCGAGCCCTGCATGACGCCAGAGGAGACTGAGATACTAGCTGAGTTTTCCCCATTTTTACGACTGCTTCTTTTCGATTGTCCAAAAAGTCCTTAATCCATTTTAGGCTGTCTCCTCTAATGCCATGGTGGTGCAAGTTGAGACTGAGTTTTTCATGGGCGACTTTTTCAAATGCTTTGCTAAAAGCTAAAAGGATCAAATCGGTCTGTTTACCCATCTGCATGGTTTTAGACAATTGGTCTATCAGCATGATAAGTTGCGTCTCGCAGGATCTCTTTTCCCGGCAGCCATGTTGTAGAGCATGTCCAGCTCAGTGGAGTGTTTAGCCAGGTTATAAACAATTATGTGCTCTAGTACTTTATATAGGACACATGCCAGTGAAATAGGCTTATAGTTGGGGCGGCAGTTTTGTCTCCCTTTTTGAAAACCGGGCATATATTTGCTTCCTTCCAAATGTTGGGGAGTTTTCCAGTGTCAGTATTTCTGGAAGACCAGCTGCAGGATAGGGGATAGCTCTTTATGCAGGCTATGTGTAATACAATGGACGTTGGTTTATCGGGTCCTGTAGCTAAGTACCATACATGTAGAACATGCTAAACATGTAACACTGCTAACGCTACAAAATCTAGCCTTCAACTGAGGTGGATTTTTGAACAGGTGAACAGTCCACGGATTATAGTGAGTAGTTTTAACTGTAAACATGTTAGTAAGAGAACACTATAGGAAATAGTGTACAGAAATAGTGTACAGTAGGTATTGGGATTTGCTGACTATTGACTTTGACGACAATAAACGACCACAACTATGATGTTAGATGTTCTGCCAATAGTCTTTGGACTTTCCTGAAATTAACCCTGTATCATATTGGACCTTGTCCAGAGTCTGTACTGTTTGTTTGTTTGTTTGTTTCCTTTCTTTCTTCCTTCCTTTCTTTTTCTTTCTTTCTAGTTTCTACTTATACTGCGATCGGTCACATCCGACAATTACTCGCAGATACATGTACATCACATACACACCAGGTTTGCAGGATGAAGGACGGTGCAGTTTTTTCACATTCATCCCTGCAAATGATGCCAATGGCGTGTGTTCGGACTCCGAAATAATCACAGCCGCTATCACGTTCAGCTCATCAGACGGCTGATTTTCTGTTTTATTCAGAGAAATCCATCGCGGGTACCAGCTTTCCTTATGGGACTGATGTTGTCTATAACTTGCTTGAGTCTGGTGACAGGGTTTATACGTCTGTGGTAGCAAGGTCAGACTGGGAGATTTCTGAGTGTAGATCTCTCATGAACTGTTAAAGACTCCCTCAGTCTGCTTTTTTGTACAAGAGGAGGTTTCTGGTCAACTCGTACCTAAGTCAACTCGTACCTTAGTCAACTCGTACCCGAGTTTGGTCAACACGTACCTTAGTCAACTCGTACCTAAGTCAACTCGTACCTTAGTAAAAATAAAATTTGTTTTAGGATAAGTTTGGCTTAAGTACACACATATACAGGTCAACTTTATGGTCTATGCAAACTCCTGATCCTTTTCCCGATGACGAAGACGATACATAGTGTGTGCATGACGCCATTACGTACGTGCGCCAAAATGGCGCCTTTCATGTGTATGACCCCCATATCTCTTTAGCCAGACACAATTTATGGGTGCTCGTTAGAACTATCCCTGTGGGGCAGCTCTAACGAGTGCCAACAATCTATGCTCCAGAGGGTGTGATTGGTACATAACACCATGCTCAACATAAGACGAACTTCATATGGAAATATGTAAATGAAAATAACGAGAAAAACATAATTGTAGAACTTACATTTCATGCTCATTTGCAAATAAAGTGTAGTTATACAATTATAATTTGTTCTCATATATGCTCAAAACATAAATGTTGGCTAACATAAATGTTGCATATTCCTTATTACTGTTACTTTACGATAACACACCCGTGCAATATAGTGCGTTTTTCACATCTCCAAAATGGCAACTTTTTTTACGAAAATCAGTGTTTTTTGTTTTTTTTTTCTTATTTATACTTCAAACAAAGGCTGTGATCTTTAGTTGGAACGACTTCGTTGAGGCTGTTCTAACGAGTACCCTCAACCTATAAGGACTCGCTATAGAGCGGCATCTTCAAGCGACCGGAAACATTATAATAACATACACATTCTATATAAAACAAATCGTCAATTTTACCTCACATGTTGCATAATTATTATTAATATTATTATTATTATAATCATCGGTAATAACGGCTAAAGAGTATCCACAACTGAAGAATTGTTCGTTATATTTGAATAGGCGTGGTTTCGTAATGCCAGGATAATTTTCCCCTTTAATTGCAATAAATAAATAAAATGAATAGATAAATAAATTTATCACTAGTCTAAAGATATCTAATAAATTAAATTTGTATTACCTGTCCCACAAAGACGATGCTGCCAACGGTTGCAGAAATCGCAACTTACAGCATGCTGCAGTCCACCAACAACCTTACCACATGCAATGCACAAATCAGACATTTTGATGAAAGTTTTAAGCTTTGATTCTCAGTAAGAAATTTCAAAGATGAATGATACTGCAAGGATTCTGTACTTCTTATATATCCAGTAATCGGCAGTTCAAAAGAAAATAATACACAAAAGATAATTGACCATAAAATTCCTGCGTGTCATTACATTTTGTCAGAACAAAAACAGCCGGCAAAATTAAAGCAATTAAAAACAGTCTTTAATGAAGGACGATTAGATTAAACTAGTACCGATAATCTTTTTTTTTTTTTTTTTTTTACACCCACATTAATCGAAACACGATTAACTAAAGTGTTAATTAAATTAACCCAAATGGAATCTTCCATATTTTATATTTCGAAATTTAGGTGTGTCCGGTTGCGTTTTCTTCAAAGTTTATTCGGGAAGTGGCTTAACTTTTTCAAACAGCGTCCGCCCTGATCAGACGACGCCGCGTTCTGCGGCGTCTGATCTGGGCCTGCAGTGTTCGACAACCCAAATGGAATCTTCCATCTTATATATTTCGAAATTTATCGCATATCCCCGCGCTGTGAAAACCATGTTACAATAAAAGGACCCAAAGTACTTCTTTCTGGCCTACGGTGAACTCAAGACATGTCTCGGGGCAAGTTATGACCTATTTCAGCTATTGTTCGGCAAAAAAAGAGTACCCCACCTACCCCTGGGGTACGAGTTGACCAAAATAGGTACGAGTTGACTTAGGTACGAGTTGACCAAAGAACGGGTACGAGTTGACCAAAAACAGGTACGAGTTGACTTAGGTAAGAGTTGACGTTACGCAATGGGATATCGCGTGGGGCCTTTTCTGTCTCTTTTTTTGGTGCGCTAACACTGCACCAAAGCGATCCTGTGAAATTTTCTTCCGCCTAACGTCTCTCGACCGTTACTCCCGGCTTTTATACAGTCGCCAGAATCCTGACAAACGACGTCTATTGAAATCACAAGAAACAAGTTGATCTTTATGAGCCGGCAAATATTTACAAAATGTTTCGTGTTTCAATGAGCTTTTTAGGGTTAACGGCTATTGCATTTCCCTTGTTTGCGGCTGTTTTTGCTGTGGCATGGTCTATTTTGTATGACTATGAGGCTTCTGTTAGAACTGCATGCCGCGTAAGTATTGTATGCCTATTTCAAATTTTATCAGTATGTGCCTTAGAAGCCTCCGTGGTGTAGTGGTTACGCTTCTCGCCTTGTAAACCAGGGGTCGCAGGATCGATCCCGGGCTTCGCCAGACTTTCGGATGAGTCTTTTAACCGAGGTCCAGTCTCCATATGACCTTAGCGTGTGGAGCGTGATAGCTCAGTGGTTAGTGCACTTGCCTCTGATGCTAGAGGTCCCGGGTTAACTGGAGGCCCCCTGTGCAGGGAGAACCATCCCCTGTGCAGGTTAAAGAACCCTACCGTAATTACATGATTACTGTGTAGGCTTTCATCCTGCAAAACTGGAGTGTATGTAATACACCGTCTGTGTCCCCTCCGGGGGTTAAGGCGAAACCGGAAGAAAGAAAGAAAGCGGCAATAAAATTTCGGTGTCCGAACTTGCTCCATGGGCATCATTTGCAGGAATGATTGACATGAAGTGCACCGTCCTTCGGATCGGGACGTTAACTGGAGGCCCCCTGTGCAGGGAGAACCATCCCCTGTGGAATCCGGTGTAACAGTTTATCTTTACCCCCTGGGTAGCTTTACCCCCGGGGGTAAAGATTTCCCGGGATATCTTTACCCCCACCCTGGATATCTTCACCCCCGGGGGTAAAGATATCCCGGCTGGGATATCTTTACCCCCGGGGGTAAAGCTATCCCAGCCGGGATATCTTTACCCCCACCCCAACTTTTGGGTATAAACTATTTTCTTAATGCCCAATTTCTTCTTATGTAAGTGAAGCAAGATAGTGGACTCGATGTTTCACTTTAACATTTTTTCGTTTCAATCATGACTCGGACTAATAGAACTACCCTTACCGTAAAAATTTGGCTATAAGACGAGGATTTTTCCCTCCAAAATGAGCCCAAAAAACGACCCCGTCTTATAGCCGAGGTCATTGACTGCAGGCTTTTTTCCGGCAATGTCCGGCGAAGACAAGACATACGGAAAAAGCCGATTGGTGATTTATGAATTGATATAAATTGCCGCCCACAAACCACCGCTACGATTTTTCTGCACGCGATCTGAAAATGACGTCATCCGACGCCATTACCCCCACACGTGTTTAATGTCATTGCATGTATCTCTTTCATAAAAAAAATGTTTGGAACCGGTAAAAAAATATTTTCCCGATAGCTAAGCGGTTGTGAATAGAGGTGGATAGAAAATCAGTGCTTTGCACAGCTCCAGAATTATCCCCAGAAGCTCCGTTTCAATAACCAACAACAGCGTTCGACTTTTCCCGCCAGTGTCTATTTGGCGCCAAAACATAACCATTCTTGAGAGCGTAGAAAAGTCCGATTTAATAATGCAAACATCTACCGTTAGATGTAGCTAATAGTCTGAGGAGCAATTAAATCAGTTTCACACTGATTGTTGATTAAATTTTATGACTGGAGGATAAACGCAAATTAGAGACATAACTTGACCATATTTTCACACCTTATCGACACGCACCGCAGGGTGGCAATTATACGACAGGGATTAACAATAGTGTCATACTTGAACCGTAATAAATACACGGATGGTTTGTCTCTGAATTGACAGCGATTTACTTACTGGGTTACTTTTACCGTATTTAAGGACTCAAAAAGACTGGCGATTTTTTTTTTTTTGCACTTGTCCCGACCGAGCGTCATAAGGTGTGCACCTGCCCGGCGTGATTTCGGTCTTGTCCCGGACGGCCGGGAAATGGATTTGTCAGCCCCTGTCGTCTATTAAATAGAAGTTTGTGTAGCCTAAGCCAGCAAAGCATGTAACGGGCCGACAGCGATACGACGTATCGGCCCGACATTTGCCGCTATTTTGTGCTAGCTGGGGCGTTGGTTCTGAAACTGAATAGCTAGGTGTTGTGTTCCCCGATAAAAAAAAAACGTTCAGTTACTTATAAAAAAGCTGCAACAAATATTTCTAAATTTTGTGGCTGGAAATGAGGGGTAAGTAGAGGGGTTTTCTGACGAAAACAAAACCGATTCTCACATCTAAATAGCATCTGGCGGTAGCAGATAGGCCCCGACAGATATGGCAAAAATTTGACCCGTCTTATAAAAGAGTATAAGCAAAATCCCACTTTAGAATAACTGAAAAAGGGGTCCCGTCTTATAGCCGAATCGCCTTATAGCCGCATTTTTACGGTAGTAAGAAATATGACCATATTATAGAGGCAAATGAATATTTAATAACTTCTTTTTGTATATTTTCTTATTCAAAATGTTGCTTATGACAATCTTTCATAATCTTGCATTATCCCTGTCAGTCGTGAAATGGGTGGTGGTGGTGAGTGGAAAGGCGGGGGTTAAGATATCCTGGCTGGGATATCTTTACCCCCGGGGGTAAAGCTAAACTGGCCAGGATATCTTTACCCCCACCCCAACTTTTGGGTGTAAACTATTTTCTAAATGCCCAATTTCTTCTTATATGTAAGAGAAGCAAGATAGTGGACTCGATGTTTCACTTTAACATTTTTCGTTTCAATTGTGAACTGGACTTATAGAACCACCCTTAGAAAGAAATATGACCATATTATAGAGGCAAATGATTATTTAATAACTTCTTTTTGTATATTTTCTAATTCAAAATGTCCCTTATGACAATCTTTCATAATCTTGCATTATCCCCGTCAGTTGTGAAATGGGTGGTGGTGGTGAGTGGAAAGGCGGGGGTAAAGATATCCCGGCCGGGATATCTTTACCCCCGGGGGTAAAGCTAAACTGGCCAGGATATCTTTACCCCCACCCCAACTTTTGGGTATAAACTATCTTCTAAATGCCCAATTTCTTCTTATATGTAAGAGAAGCAAGATAGTGGACTCGATGTTTCACTTGAACTTTTTTCGTATAGAGGTGAATGATTATTTAATAACTTCTTTTTGTTTGATTCTTATTCAAAATGTACCTTATGACAATCTTTCATATCTAGCATTATCCCTGGCAGTTGTGATATCCTGGCCAGTTTATCTTTACCCCCGGGGGTAAAGATATCCTGGCCAGTTTAGCTTTACCCCCGGGGGTGAAGATATCCAGGGTGGTGGTAAAGATATCCCGGGATATCCTTACCCCCGGGGGTAAAGCTACCCCTGAGTAGCTTTACCCCCGGGGGTAAAGCTACCCAGGGGTCAAGATAAACTGGGACACCGGGACGTTTCGGTCCTGAGTCGTTTCGGCCGGGTCGTTTTGGCCCAAATTTGGACCTGGGTCATTTCGGTGGGTCGTTTCGGCCCTGGGTCGATTCAGCCTGGGTCGTTTCGGTCCGATTTTATTAGATAGCATTTTTTCTGTATAAAACATATTGAATAGTAGTTATTATTTAAATTTGGAATATTATTTCAACGACCTGTCACGTTAGCCATGGTTATGATCGCCCAAATAAAGTGTTTTAAAAGTTCTATCCATAGCCATGTTTCCAGTTAGCACCAACGATAAGATGTGACTAGGACTTAATTATTGTCTGAGAATGATCAGTATTTACAGTAAAATTCCGCTATTAAGATCACTTTCTAGACTTCTAAAAAGTGGTCTTATTAGCGGGGTGGTCCCTTATAATTGAATTGGTGAAAAAAGTATTGCTGGCAAAACTGATTTAAATGTTTGTTTATGTGCAGTGTGAGTATTTTATTGCTTTTTTAGTAAATCCTGCTGTCTTTAACTTTACTGTTCTTTTCCTCATTATATGTAATTATAGGTAATATTACACCAATACAAATCACATTAATGATTTATAACAATTGTTCCACAATAATCTTCTTTCTGAAGAACACAGAGCTGCGCATTACCAAAATTATTGCACGACCCGCAGAAAAAGCGACCGACTGAAGTCGGTTGATTTTCTAAGAGTGCCCAAAAATCACCGTGTCATTCTGTCAGTCTGTCTGTCCGTCCGTAGGGCTGTCACGTTTGCAAAAATCTGTAAACGTTTACAAGGAAGGTCCTACACGAAACGATTCCGTGTACACGAAACATTTTCAGACTCGAGTCAATAAGGGTGAATCTGTGTATAAACAATGGGTAATTACCTGTTAATGATAAATTCCTTCAAAATCCGGCATAATTCTGTAGCAGATGCCAATCGTTTGTGAATCGGAATGATTTAGCCATAAACTCTTCAAGAATATTCCATTTGTTTATCTTCGACACAGAAAACATATGGAAAAACTCCGTGTAATTGGCAATTACTTTGAAGATGCCGCTGTAATGTGTATGTGCGACATTGACTTCTGATTGGAGCAAATATTGAGGGGGTGTTTCACAGATATCCGTTATCGTGACTGCATGAGCAGACCGAATCATAGTGCGCTCCTTAAATAATGGGAAAGAACAAAGCAAGGATTGAATACTCCATCAAAATAATGCTTTTTAATATGCCTCCTGAATTGTGAGGCAGTATTTATTTGACACAAGAGGAAAACAAACAAAAAAGAAAAAGGAATCATTACGGCATGTTATGCAAGTATAAATTCTTCATCATTCTGTTTTCTTCTGTAAATTTCAAAGCGCGAAAATTATCTTAACCTTTAGCCTGCTGTTGGCGACAAGCCCTATCTTTGCAAACAGTGTAGATCCAGATCAGGATCTACACTGTTTACATTCAGTTTATGAATATATAGAAATAAATTGCATCAAGTAATCTGATTGGTTCAAAGTCAGAAATGGGTGTGGCTTAATTGAATATTCAGCAGGTTAAAGGTTAAAAGGCAATGCATTCATTAGCAAAAACAAATAAAAGTATGAACCTGTTGCCACCAAACAGTGACGAATATTTGAGTCACGTCACACACGGAAGGTCCTGGGCGCATATAAAGCTTAAAATATGTTATTAATAAATGTGATAACGCTAAGGACGTTTTTTGTATGATGTCACTCGTAGCGCTTTGCCACCATCCAATTCTCTCAACTTCTCAAGAATAAACTTTTTCTCATGACAAATAGGGCAATGAAGGAAGAGGGGGCATTGCTGGAGGGGCCGGTTGGATATTTGGTTCAAGTTTTACAGGGATGTCTGTGGACTCAAACTTTAACCCAACTAGGCCTGCGTTTTCTTCAGCAGATGCACAAACTGTTAATGTTTTAAACCTCTTATTCAAGAAAACGAGTTTGTCCACAAAATCAGGATCTAGAGATGCACGAAGCTTGGTAACTGTACCACCAGCTGTAGAAAAGACACGCTCAGCAGGGACTGAAGTTGCGGGAGAACTCAGTACACGTCGAGCAAGTGAGGACAGCTTGGGATATGATTCACTGTTGACCTTCCACCATTGAAAAGGGTTAGTTTTGGTCGTCAGAGGCTTTTCCTTTGAATATAAGTGTAGCTCTTCGGCACCAGTGGAGGGTTTGATTATTTCACAGTCATTTGTTTCAAAGTAGCCCCCCAGCAGAAATGACACGTCCTCTTGAGTGAGCTTTCCCCGCTTGCACGAAAATCCCTCTTCTGCTTTCCCCCCAGTAGCACCTTCAGCATCGTCGGTCTGAGAGTCACTGTCAGTCGTATCTGTGTTAGGGTCATCTGCAGTTAGCAAAGAAAGTACTTTGTCTTGTACAGCAGTGCGGTGTTCTCCAGAAAGGAAAGGAAGGGATTTGTATCGAGGGTCTAGAAAAGTGCACACCATGGCCAAACTATTACAGAGAACAGAAGAATCACTCAAGTTATACCTGCGCTTGAGATCGTCCGCAATGTGAGTTTTCAAGGCTGCAATGGCTGGACTGTCAGTCTCTTTATGAGCAAGCTGGTGATTGATGAGACTAAAGAGAATTGGATTCACACCGCTGAGGGTCGGGTACTCTTCAGAGCACATTGGCCTTGTGACCATGTATAGAGGCTTTAGCACAGGAACTATGGCCTCAATAAATGACCACTGCTCATCTGCCATGTCTAGGACTCGTGCCTCAGAAGGCTTGGTGATAGTTTGATCGTGTAATACAGCATAAATGGCAAGGCGTTGTTCAAGAAGACGTTCAAACATGTCATAAGTCGAATTCCACCTGGTTGGACAGTCAATGATCAATGCATTTTGGGCTATGCCCATTTGCTTTTGCCTCTTTACAAGTTCATTGTTTACATTCACTGATCGCTTGAAGTGGTTAACCAGGTGTTTAGCCGCACCAATGGTGCGAGTTATCATAGGTTACTTATCAAAAGAACCTCTGATAGACAACTGTAACGTGTGACCGAAGCATCTCACGTGAGTTATATTGTCGGGAAGTAGAGAAGCACAGGATACCATGTTAGAGGCATTGTCAGAAACTAAAGATGTAATATTCTGATCTTTGATTGCAAACTCTTGACATACACTCTTCAAGTCGGCACGAATATTTTCACCAGTGTGCTTTTCAGTGGTTTTACGAGTGGCAAGCACACAATTATTGTAATTCCAGTTTTCATCTATAAAGTGCCCGGTGACAGTTATATAACCTTCTGTAGCCAGACTTGTCCAGTGGTCAGTTGTGAGAGAAATTCCAGGTTGAGAGGACATGATTTTAACGAGTTCTGATTTCATAAGATCATAGGACAGTGACACATATTTTGCTACCGTGGTCCTGCATGGCACTTCATAAGAGGGGTTTAGCTCTTTACAGAAATCTTTGAATCCACCCCCTTCTACAATATTTAGAGGTCGCAGGTCACGAGCGCACATTTCCGCAAGTTTTGCGGTACACTTCTGCCATTTAACTTTGCTCATCTGTGATACTACGGGAGATCGAAAGGCAGTGATTGGAGGTTGCACAATTTTTTTTTCTGTAGTTGATTCTGGCTTCAAGGATTTATGGACGTGTTTTAAATGGTTGGACATTGTTCCAGTGCTGCCTCCCGTGTATGAAAGTTCTGTTTTGCACAGATTACACTTGGCCGTCTTCTTGCCGTCGACATTGTCAACAAGCGTAAAATACTGCCAAACTGGCGATCTGAGGTTTTTTTTTCAGCCATATTGGAGAAAGAAAGGAAGTGACGTGGTTATGAGGTAATATTTTAATGATGTCATTTACTTTGATCACATGTAAGTCACATGTTTCGTGTAAACGGTCAGTCGATTTTGTAAACGTTTTCTACACAGACACGAAACGCTCCCGTTTACACGTGTAACCGTGATAGCCCTATCCGTCCGTAACCCGTTTGTGAAAATTGGTGATAGTGACTTAACCGCTTGGAATATTTAAACAATTTTTGGCATACTGATAGATATCAATGAGATCTAACCAATGAACTTGCATAATATTACAATCCATTTAGTATAGCCTCGCCGAGGCGAAAAATGTGAAAATTTTCGAACTGCTTCTCCTCGGAAACCGTTGGGCCGATTGAAGTCAAATTTCATATGGAGCCTCTATGGGATCGGGGAAACCAAAATTTGCTCATGGTGTCCAGGTCACATGACCAAAATGGCCGCCAAGCCATATATGGTAAAAACCCTTCAAAAATAGTCTTCTCCAGAACCACTGGGCTGATTTCCACGAAACTTGATAAATAGCATCTGGGACTTAGGCCCATCATAAATTGCTAAAATGGTGACCCTGGGTTGACCTTGACCTTCTTTGTGCCTAGGTCAAACTTTGACACATATGCTTTTGTATTGGAAAAGTGAGAATGCATTTTATCCTGCAAACGATTCAGAATAAAGTACTAAAGTATAAGATATATTTTTGCTCCTTGCGACAAGGCGCATTTATTGGGGGAACCATTTAAGGTCCAGGTCAAATGACCAAAATGGCCGCAATACCCATATATGGTAACACTCATAAAGCTAAAAGCATCGGGCGGGTCGTGCACTTCAGCTGAAGCACTTGTTAATACTATTTATTCACCTAGCATAAAAAATCTTGTCAAAGCAACACACTGATTAGTACAGGTAAACTGCTGTTTTTCACACCTTTAGGGAAATGTGTGAACATTAGCAAGATCTGTTGTAATGATGAGGAATCCAACAAAAAATAATATTGACCAATGGTCTGAGAGATACAAATTAACTTGACTTGGCCAAAAAGTGGTCTCAATAAAGAACAGTAATGGAAGATTCGGTCTTTTGAAAGCGGTCTTAATACTGAATAGCGGGGGGGGGGGGGAGGGTCTTAATTAATTATATAAGAAATATTTTGGGTCTGGCGAAAACCGGTCTTAATAGCGGAGTGGTCCTAATATAGGAGACGTCTTTAAGCGGAATTCTACTGTACTAGTATGGCACGCACATTTTGAGAACGGCATGCGAAATATTTGCTAAATGTAGCCTAATTATTTTATATGATCAGCCTGCATTTGTCGTTGTGATACCTTCAAAGACTTAATAACCTATAAATCTGTTCATTGTGATCAGAGTCTACACAGTTTGAAAAAGCCCCCCCCCCCCCTGTTTTCTGAGCTATTAAAAACTGAACGATGTTATTATTTTATATGATCAGCCTGCATCTGTCGTTGTGACACCTTCAAAGACTTAATAACCTATAAATCTGTTCATTGTGATCAGAGTCTACACGGTTAGAAAAGCCCTCTGTTTTCTGAGCTATTAAAAACTGAACGAGCGAAGATAGCAAACACATAGGCTGATCTCCGAGTCTATGCAGTTCGAAAAAGCACTTTTTTTCTGACCTATTAAAGGCTTAAAACGAGCGAAGATAGCAAAAGCACAGGCTGATCTTCGACAAACAAAATATATAAACATGTAAATAAAGTGACAGAAAAATCAGGCCGAAACGACCCACCTATTTGGCCGAAACGACCCACCCCCGAAATGGGGCCGAAACGACCCAGGCCGAAACGACTCAGGACCGAAACGACCCAAGGACCGAAACGACTCAGGACCGAAACGTCCCGCGACCTCCCCTGTGCAGGTTAAAGATCCCTACCGTAATTACATGATTACTGTGTAGGCTTTCATCCTGCAAAACCTGGAGTGTATGTAATATACACCTGGGGTAATGGTCAAATGTGACCGAGGCAGTATCAATAGATAGATAGATAGCTGTTGGTGGGACGTAAAACTCACTCACTCAATATGTGCCATACCTTGAACAGTGTTATTGATAAGCTTTTGCCCGAGGAGTACTGTTACTCCTTCAACCAAAGACTATAGGCGTATCCTGTGATTCTTTGAGAGTATCGGTACTCCTAACTTCAAAACTAGGGTCGTATCCTCATATATCATCACGGGACGGCTGCTAAGTGCACGTATATTAATTTCAGACGTGGCAATAGCCATATGTAAAAGAGGTTAAACACATATTCTATCATCGTAACATTCAGATATACATTTTCTAGAGGGGTAACGACTCACCGAAAGTACGGTTCACCGCGGTACGAAGCTGGCAACCGGTTCATGGTCCATTTTTGGTAATTTCGGTTCGGTTCGGTTCACCCAAAAAATCTCTTCAAAAAACAAAATTAAAAAAAAAAAAAAAAAAAAAAATAGCAGAGAAAATGCTTAAATGTTATTTTTATGTTGAATCCTACTTACCGTATTCGACCTATTTGCCGCACCGTGCGCTTAGTTTTTTAAAAAATTGTATGAAAATATTGTGGTGAAAAATCTACCTAATAAGCGCACACTCAATATTAAAAAAATACGAAAAAAAGCTTCCGATATGATTATTCTATAGAGTTGAATTTCAACACAGGGATTCACCACATATTCATATGATTGTCTTGGTCAAAGATGCAGCAAAACTCAATATTAATTTGTTGGGAGGTTACTGTAAAGTGTGCGCTTGTGTATTTTTTTCCAAAAAAAAAGCTTGGGTGTGCGCTTATAGGAGCATGTGCGGTAAATAGGTCGAATACGGTACTTTTGCTTTATTGATGCATTAATTATCGATGTAAGCGTCTTCTTTAGCTTTACGACAACTACCGTATTCCGTTCGGCTAAAAACACTCTCAACAATAGACTGTTCGGCCCCATAATAATATCTCAATTTTCATGAAAGAAATATTGTTTTAATGATTATATCTTCCATAAAATGGTTCTATATTAGACCACAACATATGTTTTGGTTGAGTTTATCATTAATTTCTCCTCTTATCTGGGATGTTCAGTGAACGTTTCTATTATCTTTAATTTCTTAGGATTATCTTAGCTACAATTAAATTTGCTCATTGTTCTAATATCTTTTAAGCTTTCTTTTTACACATTATAGACTAGCAGACGGCGGCAACTTGGACAGTAACAGAATCTCAGTTTATTTGCAAAGATGGCACAGCTTTGCAACATGTTACCAAAACTATGCAACAAATATAGTAGGCTCATTGGTGAGCTTATAGTATGGACAGGCTGTGTGTGTGTCAGTCTGTCTGTCTGATTAAAAGTATCACGATACGTATTGTATCGTGAGGCAAGTATCACGATACGTATCGTATCGTGAGGTAGGTGTATCGTTACACCTCTAACATTTTCATGTTAATAAGCTGGCGGACAGCAAAATGAAAAATTACTTTTTCATCTAAAGAATGTTAATCCAGCCAATGTGGTCGTATTCTTCGCATGTGTTTTTGGAATTTCCCAGACGCCATTGAAGGCTCGTTTGATCAGACTGTGCAGAGTGGTCGGAGTCTTCAGCCGTCACACAGATCGTAATGTCATCAAAACGTTTTCAAACCCATGTTTTGTGTCTGCAGCGGCCTTATGTGCTACGCGTTCAAAGGCGGGGGGTGGGGGATCTCCACTAATTATAGCAAGTGCATGTGATTGGTAAAAGGCGAGAAATTCAGTGCCCAGCAAAAATACAATAAAACGTGCGACCAGTGAAGACTCGGAACAGCAAGCACATCTGTGAAAGCTAATCAGTCTGTCCCGGTTGCTGTGTTTGCGTTCTTTTATGATGCGCTGCCAGTCATTCTGCTTAATGTTCAAAGACGCCGGCGAGACATCTTAGGGTGTTATTTTAATAGGCTACTTGATAGATAGCGGCAAATAAGCATGCACTGCATGCTGACCTGACCACCTGTGATTCACAATTAGATATATGAGTACCCAAGTATTACAGGTTAATCCTGCCATTGTGACTCAATAAATATAATTTTGGTCAAATGTATACGGAACACGGCGGACAAAGAGATCAGTCTGTGCAACGATGGTTCTGTCTCAGACGTGCATTGACAACAATGTTGCGAGAATAAAATACGTCGGGATGATAAAAGTATGAAAAATAGAAGTGGAGTCACAAGTAAACAACCACCATGATGCAATAATCAAAGGCGCCGACATACACGTGTCGGAAAACGGCAATAAACAAGGTTTTTAAAGACACATTTTTTTCTCTATATAAAAGGGGTGGCCTGTTACATAATCTCCAATAATCAAGTCCTTCGGACCATAGTGCACATCAAAGGCTTATCTTATCTAAGTGATTATGAGGTGATTATGAGCAGAAACTCTCTGAGAGATATGTTTAAAAGGGGGCTCTATAAGGGGAACTTGTGTGATGGTATATTTTTTACTGAGATTGTTTCCAACAAATTGTTGGTTTAAATTACTTCTTTTTTTTATTTTATTTTTTTTTTAAAAAGTAAAGGTAAAGGAAAACTCTGACAGTCATTGTTTCATTGATTCAAATCTGAAAAGAAGTAATTTAATGAATTTATTAATTCAAGATTGTGTTTGTTCGTTTGATTTGAGGTTTAACATCCCAGACAACACTGTATAGGTCATTTTGGAGCTGTTGCTTTCAATTTTTTGGGACTTTTACCTGAGATGAAATGACATCTCAAGCACTGTCGCCCAATAAAACCAATAGGGTTTATAAGCATGGACTTGCACCGCGATTTAATCATTCAATGAATATTTATTTATTTTTTGGGGGGGATTTGGAGGGGTATACATTATTTTTCTTATTTCTACTCAAAAACATATATTGTCCTCGTTAGAATCCCCTCGCAGAGGCGTTTTTTACGAGTACTCACAATGTAAAAATATTGTATAGTAAAACTGGGGTTTAGAGGGGATACATTATTGTTTTAATTTCTACTCAAAAACATAAATTGTGGGTTCTCGTTAGAACCACCTTACCGATGCAGTTCTAACAGGTACCCGCAATATATGTTTGAACACAAATTGTGGGTTCTCATTAGAAGCGCCTCCCCGAGGCGGTTCTTACAAGTACCAACAATATATAGTTGAGCCGAAATATTAAAGATATCAGGACTTTTACCATTTTTTGGTCGTAAAATTTAACAAAGATATTTCAATAGGCATGTTTTTAGTAATGATTATCAATAATGGTGACTAAAAATAAAATATAAAAAAACAACAGAATACATTCCATTAATATCAAAACCACGACATATAGTTATCAAACAAGTAAATAAATAGATGTGAATTGCCTCTAGGTAACTGATTACCCTCTCTTGGTCCCCTACCTGTATGACAGTCAGAATACCACAAATGTAACTAATCTCAAAACTGATTCCTTCAATAACTGGTCATTAGGGTGTTATGCAATCAAAAAATGTGTCTTTAAGCCTCCGGTTAAAGGCATTTATTCTTAGACAGTAGGACACACCGTGTGTTCGTAATTGTTTTATTGCCCCCTGTCATATACTGTCTATAGCAGATCAAAGGCGGCCTTTAATAGGGTGATTAGTGGCTCCTATTGAATCCCCTGACTGAGGCACTAAGGAGGAAAATAAATAAGGTACACTGTAGTTAACAGTTAGTCAATTATTTATTTTCCCAAAGAAGGCCCCTTACCTGTTGAAGACAGAGGACTTCTCTTTAGTCAGCACTTAGGGCTACATAATATTATGTAATGAAATGATAGTCCTCAATAATCAAGAATAAATGCCTTTAAGAGTTTCCGCCAATGACCAAAGGACGCGAAAAAAAATGAGTCATGGACGCAAATTTTCTTGCACCTGCGTCCTACTGACGCTAAGCAGAAAAAGCTAGAGCTAACACTGCCTGGTCGGATATATATTCGCTGTTACATTAATTATAACTTTCCTAGCCCAGTTGTTGTTGCTTCTGTTTTGTTTTTCCACAAAACACAGAGTAATCCATTTCAACGAGAATTTCTGCGATTTGGGAGAAATAGCCGCCAGAAATTTCTCATGCATTTGATTTTTTTCTTGCCTTTTTCCGGAGAAACTTTGTCAGGTCCTCCACAAACTTAACTATTTATCGTCTGAGCGTCTGTTTTGATATTTAATTCATAACTACATGACAATATGAATCTGTAGATCTGTCGAACCCAATTTTTTTTTCTCGAAGATGACACTCCGTAGAAGTCAATGTGGTTGCCTAACAATATTCAGGATCATATTTTTATGCACGCGTGTCATAAAGTTACTGTTCATGCTTCAGGCATTGTTAATAAAGTTAATAATGCGGGCGGCTTTCCCTTAGATAATAAATACCGTTATGTAATCACGCATCAATATTGGTTTCCTAATCATGTTAATAGTTGTCATAACTTGAGGCTGATTAAATATAAGCTCAATAAATGATCGTCAAAAGGTAAGGTTGAAGTGTTTCAGCGTAATTAAAACAAATGCCATCATTCATGAATGGATGAATTTTGAATCGTTCTTGAAGATTGAAACAGTTTTTGTTGAAGACTATGATGCGGCGAAAAATTACCGCGATTTCGATTGCTTTTTCTCAGGCTTCACGTTGTTGTTTTTAGCTCACCAGAGCGAAAGGCTCCGGGGGAGCTTATAGGATAGGCAGTTGTCCGTCGTCGTCGTCGTCGTCTGGCGTTAACATTTTCAAACGACATCTCCTCTGAAGCCACTGGGCCGATTCAGCCCAAATTTCATCTGTAGCATCCTTGGGTTGGGGGATTGAAAGTTTGTTTTTTTTTATGAAATTCGGCTTATTAGTTTGGTTGCTATGGCAACTTAGAGTTTCCATAGACTTATAATGGGGAAAATTGAAAAATGGCATTTACTGCTAAGCCGCTGCAGATATTTTGACAAATGTTTCATAGAAATATTCCTTAGGCGATCTACTATCTGCCATATGATTTTAGGCCTACTGCTCATTTGTATTGGTTGCCATGGAAACCAAAATGAAAAAAATAGAAAAAAAAAATACTTAAAAAATCATCTCCTCAGAAACCGTATGCTCTATGAGGCTGAGAGTTTATGGAAATATTCACCATATTTGCCTTTACAGGTTTTGTGTTTTTTATGAAATTCGGCTCTTTAGTTTGGTTGCTATGGCAACTTAGATTTTCCATAGACTTATAATGGGGAAAATTGAAAAATGGCATTAACTACAAAGCCTTTGCAGATATTTTGACAAAACTTTCATAGAAATGTTCCTTTAGCAAACTTCTCTCAGCCATATGCTTTTATGTCAACCTGGGGGTCCAGTAGGTTGTGCCGGGGCCATGCGCCGCCCCCAGTACTTCATAAAATGCCTTATATCTCAGAAACCTTACAGATCCCCACCCCAAAACCATATATATTCTTGTTTCTATTGATAAGACGCATTCATTGACACCAACCTGGAGGTCCTCCGGGATGCGCCGAGGCCAAGCCACACCCCCTCCACTTCATAAAAGGCCCAATATCTCGGAAATCATTCAGATCCCCACCCCTGAACCCTATATACTCTTGTTCCTTATGATAAGACCCATTCATTGACATCAAACTGGGGGTCCCCCGGGATGCGCCGGGGCCATGTCCCGCCCCTCCATTTCATAAAATGCCCAATATCTCGGAAACCTTACAGATCCCCACCCCTAAACCATATATATTCTTGCTCCTTATGATAAGACACATTCATTGACCCCAAATTGGGGGTCTTCCGGGGTGCGCCAGAGCCATGCCCCACCCCTTCACTTCACAAAAGGCCATATATCTCAGAAACTGTTCAGATCCCTACCCCTAAACCATATATGTTCTTGTTCATTATGATGAGACACATTCAGTGACACCAACCTGGGGGTCCCCAGGGATGTGCTGGGGCCATGCCCCACCCCCTCCATTTCATAATATCACAATATCTCGGAAACCTTACAGATCTCCACCCCTAAACCATATATATTCTTGTACCTTATGATAAGACACATTCATTGACACCAACCTGGGGGTCTCCCTGGGCCTTGCCCCACCCCTGCACTTCACAAAATGCCTTTTATCTCAGAAACTGTTAAGAGCCCCACCCCTTAACCATATATATTCATCTTCCTTATGATCAGGCACATTCATTAACATCAGCTTGTGAGTCCCCGGGGCATGCCCGGGCCTTGCTCCACCGCTTGACCTCATTAAAAGCCACATATCTCAGAAATAGTTCAGATCCCCACCCCTAAACCATATATATTCTTGTTCCTTATGATAAGACTCATTCAGTCACACCAACGTTGGGGTCTCTTTGTGCTGAGGCAATGTGCCCCGCCCTTCCACTTCATAAAAGGCCATATATTTCAGAAACCATTCAAATCCCCACCCCATATTCATATATGTTCTTGTTCTTTATTATTAGCACACCTACTGTAGGGGTGTCCGCAGGGGCCAGTCCTCTCCTTTCCACTTCATGAAAGGATATCTTGGATACCGTTCAGATTCTCACCCCTAAACCATATATATACTTGGTCCTTATGATAAGACACATTTAGGGACAACAATCTTGGGCTTTCCTGGGAACGACAGAGCATGCTCTAACCCCTCCACTTATATCTCCAGCCATGCAGATCCCCACTGCTAAACCATATATATTCTTGTTCTTTGTGATAAGACACATTTAGTGACACCAACCAGGGCTCCATTGGGTCCATGCCCCACCCCCTCTACTTCATAAAAGGCCTAATGTTTCATATACTGAGTCCACATGGGTGCTCATTTGGATATGGGGGTTCATTTGGCAGATTAAAATGATATCATGATAAAATACATGGTTGCAATTGGGCAGTGCCCACCTGAGCTCTGGTGAGCATAGTGGCCCATGGGCCTCTTGTTTTTTTTTCCCATTGCCGATACGACTGCAATGGAACGACCTTGGGGTATCGCCTATTTGACGGTCGTATTTGGTACCACTTTTTCTTCATTTCTAGTCGTATTTTCTTGATTTTAGAGTCGTATTTACGACGATACGACCCTTATCAATTACTGTGCCTTGTACCTATCTAGTATTCGGTATCTATATTTTAGCTTGGCTGTTTTCTTCTGGCTGTTTTCGAAGAAAACAACGAGGTATTGTCATAGCTCTGGCATTGTCTGCGTCGTCGTCATGCAAAAACTTGGACATTTTGTAATATCTCTGTCATTACTGAACATATTTACGTGACACTTGGACTAGTTGTTCATTATAAGAAGGGGAACTCATACCAATAGGCGAGGTAACCCTCAAAATATTTTTGGCACACTTATGCCCCTTTTTCGACTTAGAATTTTGCAAAAACTTGGACATTTTGTTATATCTCTGTCATTACCATGATTACTGAACATATTTACTTGAAACTTGGACTACTTGTTCATTATGAATAGGGGAACTCATACCAATAGGTAAGGTAACCCTAAAATATTTACGACATAGTTTTAGTTATGCCCCTTTTTCGACTTAGAATTTTGCAAAAACGTGGACATTTTGTAATATCTCTGTCATTTCTGAACATATGTACTTGAAACTTGGACTAGTTGTTCATTATGAAAAGGGGAACTCATACCAACAAGTGAGGTAACCCTCAAAATATTTTTGGCACAGATTTACCCTTTTTCGACATAGAATTTTTGTTTAACTGAAAGGAACTGCAGCCGAGCCTTGGCACCCGCATGCGGTGCTCTTGTTATCTTCATATATTGAGTTATATTTGGCCACTACCTCAGTTAGGTGGGTGGCCACCTCTGTGGACTTGGCATCTACCGTAGATGAGGGAAGACTATTCCACTGAGGAATAGTTCAGGGTAAAAATATGCTTTAGGGCATGTGGAGCGCTGTGGTAAAGCATCTGATTTGAGATCGAGAGGTAGCCGGTTCGATCCCAGCAAGCGCCAAGTGCTTTTCCTTGAGCAAGAGACTTTTATCCACATTGCTTAGTACTGGTTCCTACCCAGTGAAAGAGAGCCACATGGAAGATTAGAACTATGTAGTACTAATTGTAATACCCTCTATAAATGTTGATTATTATTATTATTATTATAGGCCAGCTTTTGGTTTGATTTGATTTGAGGTTTAACGCCCGCCGTCAACACTGTACAGGTCATTTTAGAGACGTTGGGACTTTTACCCGACATTGAGATGAAATGTTATCTCTGTCGCCCAATGAAACCAATATGGTTTATAAGCATGAACGGTTCGACTTGCACTGCTTTGCCTGGGCAGGCTTAGAACCTCAAGGCCATTTACCAGTACTCATGTGTGGTCAGTTTCAGCTCTGCGTTGACGCATCATGCAGCCCATCTCTATCTTAAGCCCTGATGGGCGGGAGCCACTATAGGCCAGGTACATACGATATTGTGTGTTATTTATTTTTGATGCCCTTGTTTGAGTTGAAGCTGTCACAAGGGTCTTATATTTATCTTTATCCAGAGACACTATACCAGAGTCTATCTTATTGGAGGTTTTAGGAATTCCGTTTATGACGTCATTTTTTTGCGCATGCGCAAAGCACTGGTCGTCAATTGAAACGGCCATCGCAGTTCAATAGTATTGGCGGAACTTAAACGCTAACAATATTCAGACATTTTGAGAGAAAATATACCCGTTTACATTGAAATAATGCCTCGAGAAGGAAAGGATTATATTATGCTTTTATTACTGAAATTCATTTATCCTGGATCCGGTTTTAATTGACGAAAATCTCTTCGTGAATGACCCATGTCAGTGGCTTGAGATACTGACAGTAAACCTGAGGCTTATAAATATCATCTCCTTAAACAAACTGATTTACGTTACATTTGAGTGATACATGTATGACTTAACATATTGAATAAATTGGTTATGATTGGGACAGACGTCAGACAAACAACCAGACAGATAGACGGACAGGCAGACAAATCAACTGACTAACAGACAAACAGACGGTCAGTTAGACAGACAAATAAACATACTGACAGTCGCAATAAACTAATGAGTGGACTGACGGACGGGCGTCAACTCACTTCAATGGCACATGGCTGTTGGGATGAGAGAGATTTGACTGACAAACTGACAGTAGATGGACAGACGACAGACAGACTGACTGAATGACTGACTAACAGACAAATGGATGGACAGTTAGACAGTCGAAAAAAAAAATAATTAGTGGACTGACAGACTGGCGTCAAGTCAACATTGGCTCAACATCATACCCTCGACACCCACTCCAACTCACTTCAATGTCACATGACCATTGAGAGAGAGAGAGAGAGAGAGAGAAAGGTTTCACGTTTGACTGACAAACTGACAATAGAAAGACGGACCGACTGACTGACTAACAGACGAATGGACAGACAGTTAGACAGACAAATAAACATACTCACAGTCGAAAAACTAATCAGTGGACTGACAGACTGGCGTCGAGTCAAAGTTGGCTCAACGTCATGCCCTCCACACCCACACCAACTCACTTCAATGTCATGTGACCGTTGAGATGAGAGAGAGGTTTAACTGATCAATGTATCCCAGAAGATATTGTAGAGTTAAGCTAATAACCCATTAATGTAAGGGCTGGGCAGGTTGAACAAATCTATCAGATTTTACTGTAAAATCTTGCACTTGTGAAGGAGCGTTTCATTCTTATGCCCTGTAAGGGTGTTCTACGTTTGTTTTTGACCGGCCCCGATAGCTCAGTTGGTAGAGTGTCCGCTCCGGGGAACGGGAGGTCACGGGTTCGATCCCGGGTCGCGACATACCAAAGTCGTTAAAAATGGTACTAGCTGCTCCTCGCTTGGCACTCAGATTTACGGGGTAGAGCTAGGACTGGTCGCCCCAGTGTGAGGATAATGCGACTGGGTGTGGTATCATGTAATGTATCTGGGACATGATACTTCAGTGAGGCAGCAATATAAAAGTGAGCATTGAGCTCCCTGTCGCAACCAGACACAGTCGTGATATGACTGAAAAATTGTTGAAAGCGACATTAAACCCGAATTCACACACACTCTACGTTTGTTTTGAACTTAATGTTCCAATACCACTGAGTCTTGATGGGTCCGAGCACTGGGCAAATGACATCTTATTAAGCAATGCCGTATTATCACCAACGCAACGTTCTGACGTTCCATCAATGTTGCAAAGTCAAATTCAGTGCATTGCTTTGATGCAGATACGATGTTGTTGACACGCTTCATGTCGGTTGACATGGAGTTATTTAACAACAAACTGTAATTTACATGTACATTTACATGTACCTGCGCTCGCTAATTGTTGGTGTGCTAAGAGAGAGAGGGGGGGAGCAACATGTAGGCCATGGCCACTGAGAGAGAGAGAAAGAGGACATTGTTGAGTCGTATGTACAGTATACAGTAGAACTTCAATGGCTCGAATACCGATGGCTCGTTTACCATGGCTGAGTCGAACTCTTTTTTGAGTCCCTAGGAAATTTCTGTACATAAGAAATAGGGAGGGTAAAATAGGATATTTTCGTCTTTTATCTTGCAAATGTATGCTGTGTGTACTCATTAGAATCGCCTCGATGAGGCGATTCTATTGAGTACACACAGTATACATTTTTCATTATAGAACACAGAAAAAGATGTCCTAAGGTATGTCGTTAAGCCCCCTGGTATTAGCCCTCAATGGCTCGAACTACCCCTGTCTGGAACAGATTTTCATGGTCCCAAAGGTGTTCGAGCCATTGAAGTTAGACCGTATCTTTAAGAGCAGATAACTAAAAATAACACTTGGTATTTGCCATCATGAAAAACATGCCTATGCTGTGAGGTCAGAGTGTTGCGTAGGATGGTTCTCTATAGAATCTGGAATGAAATCAGGTGTTGGGTTTGGAAAAAGTGTAGACAAAGATCAGACATCACAGAACTTGGTGTCTGATCAGGGTTTACACTGTTTGCTTACTGTTCAGGAATTAACCAATTTCATGCGGGAAACCCCTAAAGGGGGTCCTTGGCAAACAGTGCAGGCCCAGATCAGACGCTGCAGAAAGCATTTTCCGTTAAAAATAGAATAACAAGAAAAATGCCAAATGGCATTATGGACGGGTTTTTCAGGGTTAACCAAAAGGTAAACCGAGACGCCCACCCGCCCGCACGGACATCGCTATTCTAATGGACGGAATTTTTCCTCGAAAAACCCATCCAAAAACGAAAAAATAGGTCTGACACCCCTTATATGATAAATGGACTTGTCCAACATATAGCAATGGAAGAGTTCATCAGTATACATTGTTGAAGGGTTAAATGAAACAGCCTAAGTCCCCATTCAGGAACATTTTGCAAGTCTATACTCAGAGACAATACGTTCATCAGTGCTGTCATTGCTTTGATTTCCAAGACGAAAAACATATTGTAAAACTGGGGTTTACAGGGGTAAACCTTATATTTCTTATTTCTGCTCTAAAATATAGATTGTGGGTATTGTATTGTTGATGAGGCAGTTCAGTTCTAACGAGTACCCACAATCTAGTATGAGTATCCACGAGTACCCACAATCTATATTTTGAGCAGAAATAAAGAAAAATATCACAATTTTTTCACCGAAAAATTTTCATTTTTTCAGCGGTAAAGTTCACACCCCTTATATGATAAATGGACTTGTCCAACATATAGCAATGGAAGAGTTCATCAGTATACATTGTTGAAGGGTTAAATGAAACAGCCTTAGTCCCCATTCAGGAACATTTTGCAAGTCTATGCTCAGAGACAATACGTTCATCAGTGCTGTCATTGCTTTGATTTCCAAGACGAAAAACATATTGTAAAACTGGGGTTTACAGGGGTAAACCTTATATTTCTTATTTCTGCTCTAAAATATAGATTGTGGGTATTGTATTGTTGATGAGGCAGTTCAGTTCTAACGAGTACCCACAATCTAGTATGAGTATCCACGAGTACCCACAATCTATATTTTGAGCAGAAATAAAGAAAAATATCACAATTTTTTCACCGAAAAATTTTCATTTTTTCAGCGGTAAAGTTCACAATGCATTTGTATAGGCATGTTTTCCTAATGTATTACAGGTGTACAATTTCCTACCGTCGATAAGTGCTGCCATAGGAGGATTCACACCACAAAGATATGTTTGGCGGATCAGTATCGCACTTCATGCTGGACTGAGGTTCCTGCTGGTCTGGTGCTACTATCATTGGTTCAGTGGTATTAACATGGGAGCACATAAGACAAGATACCAGCAGCTCGTGAAAGTAACAATAGCCTGTCATTTCATTGAAAATATGGCACTTGTGACTTTGACATGCGTGTCTTCAACTGAAAATTTTGGTAAGATGATTTATAAGACTTTTACACGTACATGTATGCAAGCATAACAACAGAAAAGGTAGGTACATGTATTTGATGATAGACCTCTGTGGTGTAGTGGTTATGCTACTCGCCTTGTAAACCAGGGGTCTCAGGATCAATCCTGGGCTTCTCCAGACTTTCAGATATGGTCTGGTCTCTTAATGTTTGTATTTCTTTCCCTTTGGTGTCTTTTATAGGTGGAGTAAGTTAATTGTATCAATTCCTGATCTTTGTTTTACTTCTACTTTAAACCGAGGTCCCATTTCCGTATGACCTCAGCTGTTGGTGAGACGTAAAACTCAAACACTCAGGTATTTGATGATAAGCATAATAACTAATATAACTATATTTGCTGGATCGTATGATTACTCAAAATACATGTGTTTGGGTTGCAGCTACCGTTCCTATTCCATCATCCCTGTTCAAGTCGACCAGATTGATGTTCCAGACTATAAGAATCTTATATGGGTGTAAGGGGTGGATGGAAAAATCCGTCCTGAGGGACACTGTCTGGCATCACGAGGCTTGCCCGAGGGACAGATTTTTCCATCCACCCCTCACACCCATATTGGATTCTTTTTCTTGCATACCTTCCATTTCTAAGCGCAGATTTTTAATGCTGCAGTCACTTCGGTTACCAATGGCTGCCATATTGTGTTGACACTGCAAGAATGTTTAGTGACGTCGCGTCACATGCTGTGACGTCAACCTCAACGACGGCGCATAGGAGGTCGTAATCAACCAGTGCATTTATCAAACACGCGATTATATTCGATTTTGGGTCGGAACACCAGGGTCAGAACATACATGTAAATTTCTATCCCAGGGTAAAATCACGGATTTCCTTGTCTGGTGTGCAAGAAACAGTTTTATGTATGCTAACTGAGGCAGTTCTAACCATTACCAGCCAGTAGTCTACATGTACCGGTACATGCT